>CM051456.1:24395074-24715246 GCA_028274465.1 Plantago ovata | reverse complement strand
AATGAATTGTTTTATTTGTTACTTCTAATTTTAATCGGTATGGGGTAATTCACGCAATTATCAATCATTTTCTTATTTTACCGTAACATGTATTGTTTTGGCGTATGTTCAATAAGGGTTTCTACTATGTGAGGTTTGATCTTGCATCCGTCCGTAATGAAGAACTAGCAACTCCAGATTTCTACTACATGATGTTAATCGTAAGTGCCATTTTTTTTTTCATACCACTGTTTTAATATTTATTTTCTAAACCTATTTGCTAATATTATTTGATTTTATATTGTAGATGGATTTTTTCCAGTATGAGATCTTCCATAGGGTCGAAGAGTTGTTGCGAATACTAACCGAAGCATCACATCCAATGGCCAAATATTTGTCATGCATAGTAAAATGTTGAATGGTGATGAACAAATCGACAACATGGTTTACGTCTCTTTAAAGAGATTGCAACAATGCCAAGAGGGTGTTCCGTTTGAAGATGCGTAGAAAATATTTATTAGGCCAGCTTCGCGATTTAAATCGTGGTATGTTTGCTTTGGATTTCAATATTCCGAAATTTGCAACGATGATCATATCGTGGGATGGATGATATATATGACGGCTTGTGTTTTAGTTGTTTGGCATACCAGGAAGTATTATGCTATAGTCGTGCATATGAATTTCATACGGCTATAGATGAGATTTAATTCATCGTATCGATGTATAACTCATTTTTTCTGGTATCGATTATTACAGTTTCTTTTCTTTTTTTTTTTCTTTTTCTTTCGTGTTTTGTGTTTTTATTTTTTTTACCTTTATAAAACAGATTCGATGATATAATTTTGCCATAATATTTATTATTTCCACTTGATCTCATAGTGGTATATCTTTGGTATGTATTTAATAATACCAAGTTTTGGTAATTCAGCAAATCGTGAAGTCAACACATTATTTGTTTAAATTAGGAGTTAGATACATACCTAATATTGTATTGCATGATCATTACCTAATATACTTTATACATTACATTATAAATAGTTTTTGCTACTATCATAGTTTAGGAGCAATATATATTGAAACCGAATTTAGGAGCAATATATATTGAAACCGACGTCCAGATGGATGTTGACGTCTTAAAGTCCAAGAACAGGATCTGCAGGGCCATCCTTCATGTTCGTAAGCGCAAACAAATCACCCGTAAACATCATAGTCGGCTATTATCTATTCCAACGGATTTGGTCAAAAAATCATTCAACGTGTTGCTGTGGACTCATCAGAATCGATTGATGTACTTCAGTTAACGTGAGAATTTATTACATTCAACAAGCTATTTCGAATTGTTTGATTTTCATATAATTTCTTTTTTATCGCATTGATTTATCTACAGTTACAAACGTCTGAATAAACTATCAACAGAGTCCTTCGTTTACCGCTATATGAAGTTCGAGTTATTTCATTCAAAGAGTGTTTCATCATCCGAATTACTTCTCCATGCCAAGTGTCTTCAACATGGTAACCCAGACTTACTATACAGATACGCCTTGGTTAGTCGAACTTACTAATTCTTCAGCATAAACATTTTTTCTTACATCATCACTAACACAAATTTCAATAAATATTGATGCAGATAGATTACTTCTTCAATAAAAAATATGAAACTGCCCAACAGTTCCTTCAACGGGCAATGTTAGCTGGTCATGTGGAAGCACCGTATTTGAGTTGTGTGTTCAAGATGTGGCACATGCATGATCCACAAGTTAGGGAAGACGGTATATCGATAATGCGTGCATATGAAGGCACATGTAGTGGACGGAAATATATAATTGAATGTGGCAAAAAACTGAATGAAATTCTAGGGGCCATGGAGGTTAGAATATTGTGGTTCATACGTGTTTCAATGTGTCGTATCCATACACCGAGTGGAAGTGGATCCAGCACTGGGTGTCACTATTGCCTAGCGAACAGAGAATTGATGATCCTATTCGACACCACCAATTGGCCCCGTTACTGTAACTGTGGCTAATAAGTTGATATAATATCTTAACATGCAACATCAATATTGATTTTTATTTTTTCTATTAGGCGTCCATATTATTTAGTAACATGTTTGATGTACAATACTACGATAGTCTGCCATAATGTATTTAAACTTCAAGATAACATTTAAAAAATAATAGGTGCATTGATGTTGTGTTACAACAGATTGATAATGAGTTGGATTCACTCCATAGTCGATAGGGAATAACATCCGGTTTCCTGCAACACACAGAGTAAATTAAAATCCTGATTTACGCATACACGATAATCAAACAATATATATGCATTATAGACTTGAAATTGCATGCATTGACAAGTGTGGTTGAAATTGCATGCATTGACAAGTGTGGTGAAGTTGCATGCATTATAATGCATGTGCATGCACAACTTCTATAAATTGTGAGCCAATTCACCAAGAATTATACTACTCATCTGTTCGATTTTAACTACATACACTTATTCACTAACATTTTTGAGAGCTACTATGTATAATCAACCTCAGTTTGAAGCTATTTTTGATGAACAACTTCAGCACATGCTCAAATGGGGCGTAAGGTAACATTTTGTAGTTGTTTATTATTTTAACTATTTTTCATACTTTGTTCTCACATATTTTAACGTGTAGGTATCATGATGTTCATGGTAATAGGATTGAAAATCCTTCTCTACTTGAGCAACTTAAAGCTGTTAGAGCAAAGGCCGAACTACGTGAACATCAAAGAGGACCGATCTATCAAGCTGCAGATGTTGTTGCACAACTTCATGTTATATCGTGCCAAAACCCTTCTGTTGAGGAGTCGGCTAGATGTTTGAAAGAAACGATTTTGGACTTAGAAAAGGATTATATTACATTCGGCCTAGGTGAGAAGAGCATGCACAACTATGTTGTGCAGTGTAGGGTTACAATGTTTCACACAGTCAAGAATCACGGTGGGTTTCGAACTCCAAGAAATGTCTAATACGATATCTATGATGACTCGAGTGTATGGTGTAGCATTTTTACACTTATGTGTTGTGCATTTATGTTTGTCGTAATTTCTGCATTTGCTACTAATTCCGTTATTACGAACCAAGTTAATTTGTTTTGAGATGACAATTGTAATCCATGCTACATTAATAATAAAACATTATTTTTCAATGTTGAATTGAAAAAAATACAAGTGTTTGTGTAGAGGCTGAAATTGACAAGTGTGGATGGTGTTACAAAAATTCTAATACATGCATTGACAAATGTTTGTCACAATTCATGCAATGGTTCTATAAATATAGTCTTCCACCTAAATCCTACTTCATTCACATTCTTCTTCATTTACTTGCTTCTTCACTCAAAGTCTATTCACTATGAATCAGTACCCTCAGTTTGAGACGAGGTTTGATAGAAATCTCAAATTTATGCTAACAAACGGAGTCAGGTATTTTACTTATTGATAAAAAAAATTTTGTTTAATATATTTATCCTGTCTTTTATCCACTAAATTTAGTTTGAAAACAGGTATTACGAAGCAAATGGAAGAGAGGATTCTGACCCTACTCTGCTTATCAAGCTTTTGGATGTCAAGGAGAAGGCTGAAGTCTATGAGCACCACTACGGTCCCATCTTTCAAGCTGCTCAAGTTGTTGCACAGCTTCATCTCATCTATCTCGAACATCTTGTGATTGAGCAAACCGTCAAAGATCTTAAGCAAAAAATATTAAATATGGAAAAACGAAACATTGAAAGGGGGTGTGTCGAAGCTTTCAAGTACAGCTATAAAATTGAGTGTTGCGGTCAATTGACTGAAATGTTGGCTCGATTCTGCCGATACGATTGGAATTGAATCGATTATGAAGTATCAAGTTCAAAAATCACGGTAAACATCTATGTTTTTTAATTTCAATAAGTGAAGTTGTTATTATAACAACAACACTCTGTCTTTTTCATTTGAAAGTTTGTTTTGTTTTCCTTTAGTGTGTAATAAAAACATTCTCCGGAGATGAACATTCACCGAAGGAGTGGTATGAAATAAACATTTGAGATCAATTATTTTCATCATAAACATTCACCGAAGGAGTGTTCAGACATTTCAATGTTTTAGGACAATGCCACACGTATCTGCTTGAGTAATTATTACTTTGAATGGAATCATTCAAAATGTGTAATAAGGACTTCAAGGAGATACGTGCGCCATTGTCACATTTTCATATAAATTGATTTTGTCATCATAACACTATTTTGAAAAGCATACATATCATGAAAAGGTACATCAAAACTATGGTTTAAAGTAAAGTAAAATAATATCAATATAAAATAATATGAAATTGTAAAATACGAAAAGGTAGAATGTGTTAATCAAATTCGGGCTCCGACAGCTTCAAAAAATCAATTTAAATCGGAGGTGTGTCAGATATTAATAATCTCATTGTCGATTTAATACCGCTCCTTCGCACTATGCTATTGTTATAATATCAAAATTGTTTTCGTATGATAATAATAGCATAGCCTAAGAAGTGGTGTGAAATAAACATTCGAGATCAATCATTTTCATCATTACACCCTTTTAAAGAGCATACACTATAACATGAAATTAAATAGATGGAATGATAAATATTTAACGAACAAATTGTTGTGTTCAATAAGATACAATATATCTACCACCGATTCTATTTATCACCATCAAAGTTTATTGTTTCATGGAATTGTCATCGTCGATTCTTCACAAAATAACACAGTTTAGGGATATTAGTTTAATATATATGTATTGAAATATAAATTAATTTTTAAAATAAAATAACAGCTATGAGTTAATCAGATACAAATAACCCTTTATTGAAACTTAGATAGTCCAAGAAGCCTCCGGCAAAGGCAATATTATTATTATTTCCAGCTAATCAACGTATAATAATGACTTCACCGGAGGCTACTTGCATTATCTTAGTACAAGGATTATTATCTCATCATCAAGTACAAAAAATATAGTTGTTACATTCCAGTAAATCGTGTTCACACAAATAAGTCGTAACAAATGAAATTACAATTCCTGTCACAATTATACATTTTATTGAATAGTGTTCAGACATTTCAATGTTTTAGGACAATGCCACACGTATCTGCTTGAGTAATTATTACTTTGAATGGAATCATTCAAAATGTGTAATAAGGACTTCAAGAAGATACGTGCGTCATTGTCACATTTTCATATAAATTGATTTTGTCATCATAACACTATTTTGAAAAGCATACATATCATGAAAAGGTACATCAAAACTATGGTTTAAAGTAAAGTAAAATAATATCAATATAAAATAATATGAAATTGTAAAATACGAAAAGGTAGAATGTGTTAATCAAATTCGGGCTCTGACAGCTTCAAAAAATCAATTTAAATCGGAGGTGTGTTCAGATATTAATAATCTCATTGTCGATTTAATACCGCTCCTTCGCACTCTGCTATTGTTATAATATCAAAATTATTTTCGTATGATAATAATAGCATAGCCGAAGGAGCGTTGTGAAATAAACATTCGAGATCAATCATTTTCATCATTACGCCCTTTTAAAGAGCATACACTATAACATGAAATTAAATAGATGATATTATAAATATTTAGTTAACAAATTGTTGTGTTCAATAAGATACAATGTATCTACCACCGATTCTATTTATCACCATCAAAGGTTATTGTTTCGTGGTCATGTATAAAAAAGATAGTTGTTAACTTGAAAGTAAATCATGTTTAGTGTAATAGAGTCTCATCGTCTTTTTATACCACTCCTTCGCACGATTCTATTGTTATTAAGATGATTTCTATATATTTTTTTAATAATATTAATAGAATCACTGAAGGAGTGGTATAAAAATGACATTAGACATTACTATTGTCATCATCACATATATTTTCAGGAATGAATACTTAATGAGAAATAGTGTATAGAGAAATATTATAAATAGTGAAGTGGTGTATAGATAAATAGCAGAAAAGAATTGGTGAAAGTAATAATGTGAGAAGTATATATAGAGAAAGAATGTATAGAGAAATAGTAGTGTTCAGACAATTCAATCTCACCGTATTAGATAATCCTGCCAGCTGTCCCCTGAGGTAATATTAACGTGTTATTTCTTAGTCACCCTATAATAATGACTCTGATGTCAACAGGCAGCATTATCTTAATGCAAAGATTGAAAATTGTTCATCATCACAATATTTATAACATGACACACTTTGGTTAACCATAA
The DNA here is from genome assembly GCA_028274465.1 of Plantago ovata. Classification (NCBI taxonomy): domain Eukaryota; kingdom Viridiplantae; phylum Streptophyta; class Magnoliopsida; order Lamiales; family Plantaginaceae; genus Plantago; species Plantago ovata. The sequence goes on along the minus strand of CM051456.1, from coordinate 24,709,016 downwards.
CATGAATTTTATACAAAATTGATGAAGTAGTGGTGTTCAGACAATTCAATCTGTTTGAGAAATCCCAACAGCTGGCCCCAGAGGTAATATTGTTGTGACTTTGTCTTAGTCAGACTATAATAATAACTCTGAGGGCAGCTGGTGGCATTGTCTCAGTTGAAGAATTTTGAAGCTGTCATCATCACACAATTTATGCATTATCACACAATTTAATTCATCGTCGAAGGAGTGGTATAAAAATGGCATTAGACATTACTATTTTCATCATCACATATACTTTCAGTAATGAATACTTAATGAGAAATAGTGTATAGAGTAATATTATAAATAGTGAAGTGTATAGAGAAATATCAGAAAAGAATCGGTGAAAGTAATAATGTGAGAAATATATAGAGAAAGAATGTATAGAGAAATAGTAGTGTTCAGACAATTCAATCTCACCGTTTTAGATAATCCTGCCAGCTGTCCCCAGAGGTAATATTAACGTGTTATTTCTTAGTCACACTATAATAATGACTCTGAGGTCAGCGGGCAGCATTATCTTAATACAAAGATTGAAAATTGTTCATCATCACACAATTTATAACATGACACACTTTGGTTAACCATAACATGAATTTTATACAAAATTGATGAAGTAGTGGTGTTCAGACAATTCAATCTGTTTGAGAAATCCCGGCAGCTGGCCCCAGAGGTAATATTGTTGTGACTTTGTCTTAGTCAGACTATAATAATAACTCTGAGGCCAGCAGGCGGCATTGTCTCAGTTGAAGGATTTTGAAGCTGTCATCATCACACAATTTATGCATCATCATACAATTTATGCAAGACACATTCTATTTTCCCCGTTCAATGGCACATGTGGGAAAGTGTGTTTCTAAATTTTATTTTATGCAAATCATATTAGACTTTAAATTAAAAATCTATTCCATTATATTTGTTGGCCAGGCGATCCGACTCATTATAATTGACAGGGTCCGTTACGTAGATGTAATGGTACCTGTCGATGATAATGAGTCGGAACGCAGGACCACCAAAGATAATGGAAATTTATACAATATGAGATAAACAACATTATGAGAGAAATTATATATTGGAGGTGTGTTCTGCAAAATGATGGAAAGGGTTTAAGGATATAGTTGTGATCAGTAAATTCAAACCTTATTAACTATGTTTGATGTACACCATTACACTTACAATTATTGTTTACATAATAATCAAAGTACAAGCACACTCCCCCAAGCGACACCGCCTGCTCTTGATGTAAGTGCAGACGGTGCTAGTTGGGGAAGTGTGTTTGTACTTTTATTACGTGCAAACCTTATTAAATTGCAAGTGCTATTGTTTCCATTCCGTCATAATTTGTGGTCCGGCGATCCGAATCACTATACATGACAGGGACCTCTACTGGAATGTAATGGTACCTTCACGGATAGTGAGTCGAAACGCAGAACCACAAAAAATGAGGGAAAGGATTTAAGGATGTAGTTGTGTTCAGTAGATTCAAACTTTATTAACTATGTTTTATGTACACCATTTGAGAAGGTCCGCCTATTGTTACAGAGCTCCTCCAATGGTGGCCATAAAAAGGACTAAGTATGCTACAACATTTGCTATGAGTATACAGCTACAGAATTGTGAAATGTAATTAATGAATTTTGTGTTTTCTGGCTTCGCAAGTCTTGATTATAGACTTGTGAAGCAGAAAACACCAAAATCATTAATTAATTTTGCACCGTCCTGCGTTATATAAAAATTGAAGTAATATGATATGTTAAATATGATGTTATAATTTATATATACTGTTTGTGTTCAGCCAAATATAACATTTTTAACTTAGACAGTCATAACACATTAGTACTGCCAAATCATTAGTTTATAAAATATAATTATTTTAATCAATATTTTATATTTAGTGCTTTGTGTTCAGTCAAACACAATTTAGACCGAGATTAAGTATATATTTATTAAGCATAAAGCTATGGATTTTAATAAAAACATGAAAGATCGAGAGTCAAATTCAGAGCCGAACCTGATTTGCCACGACATAATCATCATCACTTTTATTTTCTTCTGTGACTCCCATAGCTTTAACTTTTCATTTTCAAACACCTCGCAATAAAAAATACAAATCATAAATCAGAATGATAATCGAAAAATGCAAGAAAATTATTTACGGATATTAGAAAAATGATAATCGAAAAATACAAGTTGACGAACACTAACCAATTTACAGATAGACAAAACAGTTTATGTATGCTCAATATTTCATTCTCATTTTACTATAGATTTTATTAACCGAGACTAAGAATACATTTATAATGAAATTTACTAATGAAATTTATGTCATTGTAGTCGGACACAATTTATTTTACGGTACTCTATACTATGCTTCTTCATAAGTCTTCTAACTATGTATATCAACAAAATAAATTGGTCAACAACTTTAAAGATTATAGTAAGATGTAGCACTCACCAGATCAGTGTTTGAATCTGTTGTAAGCTCGTGGAAAAAATGAGATCTCATTCAACATTAAGCCACGATATAACTCATTACAATAAACGCAGAGGGATTAATCAAATTTGAGAACTTATATATGGATTCATTATCGAATAAATTATCAGATAGATTGGGTAACTCACCGTTAGAGATTTCCGACGATACTTGAGATGAATGGATGCCAAAAAACGGAGGCGTGAAATTCACAAATAAAAGTTGAGATTTAGTTAATGAATATGGGAGATATATGAAAAAAATAAATAGAAGTGTAGTGATATACTTACCAACATAGATTCGAGAGTAGATCGATTCGCATTGTCATAGTCGATTCTTCACAAAATAGTCGACTTGATTTTGGATTATTCATGGCTGATGGAAAGAGATATCTTAATCTATATTGGAATGAATGCAAGATGATAAATTGATCGAAGAGATTAGAATGGAGAAGCTGACGCCGATTTGGATGAGAAGAACGATTCGGATGAGAAAGATGAAAAACAGAGATTTGAGAATGTCGGAGGAGATCGGAAGAAGACGAGCAGATTATGTCGGCTCAAATCGGGTAACATTTCCGAAAGGAGAAAACGGAGAAGGAGGCAGAATTTGTGTGTCGGCTCAAATGGGGAAAGGTCTTAGGGTTCCAACCGTTTTATAGATAAGGTAATTCGCCGGTTGCACTTAGTTCGCGAGTGTCAATTCTCCTTAATTCGCGACAGGTCAAAAAATGGCTTTTTGTGTGTAATTTATTCATTTACTAGCTATAATGTATTGTATATTTTACTTGGATATCTATAGGTTATTATAATTGTTATAAAATTGGAATTACTCGATATATTGTTATTATAATATTATTTTGTAAACAATTTATGTTATTACGTCATGCAGAAGATTGACTGGTCATGCAGAAGATCGACCGGTAACGAAACCTGGATCGTCTGTAATACTGTCACCGAATAATGGTCTGTCGCGTGAACTTGCTAATCGCGTTTTTTAACATTTGTAACATCTATGTTTTTGGTAGTTGACTTTTATTTTATATTTTATAATATTATTGATTTATTAATTTTTGTTATACTCTTACAATCGAATCACCTTTCTATTTATTGAAATCTTATAAGTTAGAAGTATATTGTACCGTGGCATTGATACATCAATGTGCGTTTTAAAAATATCATTCATTTGATAACTTATTTATCCTCTTATATTGAATAATTCTTTTTTATTAATTTATATAAGTTGAGAATTATATCATACCGTGGCATCGCCACAGGTATGTACTAGTATCATTTGAAATTTATCATGAACTTCCTTATTTGACATATTGAAATTAGTTAATATTAAAATAATTAATAAAATTATATAAATATACTAAGAATGATTGTATATCACTTTAAAATCTTATAAGTATAGAAAAGTATTACAAATGTATAAACTACAACATCTTTTAATAATACAAGTCTATAAATATTATAAATTATATAATTATATATACATATTTATATATATAAAATATAAATAATATATAATCACGGGCCGGGCCTACGGGTCAAGATGTTAGGCCCGACCCCGGGCACATGGGCCTAGCTATAAGTCCAAGCCCGCCCATGGGCTTCTTATGATCGGGTCGGGCCCGGGCCGAGTAGCCCAAACTGCCATCCCTATTTATAATGTGTGGAATAGAGGAGTTATAAGGGTGGCCGAGTGGTTGAGGTGCTGGAGTAGCAAGGAGAGGTCGGAGGTTCGAATCCTGGCGGAGGCATAAGGTGGTTTAGAATATTTGGAGTTATAAGGTGGTTAAGAAATAATGTAGGAGAAGGAGTAGAATAGATTGGCCGTTTCGAAAAAGAAAAGGGAAAAAAGAAAAAAAATGTGTGGAATAGCGCAAAACACGACCAAATATAGTTTTTGTCACGATTAGCAAGTGGAGTTCAACTGCGCCATGTCAGCATTCCACTAATTTAATCTCCACCCCCTCCAACATACTCCAACAGTTGCTCCCCATTGATTTGCTATGTTTCATTTATTTTATTAATTTTTCTTTCATCCCCTCTTTTTCATTAATTTTTTAAAATCCATTATTCATTTCATTTTAAAGATCATATAAATTAACATATTTCGGAATGCAATAAATATTACAAGAAATATTTAAATAAAAAATAGTACAATAAATTTTAAAATAAAAGAATACACTTGTAAAATATTAAAAGTTAAATAATAAATATAAAATATTACATAAATGAAAATGAAAGGTTAAACAATAAACATAAAATATGCATAAATTATATTGTCTCTTTTACAAATTATATTTATGCATTTATTATATAAATAGAATAATAAAAAAAAAGAAAAAAAAATGATGAGAAAGACATCTATCTATCTATCTATATATTTAAGCTAAGTTGCTAGGCTTCACCACATTCATTCTCATGGAAGTTTTTGGCATTAGAATTAATCTCACATTATTTGAAAAAAAATTACAAATTTTTTGGTAAGTTTTGCAATTCCTTCACTCTCATTTAATTCACACGGAAGAACATTAATACTGCCATAATATCTTGCCATTTAGTTTTTGAAATGTGTGTATGAAATTCATGGTAAGTAACTAAGCCAATAAACTGTAGTATTTAGTAAATTACCATCAATCTCTTAATTACATGTGTGATAAATCATATATTCAGTATGTAAATAAACAGATCTCATAAGAAAATGGTCAAATAATTGTTGCCTAAATATTAACCGAAATCACAGAACGACAAGAATTTTGATGAATATGTGGATTTCGTCTCCAACTCGATACAAGTTATATATAAGCGTACTCCATTTGTCGACTTCCAGTGCCGGATCATGATTAGTGACTCTCAGTAATGGATAGATTAGTGACTCCCGGAGGTTGAAGACTGAATTTTGATTAAATTCAGCATTAATGAATTCGTTGCGATGAATCAGCACGATGCCTCATGCCGGAATTGACAATCAACATTAAGATTGAATTTTCTGCTTTTAATTCTATTTATCTTATGATACATTAAATTTATTTATCACAATGCTATCCGCACGTAGAACGCTTTTCTCCTTTTCTTTTCTTTTTAAAAATATTTTGTCAAGTTCCTAATGGGTGCGTATGTATGTCATCCTCATGAGTTTTAGAAATTGAGGTTTTGATTTTTATTTATGTCCTTCACTTTCAACTAAATATAGAAATTCCCACCCTTTTTAACAATTCGTCTTGGCAAATTGTGGGGATTTGAACTTTTATTTTCATTATGAGTGGTGTTCTTTTCCTTTTCCTGATCATTTATATCATATGGGTGAGAAAGGTCTATCAACCGTTTGGATAAATATGGAGCTGAATTAAGGAGATGAATTTTTTTGCTTAATGAGTTGATTATGTAGTTAGTTCTTGAGAACAAGAGCGAAAGTTCAATGCTGCTTGGTACTCGATCTCTGGAACTTATGATACTCCGTTTATATAATATAGTTGATTCCATGTGATGCTTATCCCGATTATAAATTTACAACTAGATTTTGCTCCTAACAATTCGTCTTGGCAGATTGTGGGGATTTTATTTGGCAGTTTAAAGGTGGTGGCAGAGTTAGTAATCCAAAATCGGATTTGAATTACTTCGCAAGGATTATTCTGGACAAATCAGATATGCATCATTAAATCTTCTGGTATGATCTCTCTTCTCGGCTTGAGTCTTGAATCTTGATTTGATTGGATCGGATGAATTTGTTTAGTTAGTCTAATCATACTATCATAGTTGATTATGGGATATGTTTCTCCAGCTATTTTTCTTCTACTTAAGCATTGAATGCTTAGTTAAGTCCAGTTGCTATCATTTCTCGTGCTTCTGAAGTTGAGTCATGAAGAAAGCTTATGATGGAAATATCCACTTTCACTTCATATTTATCGGTTTTGTCCCAGTGTTGTGTTACTCAATTGGAGGAAACACTATTTTATCACTCATTTTGAACTTGAGTTCACTGGTGTCGATACCACTTTTTGTACCATACTCCTAATAAAGTATCAATACACTGTATTTGTTTCAAATGTTGCTCTTCACAAAATGACTTATATCATTCGACATTATATTTTGTTCGAGAAATATGAACTACGGTTATATCTTAATAATCAAATTCAAACATGTTTTTTTAGAAGAACATATGTTAACTATGATCTTTGATCTTCACACATATCTACTGATCTACATTTTCTCATAGCTAAACATGTCATAGGAGACTAAGTACAAAAGATAGTAGATTGCAAAGTACATGATACAGATAAATGACAGATGTTGTTTATGTAGCCAGGTGGAAGCTTTACATCATCTCTTATTTGAATGTTGTGCTACTATTGTGATTCAGACTGAGGTGCATGCTTAAATAGTTACAAATTAGTCGTACCCATTAAATTGGACATGGAATTGGAGTGCAAAATTATGTTAGCTCATATGGTATGGTTTGACCTCAAGCAAACTCTTTGGTGGATTAGTTTCGTTATTCATAGGCCACTTTTGAAAGTGTTTCCACTGATACCTAAGGAAAGTAGACATGACATTGTCCAGACGTCTCTTTGTTCATCTTGGAAATTTTGGGGTTCATGCAAAGTATAAAAGTTGACTATGAACATGAGGTAGCAGGTTATCATGTGTCTTAAGCCATATGATAATTCTAATTATCTAATTTTATTTTCCTGAATATAAATTTACTTATAGAGTTTATATGGTTTCTAAATACAGAATGGAGGATCACCCCAAAGATGTGAAAAGTATATATAAGGGAATTTGTGGAATGGTTATTACGGGTTGGTGATGGCATTGAAGGTGGATCAAATGACGATGACGTGGATTTCAAACTAGCAGTGAATATTTTCTAATATAGTTCGAGAATTCCTATCGTGTAGAATTATCGCGTTTTATTTAGAACTACTCTCATAAATAGTTTATTTATTTAGTCTTATTATAAATAATTTTAATTATAATTCATAAAATGTTATTTATTATTACAATAAAAAATTATTTGAGTTATATTATTTAAACTAGTTTTTAATTTAGTGTTACGATTGTTATAAATTTTATTCAATCATTGAAATATTGTAATCAAGCCAACTTGATGAAACATTTGTGGAACTTGAGTTAGAAAGCGGGCAAATTATGGGTGTGATGGATTCATGAAATTATATAAAACATGTGCCGTGATGGATTTTAGTCCATCATCAAACTGTTCGTGGATCATGAGGGGTATTTTGAAAATGAGAAGACATGTTGCAGATAGACAAGTATGGGGCAGTATCGAACAATGAATGAAGTTTCCGACACGGGCTATGTACAATGTGATCGGAGGAGAACACCCAAAAGTAGAGTGGTATAAGATCTTTTTTACCAATGGAGCTAGACCTCGAGCTTTATTTGTGATGTGGTTGTGCATACAAGAAAGACTTTACACTAAGGACCAGTTGACGAAATTCGGCATGCCGAATGATGGTTTATGTGTTTTTTGCCAACAATTAGAGTCTACCCGGCATTTGTCTTTAATTGTGCTTTTACTAAAGCGATTTTGAAGGATATTTTGCACTGGTTGCATATCAAGCACCAACCTGTTGCGTGGGATGTGAAATTATAGTGATTTCTACGGAATGCTATTGGCAAAGGGAAGAAAGCGCATCTGATTAAGTTTGTTACCGCGGAGACTATTTACGCCCTGTGGATTTTGCAAAATCAGATCATTTTCTACCATGGGGATGCAAACCAGTATGTGATTGAAAGGATAAAAGAGGTTATACAGATCAGATGTCTGAGCGTGCCAAAATTGCGTGATACTGTGTCTGCCTCGATATCGGTGTCTGTGAATTGAGTTCTGAGTTGATGTGCATGTTTTCTTTTCTAAGTTTTCATGTGTTGTTAGTTATGTTGGGTGAGATGTGGCGTGTGTGATTTGTATTAAGTGGCCTGGATCCTAGCTAGGATCGACATTGTACTTGAATTGTTTTGGATAATAGAAAAATAGAAAATTTGAAAAGTGAACTCCATCGAATTGAAAAATACAATAACATCGCTAGGTCTACCAAATCACACAATAAGGATGGAGGTTGCTTGCCCTGTTATACTTTTGCGGAATATTGACCCGACTGTCGGACCCTTTGACATAATCTATATTGAATAAGTGATCGATGGCGTATATTATTATTGTTAGAATTCAAGCAAGTAAAAACACCATGATAATTTCAAGGATTATTCCTCTATTTATGAAAAATGCTTTACAATTGACTGAGCTAGAACCCTAAAAGTGTATCTCTATTTATACACAACTACAGAACTTTCTAGCAAACTAAACCTAAAATTACAAAGGGAAAGGATAAGATCGGCGGCCGTAAAACGTAAGCCCTAAACTAATTTGAAGATAGGAGTTGATCTTGACCATCAATTTCATCTTCCAATAGCCGGAGGCCTCGTCTGTACTCGATTGGTACTGTTGTACCTTCTTGCTGATGAAGACGACAACGGCTTTATAGCCGCTCCTCTCTGTTTCTTCAATTCTTCACGCTCTTCTTTCTTATGCGTGATTCCTTCAGAGTTCGTGCGTCGTGTGTTGTTTCTATTGGCCCTCTTCTTCCTTATTTCATTCGAGTCCTCCGAGTTTATGCCGCCTTTCTTCTCAGTCATTAACTTTTCAAACTCTTTGCAACTGGAAACTTTTGGTTTATTGTTTCTAGTCCTTTTTGTTTCTTGTAATTTCCAATATTCCCCCTCAAGAGGAACATATAAATTTTGTATGTTCATCTTGCGCAAGGCTTTCTGTAAAACGTCTGACGCAACGGCCTTTGTCAATATATCTGCTAGTTGCATCTTCGTTGAGATATACTTTACCTCAATAATTTTGTCAACTATTTTCTCTCTTATAAAATGACAATCAATGTCTATATGCTTTGTCCGTTCGTGAAATACGAGATTTTTCGATAGAAAAATTGACGATTGATTGTCACAAAGTAAGGTTACGGGACGTTTATTCACTACTTGCAAGTCTTTAAGTAGATAATTAATCCACATTACTTCACAAGTAGCTACTCCCATTGCCCTATACTCTGCTTTTGTCGTTGATTTGCTCACCGTCGGCTGTTTCTTCGATTTCCAGCTCACTAGTGAGTCTCCAATGAAGATGCAAAAACCTGTGGTTGATCTCTTTGTCAGAGGACAACCATCGAAATCAGAATCACTATATGCAGTGATTTCTGTGTTTGGATTTGCGGACAAGAAAATTCCTTGTCCAATTTCTCCTTTGATATATTTGACTATTCTCAATACTCCTTCCATGTGATCTCTACAAGGTCGTTCCATAAATTGACTCATAATCCCTACAGCATAGGAAATATCCGGCCTTGTAATGGTGAGGTAGATTAATTTCCCGACGAGCTTTCTAAAATATGTTGGATTTCTGAGCGGTTCAGTCAAGTCCTTTTCATATTTCTTGTTTTGCTCTAAGGGTGTCACTACAGGTTTGCATCCAAGCAGCCCTGCTGCCTCGACTATTCCTGAGGCATATTTCTTCTGGGATACATGTATTCCGGTGGAATTTCTTGCGATTTCTAGTCCTAAGAAATATCGCAGAACTCCAAGATCTCTGATCTTGAATTCTTTCTTTAGTTGGTCTTTGACAAGATTAATTTCTTTCAAATCTTCTCCTCCAACTATTATATCATCAACGTATACTAAAAGTGCTGTGAATTTCCCATTAGAAGTTCTTGTAAAGAGTGAATACTCACATTTGGATTGAGTGAATCCAATATGTTTCAAGAAATTAGTCAATTTATAGTTCCATTGCCTTGAAGCTTGCTTCAGGCCATAAATTGACTTCTTGAGTTTGCAAACTAAATTATTTGCAGGTGTTTCCCCCTGAATTACAAGACCTTGTGGTATCGTCATGTATATTTCTTCATCGAGGTCACCGTTTAAAAACGCATTATGGACATCTAGCTGTGCTAGGTGCCAGCTTTTCTTTGCCGCAATTGTTAAGAAGACACGAACAGAAGTCATTTTAGCAACAGGGCTAAAAGTTTCGGTATAATCAAATCCATACACTTGCGTGTATCCCTTGGCTACCAAGCGTGCTTTGTGCTTTGAAATTTCTCCTTCCGGAGTTAATTTGGTCTTGAAGACATATCTACAACCAATTGGTTTTATGTCTTTTGGCTTTTGAACTATTTCCCATGTTTGATTTTGAACAAGGGCTTTTAATTCATCTGCAATGGCATTTTTCCAATGCTCATGCTTAATTGCTTCATTGTAGCTCTCTGGTTCATGAACCAAGGCTATATTGACAGAGTAAGCTCTGTATTTGGGAGAGAATCTGCTGTAACTCAAGTAATGGGTTAAAGTATTCTTGTGAACTGAATAGGATTTTGCTTCATGATGGAAGATGTCTAAATGAGTTGGCAGTCTTCTATCTCTTGTGGATCGTCTCAATTCAACTTGTTGATTTGGTGCAGTCCTTTTATTTGTTTCATCTGTCGATAAATGCGGACTTGCTGTCATTTGTTCATTGGAAGAATTACGGATTGGACTTTCTGATGCTAGAAGTTCTTCTGCAGCTCTTGGGGTCAACATTTCTTGGTTGCTATCCATTGGTATATCATTCAAGGGTTGCTCTTGAATTTGATTTCTAGATTGCGTTTGAATGGAGTTTTCTTGGAGAGGATTTTCTGCAAAAATTATGTTATCCTCATGATTTTGATCTTGATGATTAGTTCTTTCCCATTCAAACATAATGGTTTCTGGAGTTTCCAGTTCAATGTCCTCTGTGAGCGTCTTTTCTTTGTATGGAAAGACATTTTCGACAAAATAGACATTTCTTGATATAAGTATTGATCTCTTATGCAGATCATACACTTTATATCCTTTAACGTTTGCTGGATACCCTACAAACACACCTTTTTGTGCTCTGGGATCAAGCTTCGTTCTTCCAACAGCTTCTGTTGATACGAAACAAAGACATCCAAAGGTCTTGATTCCTTGGTAAGATGGTTTGGTATTATAAAACACTTCAAAAGGTGTTTTATTCTTAAGAACTAATGTAGGAAGCCTATGTATAAGAAACGCAGCTGTCAAGACTGCTTCTCCCCAGAAACGCTTGGGCAAATTAGATTGAAATAAAAGTGACCTTGTCACATTCAAAATATGCTGGTGTTTCCGTTCTGCAACGCCATTCTGTTGCGGGGTATAAGGGCATGTCTTTTGATGTGCGATCCCTTTTTCGGTAAAGAAATCACTCATGTTAAATTCTAGACCATTATCGGTTCTAACAACTTTAACTTTCTTGTTGGTTTGATTTTCTATCATATTAATGAACTGGATCAGAGTATTCTTGGTATCCGATTTATGTTTTAGCAGAAATAACCAAGTCATTCTGCTGTGATCATCAACGATTGTAAGAAAATATTGTTGATTATGAATAGTAGCAGTTGCGTTAGGTCCCCAAATATCACAGTGAAGAAGATCAAGTACTGAACAAGAGTCTCGATTACTACTGGAAAAGGGAAGTTTCTTCTGTTTCGATTTAGAACAAATCTCACAGTAAGAAAACTCCTTACAAACTACTAAAGGATCCAAGTCCTTGATTACATTCAACTTTCCTAAACTAGGGTGTCCTAACCTAAAATGCCACAAGTGATCTCTGATTTCTGCTGAATCTTGATCTGTGACTTTTCGGTTGGAAATGGCAGACGCCTTAGGTAATCTCAAAACATTGGCAAACGCCTTAGGTAATTTCAAAACATTCTTCATTGGGTACAGTCCCTTCCTTCCTTCAAGCTGCCCAATCTTGGTCTATTGTTGCTTCACTGTAGAGGTTGTCTGCAAAATTTCACAAACATTGTTAGTGAAAACAAATGAAATAGGATTGTCTTTACATAACCTATTTACTGAGACAAGATTAATCTTGAAAGATGGCACACATAACACATCTTTAAGCAAGAATTTTCCAGCTATATTAATATCTCCAACATGAGTAATTTTACTCCTTTTTAATGTTGGTAGTTGAACAGTAGAGTCATATTCTCTAATGTTATCAGTAAAATAATCCGTGCTAGAGACTATGTGATCTGAAGCACCTGAGTCAAGAATCCAAGTGTCTATGCTAGTATTACTTGTAAAATTTATTTGGTTTGGTTTACCTGCATAGTTGGCTTCTGCTCCTGCCTCATCTTCATAGTCTTCTTCTTCAGCTACATCTTTGCCATTCTTCTTTCCAGATCCTCCGGTCTCACCATTGAAGTTCTTTCCCTTTCCATGATTCATCACAAAGGACATCATCTGCTGCATCTGCTCGCCAGTGAACACATTAGAGACCTCAGCATTGCCACTTGAATAGCTACCAGACCTTCCACCACTGTTGCCAAAACGGCCTCCTCCTTTGTTACCTCTGCCACCTCTTCCTCTATAGCCACCTCTACCATCATTCTGCCTTTTCTGTGGGTAGCCATGGACCTTGTAGCACGTCTCAAGAGTGTGGTTAGTAAAGTTGGGGCAGTTTGGACAGTAGAGATCGGTCCTCTTCTCTTTGCGCTTGTTGTTGAAGCTAGAGGAGTTGTTAACAGTAGCCATAGCTGATGACTCAACATAGCTCTCATTTCTACTATTTCTTTGAGCTTCTTCTTGCAGCACAATGGAGTAAGCCTTGTCAAGAGATGGCTTTGGCTCCATAATCAGAATCTGGCCTCTCACAATGTCAAAGGTTGAGTTTAGCCCCATCAAGAACTTGAAGATTTTGTCTATCTCCATGCCCTTTTCAATCTTAGAAGACTGTGTGCAAGTAGTCTCTTTACAAGTGCATTCTGGTATTGGCTTGTAGTTTTGCAACTCTTCCCATAGGACAGAGAGCTTGGTGAAGTAGTCACTCACAAGCATGCTACCTTGTTTCAGACTGTTGATACTGCTTTGCAAAGTGTAGATTCGAACATCATTAGGATGTGAATATCTCACTTGCAGTTTTTCATATGCCTCTTTGGCAGTTTTGACATAGAGCACACAACTTTTGATTTCTGGAGTCACAGAGTGAATCATCCAAGAAAGAATGATGATATTGACACGCTTCCAAGCTCTTTTCTTATTATCATCAGTACCGTCGGGCTCAGTGATTGTTCCATCAATGAAACCCAGTTTGTTTCTGATGGACAAAGACATCTCAAACGCTTTAGACCAGGTGTGGAAATTTCCTTTGTTCAAAAGTGGAGAAATAGCTCCAGATGAAGCATTCTCAGTTGGGTGAAGGAAGAAGGGGCTGTAAGGATCTTCATGTTCTGGAGTTGGTGGTGGGCGAGTTTCTACTCCATCAACCATGGTGACAGTGAAAAGAGAGGAAACAGAAGATGGCTAGAAAAGAAAGTGAGTCGGCTTGAATCAGAAAAACGCAGCAATCAATCAGAACCTGAGCTCATGATGCCATGTTAGAATTCAAGCAAGTAAAAACACCATGATAATTTCAAGGATTATTCCTCTATTTATGAAAAATGCTTTACAATTGACTGAGCTAGAACCCTAAAAGTGTATCTCTATTTATACACAACTACAGAACTTCCTAGCAAACTAAACCTAAAATTACAAAGGGAAAGGATAAGATCGGCGGCCGTAAAACGTAAGCCCTAAACTAATTTGAAGATAGGAGTTGATCTTGATCGTCGATTTCATCTTCCAATAGCCGGAGGCCTCGTCTGTACTCGATTGGTACTGTTGTACCTTCTTGCTGATGAAGACGACAACGGCTTTATAGCCGCTCCTCTCTGTTTCTTCAATTCTTCACGCTCTTCTTTCTTATGCGTGATTCCTTCAGAGTTCGTGCGTCGTGTGTTGTTTCTATTGGCCCTCTTCTTCCTTATTTCATTCGAGTCCTCCGAGTTTATGCCGCCTTTCTTCTCAGTCATTAACTTTTCAAACTCTTTGCAACTGGAAACTTTTGGTTTATTGTTTCCAGTCCTTTTTGTTTCTTGTAATTTCCAATAATTATCACATCACATTCTTACATTACTAAATTCCTCTCGCAGACAGTTACACAATTACTATAAATAATTATTAGTACTTGACAACTCTTGACTAATCGTGAACCGTACAACACACTTTGTTATTTCATTGTTGATAGTATAATCGCGAAACCTTTTGTTCTTTTATTTAAATTACTATTTTGTTTTAATATTTATGCGTTTAGCAGAATTATATCATACCGTGGCAACACCACGGGTTATTACTAGTTATTTGATGAAACTTGACCAGTAGTATATGGAGTAGTATATGATCCATACTACTATAGTAGTATATGAATTTGGAAAGAAGAGACAAAAAAGGAAAACAGAAAACAAAAAAAAAATAATAATAAAGAATCAGTTGAGCTCAAGCGCAAACTGATGAACAATTGCGTCTCTGATGGAGACGCAATAACAGACGCAAGTCCGCAGTTGCGTCTCTGGAGACGGTTTAAGAACCAAAGTTTCCAAATGGCACTTGTGGATTTGTCAAAATTAGACATGGCAAAGTGGATCAGCTTGTTCATTTGCCAAATCAGACGTATTTTATAGCATTTGGAAATACAAAAATTCCAAATTCCTTCTCAAGATCAATTTCAATTGCAAATTATAGGCTACCCATTGGCCATTACTATCGAGCTGGACAGATAACAATTAACAAGTCCAAAAAATGAACCCAAATGCTACAACTTGGGCTTGAAATTTAATGATGCGGCGCACAAGGCAGATGCGCACGTTAGCACATCCTCATTCATTCCTCCTCTGTACTGTTTAAATTGGTGGTTTTAAATAGAATCCGTACAAACGGCCAGACAGACAGAGAGACATGCCAACTCTTTCTTTCTTTCCCCACCATGTTTCGATTCATTCATTCATTCGCCAGAATATAAAATGACTTACTAAATTTTTTTAAAACACCATTTTCTCATTATTCTTCTGCAACTTTTTTTAGATTGAAGGAAACCAAAATTTACCCAACTCTTTGCCGCCTGTTGTACAATGGCGATAGCCGCGGCGGTAATTCTCCCAATTGGCATCATGTTTTTGCTCTCCGGCCTCGTTGTCAACCTCATTCAGGTTTTTTCCTTTCTTCTTCCTCTTATTTTGCCATTTGTTGTTGTTAGCTGCATTATATTATGAATTTTGGTCCAATAACACCTTAAAAAAACCTAGTTAAGATAATAAGGTTATCCAACTTGTATACAACTTATATACGTTGTTAATATTGACTTCACAAGTCATAGTCATGTGGGATATTCTAACAATTTTACGTGTTTCGAATAGTTGAATCCATAATTTGGATGTGTTAGCTGTATTAGAGGAATAATGAAACTGTACGAGTTATGTTTGGGATGAATGTTGTTAGGGAAGAATGGTTTTAGAAATTATTTTTGGATCCTAAATTCTGGAAATGTTTGATATGTGTTTTCATGGGCTTGGATTGTACAAGTTCTAGCGTTTAGTTGAGAACTTGAGATCGAATTTTGAGGTAGATTTTAGCCGGGTGGGGGGGGGGGGGGTGCTTGCAGATTGACTTGAAGTCTATGAATCTAAATCATGATATAGGCCCACTGGCGCTTTGTTCAGGCGAGTAAGAATTGCATTTGTCAGTATTTTTAAGCAAAACGAAATTGTTTGCGGTCTGCAGCAAGCTTGTCTAAGTCAATTAAATCGAATGCAAACTCATTGGTTGGTTTGCGTTATTTAAGTTTGACATTGGGGAATTGATCTGACATTAGGAGCACTTTAAATGTCCTGAACGCTGAAATTAGATCATTAACAAGTTTCTTCCTGACAGAAATGGGGAAACTGTTGGTTAATGTTCTAGATGCTTATGGCGAGGCTGACTGAGTATAGATATCTAGCTACTAGTTAACATTCAGTTGTATGCATTGATGTAAATAACAAGTTTACGAATGAAAATTTCCATTAGCATGTCGTGAGTTGTGACTGTTTTGCAAGTGCTTGAGAGTGTGCTTTCACTGACTGCACGGCAGTCCATGGTTTGAAATCACTAATATCTGACTTTACAGCAATATGTGCTGGTCGACATTCTTTTTATACTTTCACTATATCTTTCAAATTTTACCTTTATGAAGGTTCTTATGCCTTGTTGCCCGCTCTGCAGGCAATCATTTACATCCTTGTTCGCCCATTTTCAAAGAATGTTTACAGAAGGATCAACAGGAAGATTGTAGAGCTACTTTGGTTGGAGCTTGTCTGGCTTTTTGATTGGTGGGCAAACATTAAGGTGTTGTGATCTATTTCTTATAGAGGAGTGTTTCTTATATTATGTTCCTTACCCCGACCGTAGTGTGTAGCTTCTTTTGGTTGCATGAAGTATTCTGCTACCGAATGAATTGATCAAGTTTAATTAATCAAGCAGAATTCTCCTGTAGCTTACTTGTGACTGATTACTGTTGGACAGGTTGAGCTATTTGCAGATAAAGAAACTTTCGAGTTACTGGGTAAAGAATTGCCCATCTGATTTCTGTTTATGTACAGCATGCAATTTCTGAGAGATTAGATATTAGATCATCTGCATCTTTTTGTTCGAAGAAATGTTAATTGCTGTGATTATGCTTGCCGTACTTTCAGGAAAAGAGCGTGCACTTCTTATTCCGAATCATAGAAGCGATATTGACTGGCTCGTCGGTTGGGTTTTAGCTCAGGTTACTACTTACTCTGAATAAAGATTATAATGTCAACAATGCTGTTTTGGTTTTGATCCAACGGCAATCAGTTACCTTTTTTTTCTCGATCAAATTTGATAGTCCCCATCCAATGTAACAAGAAAACCCTCTCTGATTCTTTGGTAGCCTCACTTGTAGTGGGTCAGCACCTGTAGGAGAACTTGATGTTCCTTCCTCATCGCGATTTTTGATATATCTTTATTTTTCGTTCGTTTCATGGAACAATGTGGAAAATTCAGCATTTGCTCACCCAGGAAAAATTTCCATATCTATTTCCTTCAACTCTACCAGTCAGTAATATCTGGGGAATAAAAACCCAGCAAGTACATGTTTTTAAAGCACATCCTGATGGACCTGATCAGAGTGAAAGATCCAACTGAAGGATCCTATTGCCATAAAGGCATCAAAAGACACAATAAAAGTTTCATCTTCCCTTGTAGTTCGAACTAAGAAGCCATTCGCCAGTTTGGTCGTGAGCTGCAGCAGTTTCATCATATCTACCTACTCTCAGTAGCTTCTTGAATAATCTTTTAGGAACTTTCCATTATTTACTTTCTAACTGCTTCTTTGATGTATGTATCTCAGTGACTCAATTTTACTATCACTCTTTGCAGCGTTCTGGTTGCCTTGGCAGCTCATTAGCTCTCATAAAGAAAGAAGTTTTGTTCCTTCCAGTAAGTACACAGTGCAATAGTTTATACTTGATGCATTCTTGCATCAGGCCATCCTTCAATGATACACTTCAGATATTTTCTTGTAGATGTAATTACATTATGCTAATTATTTATTCCTATCAAGTTAAATTGGGAACATACCTTACTATATAATATACATTGCAGGTTGTAGGTTGGGCAATGTGGTTTTCTGGTTACATATTTCTCGAGAGAAGCTGGGCCAAAGATGAAACCACTCTGCAGGTTCAGTTTACAACACTTTACTCCATCTGACTGGACTGCATAAATGTTACAGTCCATTAATTATTTTCTTTTTTGTCTATATGTTGCAGTCAGGATTGCAGGCTTTACACGATTTTCCACAACCGTTTTGGCTGGCTCTTTTTGTTGAAGGAACTCGCTTTACACAGGCAAAGCTTGAAGCAGCCCAAAGTTATGCTGCTTCAGCAGGGTTGCCAATTCCAAGGAACCTTCTTATTCCTCGCACCAAGGTCATTACTATTAATAATGCGTAAAATATAACATAAGTTGATAAGATAACATTGTGTCTCTTCTCTCTTTTACCACATCCTTTTTTTGACTCATTGACTCACTTGACTTCTGCGCAGCAGGGTTAAGTTTGTTTCATTTCGTTAAAATAGTAAATACCACGGAAATTTGTATGTTTCCCATTGACCAAGTGCACAAGATTTGGAGGATATCTCATACAGAGTCTCCATAATTAATGCATTCTTGTTGGACTTTGTCCAGGGTTTTGTTACAGCAGTGACTCATTTGAGGACATTTGATCCCGCACCAGTAATTTATAATATTACAGTAGCTATCCCGAAGAATGAACCACAACCTACTCTTCTGAGAATGTTTAGGGGACGCTCTTCTGTGGTAAGTCAGTGAAAATTCAGTCTCGTGAAACTGTTGTTTACTGCCATAGTGCTAGATGTCTTGTAATTTTTTAACCGGTGTGCATCTTGTTATAAGGTACATGTGCTTGTGGAACGGCATTTGATGCAAGAACTGCCTGAAACAAGCGATGAGATAGCACAGTGGTGCAGAGACATTTTTGTGCAGAAGGTAATATGTGTGGTAATAATATCCATACCATACTAGAAAAACTTCTTGTCCTTAACTGGGCTCTGCACACTAATGAAATAAGAAATTTTCTTTCCACACTATATACCTTAAACCTGGAAGTTTCCTTCCATAAAGTTCATAATCTGTCAGTTAAAATTTCAATGAAGATGTTACTTATGCTGATGCGTTTTTTCTCACTAACCAACCAGGATGCTGTTCTGGAGAAACATCTTCTTACAAACACGTTTGGCAAAGGCATACAACGTGAACTCGGCAGACCAAAAAAATCTTTACTGGTATAGTATAGACCCCTGTTCCTTGTGTCTGAATTCATACTCTTATATTCTCCACCTTAATTTTGCCTTTGTCAAACAGCTGGTTCTTTGCTGGTTGAGTCTCCTCATTTTCGGTCTTGTCAAGTTTTTCTCATTGTGTACATTTTCATGGGGAGAAATTGTGATTATTGCGTCTTTCCTGGCTCTGGTGATGATCCTTATGCAAATTCTCATCGTATTCTCTCAATCCGAGTGTTCCCGTCCTCAGAAGTCATTGAAGACTGATTCTTTGAAGCAGCCGCTTGTGTAGAACTTTAGACTGTATAGAAAAAAATCATTATTAATTCATTTGTATATATCCAGTTTGTTGTATAATCCCTAAATGTTTAACGTCATAGCTTGTCGAAGTTGGAAATTGGCACTGCTCCTAACTTATTTTGTTCGCTGGAAATGCATGTATCCTGGACAAATTTTTGTACTGAATGTATACAAGCTTATAAACACTACGTGCTGCTCCAGTTTCCTTTGCGGTTATGTGTAGATTTGACGTCAGATGAGTCCTGGCCCTACTACACTTCGTCACGGTAGAAGAGGGCGGAGTTATTCGCAGCTAGAGGAAGTGCTGACTTGTTACAGAGCCCGGGGCAATGCTGTATTGTGATAGCTTGGAGTGTGAAAGGTATTTCTTGACTATTGACAGGGAATAGCTGAAACGTTAGAATGTATGGCTGTGATTGCAGACCAATTTTTTCTCCCACTTGATATTTGAAGTAAATGCTTATCCTTGACTTCAAATGCTCAGACTTGACTTTTAAGTGCTCAGACTTGACCTCAAATGCTCATACTTGACCCGAAGTAACACGATTAATGCTTGGCTATGGATTTTTTTTTGCAAACTCAACGAGATAATATACGATTCATGTATACTAGCCTCACTAAACCACCCAGAATTTTCTTAAATTACATTCTATAATTTGTCTTGGATACACTATGGGGAAAATGTCTTCCAGTTTTCTCATTTTCACCATGTTTCTAGTTGCAGAGTTGGTGATATGTTGCTCAGCAGAAGATGGTAACAGAACTTCTTCCGGTTGTATTCCAAGTGAAAGGAACGCTCTTTTGAAGTTCAAGGCAAGCCTTTCGGATCCTTACAATAGGTTGTCATCATGGAACGCTACCATAGATTGTTGCAAATGGGCAAGTGTATATTGTGATCACACGACAGGGCATGTTATTGGTCTTGATCTCCAAAATAAGAGGTATGACCTTTATTCTTCTGCCAACATGTTGCATTCTGAAACACTTGATTCTTCAATTGTGCACCTGAAGCATTTGGCTTTCCTAGACTTGAGCGGGAATAATTTTCACCTCTCTTCTATCCCCTCATTTATCGGATCCCTGTACCAAATGCAACATCTTAATCTCTCTTGTGCAAACTTTGGCGGTGTTGTTCCTCATCATTTAGGCAATCTCTCTTCATTGAGGGTGCTTGATCTCAGTGAAAATGGTTTTCATCAACTCAAAGTCGATGATTTCACATGGGTGTCTCGTCTTTCACTGCTCAAGCATCTTAATATGAGCATGGTAGACCTAAGTCCAACAAAAGATTTGCTTAAGGTAGTCAATGTGCTTTCTTTTCTTGTAGATATACGTTTTTCATCGAGTAGACTCGAGAATAGAAATCTAGAACATGGTTGTGTAGATACGTCAGCATATAGTCATCTTGAGTGCCTTGATTTGAGCAATAATTCCTTTCATGGAGAACTTCCTTGCTTCCTGGAAAATATGACTTCGCTAAAACACCTGCGTCTTTCACATAACAATTATAGTTGTTGCGGCAAGCTTCACCTTTTCCAATTAGCAAACCTTGTCCAACTCAACCTTGGTCACAACACACTTCCATGTAGCGTAGATTCGATTTCTGAATTGATTTTGGGAAAAAATCACTTGGAATTTATGTCACTCAATAATAATTCTTGTCATGGGGACATTTCAAAGATTTTCCTCAGTTTGCTAGGGTATGGAGTGGACAGATTGGAGTTTCTGTTTTTAGGTCAGAATAGATTTTATGGTCAGTTGCCCGAAGAGATCCGTAGATTTCAGAAATTACAAACTCTTGATCTTGCTGAGAACTACATTAGCGGTCCGATTCCAACATCCATAGGGAACTTGAGTGCCTTGAGAAAATTGAACCTCAAGAATAATCAACTAAATGGAGAAATTCCCAATTCTCTAGGCCAACTCTCAAGTCTCGAGCGACTTTTTTTGTCTGACAATTACCTAGATGGTAGAATTTCAGAGTCTCACTTTTCCAAACTCTCGAACTTGCGGTATCTCTGGATAGGAAACAACTCCTTCAAATTTGTTCCTATAAGTGATTGGATTCCTTGTTTTCAACTATATGACCTTGACATGAGATCTTGTGACATTGGAGGTGAATTTCCACAATGGCTTCAAACGCAAAAAGAGCTCCAATTTTTGTCTCTGTTCAACTGTAGCATTTCTGAACCTCTACCTTATTGGGCCCCATATGTGAATATGACATATTTAGATCTATCCCAAAATCGCTTTGAAGGTGCAGTACATGATTCATTATGCAAGATGAAGTCTTTGAGTCTTTTAGATCTCTCTGAAAACAACCTATCGGGTAGCCTCCCAGAATGCTTGGTGAACTTAAACATGTTGCAGATTTTGTCTTTATCATCAAATCGTCTTTCTGGTGTTATTCCTGGCTCAATTGGTGGAGCTCACTCGTTGTGGCAACTAGAATTAAGCAACAATGGGTTCACAGGAGAACTTCCTTCTGCTCTGGGAAATTGCACCCAACTACGACATGTGGATGTTTCAAGAAATCGATTATCAGGTCATCTTCCAGAAATTTGGGCCAACCTGAGCATGCTAAGTATATTGAAATTATCATTGAATCACCTTTCTGGTGTTATTCCAAATTTCATTGGCAGAGCTTGCTCATTGGAATGGCTACAGTTAAGCGGCAATAGATTCACTGGGGAACTTCCTCCTTCTCTAAGAAACTGCAGTCAATTAAGAGTTCTAGATGTTGGAGAGAACATGGTGTCAGGGCAAATGTCCAAATGGATTGGAAGTCACTTGTTGAATTTGAAAGTGCTTCGGCTAAGTAGTAATGATTTTTATGGCACGATTCCGTCTAATCTCTGTCAACTGTCAGAACTGCAAATATTGGACCTTGCAAACAATCAGTTGACTGGAAACATTCCATATTGCTTTGATAATTTCACAAGCATGATATCCTACAAGTCAACCATTGAGTCATTCGCAATGAATAGTTTGCAACTGATGACTAAAGGAGTGAAAGTAGTGTCATTTGTGACGAACAGCTTACAGCTGATGATCAAAAGTGTGGTACTAGAGTACAACTCTACCCTGAAGTATGTAGTATATATGGATCTTTCAAACAACAATCTGGCTGGAGAAGTTCCTGTAGAGCTAACCAGACTTTCTGCCTTGCACTTTCTCAACCTGTCACATAATCATTTGCACGGTCACATTCCAGAACGAGTGGGAGACATGAACTCGTTGGAATCCCTTGATCTTTCCAACAACAATCTTTCCGGAACCATTCCTTCGAGCATTTCATATTTGACTTTTTTAAGTCACTTGAACCTGTCACACAACAATTTGACAGGAGAGATTCCAACCGGACATCAATTGCAGACTCTACAAGACTCTTCAGCTTATGAGGGCAACCCTGAACTCTGTGGAGCTCCATTGACAAAGAAATGTGACGAGGAAAAAGCATCAAATGTCCCAGATGTGGAAAATCATGTTGTGGAAGGAGAAGAATTAGATGATACAGAGAAGATATGGTTTTCTGGAGTAGTAATAACTGGCTTTGCCACGGGATTTTGGGGTGTCATTGGAGTTCTGTTGTTCAATAGTAGTTGGAGATGCATTTACTTCAAATTTACGGATGGGATGATAGGTCGAATTTGGGGAACTTAAAAAATATTTCAAGCTCTTGTTGCCTAAACTCTTGTTCCTTTTGTTACTAATACCGGAAGATTTTATTTTAGTAATATAATGTATACCATTACCATGTAATTTGTGTGCCTAATCACAATATGTAGATTGGTATAGTTTGTTGTTATATAACTATGTTGTGCTGTCTACCACTCTTGTACTTGGTACTCCTGAGCTTGTGTTGAATAAAATTGTTTGTTACTTAACCTTGTTCCAATTGAAAAATTTATGGTTAGAACTTTCTAGTAAAATAGATCGGTGGAGACCCTCATGCCTGATGGACTGATGGTTGTGGCGTCGGGTGACAGGCCAATGGTTTGGTCGATGGGCTCAGGACCTACTACTCAGTTGGTGAACGCCTGAGCTAGATTGAGGGGCCTCCAAAACACTTTGTGGTTACCTTCTTGGCTGGATAGGCCAATATGAGGTATCAAGTGGTTTTCTGTTTGGCGGAACATGTGGTGCCAATAATATGATTATGTTTTATGTTTGAAACTGCCCAAGTTGTTATATATCTTTTGGTGATTTGTTTAGTTCGTGTCGATACCTAACTATAAAATATACGTACATCATAAAAATGAATTTGGGGATCATTTTATTGAAAGACATGTTGTATAGTATGAGTCAATCATGCATGGAGGTGGACAGGTGGTTAATTGCAAAACATCAGCGGACGACGAGATCGACTGAGACAACTAGTACGTACATATCAAAGTGTTAACTAGTCCCAAAACTATGCAACCACGCATACTTCATACTTCATAGGTACTATACTAATGAACATTTGTTTTGAAAAGTAGATAGGTAGGGTAGATATATTATATGAAGGGAGAGGAAACGAGGTAGGAGTGTCTCCCCCTTTAGAATTTTGAAAAGAAATTTTTATAGGTAATATTGTCGATCATTTAGAACCCAACCCCCAACCCCGCCCTCCCCTCCTGCCCGGACTTTCGAAATAACGTACTATATGTATAATTTTTCTCCGGCACCTCTCCCATTAAACTTCAAATTCTAAATCCGTCCTTAATTAATTATATATCTATTACAAGTTAAATATTTGAACTCTAATTAAATGGGAGTTTCAAAACACCGTGGCATTCATCCTCAATATACAAAAATTAGTAATTAGCATCATTTGTAAATACGTTATCTGTAACTCATTAGGTTCTCACATACTTTGCTTGTACTCCCTCTGATTAGTTCTTGAGTTCTTCTGTGTATCGATCCAAAATGATTCCGATGTTAACATGCAAATTTATGTTATATATATGGATCAAAACTGAAATTTTCTAACCCAACTAGTACTTCCTCCATTTTTTTAATTTAAAGTTTTGGTTCATTTTAGTCCTTTCATTTTAATTGAAGTTTTAGCTTTTCAAATTCCTATTTGAGCCAAATTCTAAGGTAATTGATGGTGGACAAAGCATAGAGTTTGTTTTCATACATTATGTACTTCTCATAGAATGGTAATCATAAATCAGATATCGCAATCAATTAATGTTGATTCGCCATGTATTTAGTCAAAATAATAATGTGGAATATAGTATCAGAATTCAGAACACGTGATAATAACTTTTAGCTTTTCCCAGGCTAAAATATCATCTGCGGTGGGTGGGTGACAATTTAAGATAAATCGGTGATAAACCCCCTCACTACTTGCTACTTGCTACTTGTACTAATGAAGTATAAATGCACCCAACTACCCAAGTATTACTCACTTTTAGTTACACGTATGGTACATCTCAAATTTACAATATCTACGATATCTTTTGTACTTGACTAAGAGTTGGTGGTACAACTTAAACTCCCCAGAACTTGGTCTATTGCTAGAAAGATGGACACTAGAGGAGAGGGGTCAAGTAGACCTACAATCAGAGTGTGTTTTTGTCAATTATCTTTGAAGTACTATGTTTTGGTTCTTGAGGTTTTGCGGAGTCCATTTCTTATATGCACGTTATTGTATAAACTAATTATTTTTACCCGTTTAAAACAAATATCGATCATTCATTACTCATTCCGCATTCGATTGTCATTTGCAATCACCTAATTGGTTTTACACCGTCAGATCCTCACCTTAGAATTGTCTCATTTGTCTTTTGCATGTTTTTCTTATCTAATCTATCAGATCAGATAATGTTGCATGTCACGTTCATATTTATCTTGGTACAATTATGATCTTTTCATTTTTGCCATTTTCACAACCATATACCTGTACTAATTTATTTGGTTTAAAACCACGTTTTTTTTTTCTTGAAAAAATGTAAACTGAATATAACTAAACTTAACTATTTGTAATTTAAAAAATAAATAATTAGATTTGAACTGAACCAAATATATTTTCATATTAAAAGAAAAAATTCGACACTTATTCTATTATTTTTTTCTTGAAACGTACATTTTTTTTTGAAACGGCAAATACCATCTTATGTATTCACACCTAAATCGTCTTATATATCTATATCTGCTAGGAATTGAACCATGCACCTCTTATTTACCATCCCAACTCCCTTAGTCCCTTTCACTGAATCACCTTATAACTCAGTTTGCGCACTTCAAATCAATTTGGAATGAATTTGGATGCTTAGGGTAGACGGGTAGATTAGATTAGATTAGATTCGTTGATTTTTTTATACTTCCCAGTTTCGTGTTTCAGGTTCGGTCCAATTTTGACAGATATCAGATATGTACCATATACAAGTACCGACTTAAATAGTGATGATCATGCCTGGGTAAGAAACGTGGCCAACCAGCTTACTACACAAAGTACAAAGGAATTTCCTAAATAGAAATAATAGAAGTAAATGCTACTCGACCAAAACAAATCTAATATCCCACATTCCCACTCACTATATATAAAAAATAAAATCCAATCGAAAAAAGTTCAGGCATTATTTTTAAACATCATCAATCAAAAAGATATCAAATAGTGGTTGATGATTCTACTTCCTTTGTTTTCAATTCACTTATACAAATAAAAATTCAAACAATAATTTCTGTAAATTAGATACTCCAAACTTTTTACCTGTGGAAAAATGGGGTCTCTCATGACTGGGAATACTGAAATTGGTGGAGTTCAACAACAATCAGAATCAAAGGAGCCGATCCTGTACGTTAATGGCGTCCGTCGAGTTTTGCCTGATGGCTTAGCTCATCTCACTCTCCTCGAGTATCTCAGAGGTAATATCATCATTTCGGGCCTCTCATTTCTAATTCCATTATTTTTGTTGCTAACTGTTTTTTTAGTATTATTTAACATTATTTTTATGTGAATTATCAAATCATTATCAGTATGGGGAAAATAATTGAATGTTTGATTGATTAAGTTAGTTTGTTACCAACTTCCAAAGCATCACTAGGATGTATTGATCTTATAGTTGTAGTTAAGCTGAAAATTTGTTAGGTCATGGGGATGGGTCATGATGATATTATAGAACTTGGAGAGATTTAACCCCTTCAGGAGAGCAAGGACGCCAATTTTTGTAGTTCTTCTTAGTCATGAGAGTCAATTTGATGGTAGCAACAGTAGGATGGTCACTGCCACTTGAGATGAGGACAGGGTTGGCAGAATACGAGGACATGGCGTTACGATATGCAGCGGAAAGTGAGGGACATTGAGTGTGAGTGTTTGCGGGTTGGTAATATGATACCATATAGAAGAATGATTTTGCTTAATTCATATGCATACATACTAGAGTTTACGACGTAGAATATTGTAAATTATACAACAACCATAATTACACAAATCACTCGTAATTATAGGATCATGTCAGATGAATAATATGGATAGTTTTATTTGAAACATCAGGTTATGCGAAGATGCTAAGTCGACAATATAATAGCACAAATGTATGATGTATGTGAGAACATAATACATTGACTGTTACGATTTATAATTTATTTTAGTTCGTTTATGTGTAGTGTTAGTGTTTCACAGGCTAGAAATTTTCTGTTTGGAGATAAAACATAGATTTAAAATCAAGGAGGAGGGCTACGGATGTTTGAGTTTTGTTGCACAGTTGCACCTGTATCACACAGGGCATAGTTTTTACCATTTCCATATTTACATACTTATGCAACCAAGACGGTCGTTATGCATATATATATATCACTGTTGATCATGTGTGCAAACAATACATCGATACTTCACGCTGCACAAATCGGTTTCCTTGATCATGTCTTTTTTCTTCGTTTATAGAATCAGGGTGACAGGGTTTATGTCATTATGGCATCCGGGGAAATATCGAAAGAACTAGCTTGTCAACAGCCATCTTAAGTCTTTAAATGTTTAGAAAAATCAATCACAATAGGTTTAACAGCTCAAGACTTGATGCCTTTATTAGAATAACCTTGGGAGTATGTGAAATGTTATATTTTCTGGTCAAAGTTGAAGGTACGTCGTACAAGATAATTTATATTCGTGGGCCATGTTTGGTTAAATTTGTTTGCATAATGATATACTGAAGCCTTCTTTTCATGTTGCTAAGTCTTCCGTTTTCATAATACAGATATAGGTCTGACTGGAACGAAACTTGGGTGTGGTGAAGGTGGTTGTGGGGCGTGCACTGTGATGATTTCTTACTTTGACCAAAATTCGAAGAAATGTGTGTGAGTCCTATCTTTCACCCATCACCATTTCTCCTTCTTTCTTTTTTGGTTGTTTTTTTTTTTTTTTTTTTTTTTTTTTTTTTTTTTTTTTTTTTGAATATTCTGTATAAATGTCATTACACAGCTATTCACACTTCTGTGCATTTAGAAACAATGTTTGTGCAAGAACTGTTTGACAATTTGGCCTAGGCACCCTTTTGCTGATTCAGCTTGCTAGTGCTTCCAACATCATTGTTACAGTAATTATTATTAGTGACTGCTCTACTACTACCTCGTATTTTGTGGGACCGGATGAGGGATGAGCAATTCTGTTCCTTGATTTTTTATTTTTATTTTGGAATCTGTGCACGGCCTGATATACTCTCATTGGTAAATTTTGTAATATCATTTCTATGAAGCCACCAATTTGTGCACATTACCCTGTTGCACGCCACTTTCCAATTATTTACAAGCCACCATAAGTTTGTCTTTTGCGCAGTTTTGAACATTAACATTCCATATTCTACTTCAATTTATGGTTCCTTCTGCCTCTTTTACCATGCCATGTGTACCCTGATCACATGCTTTTCGAAATTATACAGGGGGCTTATATATGCTCACTTTAGTTCGCTGAATATAGGAAATTGCAGTGCATACATTGTTACTTGGTGGATATACCATATGCCAATATTATGATTTGTTTTTCAAAATCCAATAACCTGGAGATCAAAAGGGCATTATGAGTTTGAAAAATAGTGTGCTTACTTGCCAGCTTCTTTCTCTCTCTCTCTTTTTTTTTTTTTTTTTTTTTTTTTTTTGGCCTTGAATCCTGTACTTTTCTTCCAATGGTGATCATGTCTCTGTTACATGAAGTTTGCTTCATTTTTCTTGAATTTCTTTACGACACTCTTCCTTTTATCGCTCTACTTAATTTCTGAACTGAAGGCTCTTTCCTATTCAAAATATTTGTTGTTTTGGCAAATTTGAATTTGATGTTTTGAACACTTTCCAGTTCTACCAGAAGTATTCAATGTGATAGATGATTGGCAATAATTAGGGGCGTACATGGAAAAAAAATATTCTCCTTAATATGTGTGACAAGAACTAAAACATCAATTATTTTGAATTGGAGGCAGTACATCTGTATCTGTATGTGTCTGTTGGTCTTCATATCAATGAGAGCTTTCCCAGAATTGTAAATTAATATGGAATTTGTTTCTTTTGGCTCGAAATACTGCAGGCACCACGCAATTAATGCATGCTTAGCTCCTCTGTATTCCGTTGAGGGGATGCATGTAATTACAGTTGAGGGTGTTGGTAATCGTAGGAATGGTTTGCATCCCATCCAGGTATAACCATTATATTTTACATTTTCCAAGAAATACTACCAAGAAGAGTGCAGTTACTTTTATAGTTGCGATGATGCTAATGACATTCTATTTATTTTGTCGTTTTCGTTTCATGGGTAATGCTCTGAGTTCTTGTATTTTTTTCTGTGTGCATTTTCCTGAATCTTGCTGTAATGTAGCTGTTCATGTCTAAGTTTGTCTCTTTGCAGTTGCCTAAGTTTTACTCCTTTCTTTTACTTTAATGAGACCTATAATATTACTTTGCTGGTTGAACTGTTGTGAGAAATTGAGAGGGGAAGGACTTGCATCTCTTTCCCTTTGTGTAAACTATTAGCCAGCAGTGATATATATAAAAGAAAGTTCCCCAAGTTAGTTGTTCGACCAAATTAACTATTTTACCTTCCCTTTTTTGAGAAAAAGAAAATCCCTCCACTAACATTAAGGCTTAAAACCCGCAGTTTCCTTCGTATAATAGGTAAATTAATGAATTAGTTTAGTTACGTTTTAATAGCTAAACAAAATTTTATAGTTATAGTAGAAATGTTGAATAGTTTATTTCTATTGATTTACCAATATAAACTCAGATGTTATTGATACATTAAAATGCTTATTTGTCAAAATACACACGCAGGGCACTGCTTTTATTTTGTTATTATACGTATGTATAAATTCATCTCACATTCAGGCATATTTCTGCTCTTATCTAATATACAATATTTCTCAGGAATCACTAGCGAAAGCTCATGGATCACAATGTGGCTTCTGCACCCCTGGTTTTGTGATGTCCATGTATGCCTTACTTAGATCATCTCACAAGCCACCTAGTGAAGTGGACATCGAGGAAAGCCTTGCTGGAAATTTATGTCGCTGCACAGGTTATAGGCCCATCATTGATGCATTTCGTGTATTTGCCAGAACAAATGATGCTTTATACACACATGAATCAGGCACTCAAAGCAGTGAGTTTGTTTGCCCATCAACTGGTAAACCATGTTCATGTGGGCTAGATATTAAGAATGGGGAAGAAGATACTGTCAAAAGTAGTGTATGCATTGGTGATATTTTGAAGCCGGTCTCTTACAGTGATATTGATGGAAGTTCATACACAGAGAAAGAGCTAATTTTCCCACCTGAGCTTACATTAAGGAAATTGACCAGCTTATCACTGAATGGTGCAAATGGACTTAAGTGGTATCGTCCCTTAAGTCTGCAGCATGTCTTTGACTTGAAGGCCAGATATCCGAATGCAAAATTGGTTGTGGGTAACTCGGAGGTGGGAATTGAGACAAGGCTCAAAAGTTTCGAGTATCCAGTTCTGATACATGTTACTAGTGTACCTGAGCTCAACAACTTGATTATAAAAGATGAAGGTTTGGAGATCGGTTCAGCAGTAAAACTTTCTGAACTTGCCAAATCACTAAAAGTAGTAGTGGATCAACGTCCTACTTATCAGACTTCAACTTGTCGATCAATTCTTGAGCAACTAAAATGGTTTGCGGGGACACAAATAAGAAATGTTGCATCAGTTGGTGGGAATATATGTACTGCTAGTCCTATATCGGACCTCAACCCTATATGGATGGCTGCTGGAGCAAAATTTCACATATCTGATAACAAGGCAAACACGCGAATATGTGCAGCTGAAGATTTTTTCCTCGGCTACCGCAAGGTGGATTTATCAAGCAATGAAATCCTTGTCTCCATTTTTCTTCCATGGAACCAACCACATGAATTCGTTAAAGAATTCAAGCAAGCCCATAGGCGAGATGATGATATTGCTATTGTAAATGCTGGAATGCGCGTCTCCCTTGAACAAAGCGATAACAGGTGGGTGGTGTCTGATGCAACAATTGTTTATGGTGGAGTTGCTCCTTGTTCTCTCCAGGCAACTCAAACCAAGAAATTCTTGATGGGGAAGAATTGGAATAAAGAGCTACTTCAAGGTGCTTTGCAAGTACTGGAGAAAGATGTTGTGTTGAATGAAAATGCTCCGGGAGGCATGATTGAATTTCGGAAATCCTTAACTTTAAGCTTCTTCTTCAAGTTTTACTTGTGGGTCTGTCATCAAATGGATGGAGAGGCATCCTTTTCAGAAACTGTACCAATATCACATCTTTCAGCATTAAAACAGTTCCACCATCCTTCAGTCTCAGGAAGTCAGGATTATGAAATTGTAAAGCACGGGAGTGCAGTTGGAGCTCCTGAAGTTCATCTTTCAGCAAAATTACAGGTGTTTTTATTTTATGCACGTCATTTTTACATGTTGCTTTCTACTTAAAACATTAGTGTTATTCACAGCGCATAGATGCTAAAGAATCATCTGTATATCTTGTTGGGGCTTATATGTGTCTCAACTCTGTGGAACTTGACATAGCTTGCCCCACATGCCTTTGCTGTCTCACCGCCTCACCTCTTCTCCTGAAAGTACAAATCCTTATTCCATTAACGTTCAATGAGAACTCAGAGCCATAGCCCTTGAAGTTATTCTCGGAAGTCGAAAAAAGGCACACTGGTTGTTTCAGTATATAGAACATAATAAATCAGTGAATACGATCCTCTTGGCACTCTATGAAAACCCTTGGCGCATGCAAACATATATTTGCATTTTTGAAGTACTACACATTGAAAATTAGATTGCTAGTAGTTCTTAAATGATCTAGCTGAATCATTGTTTTCTTTATTCATCTCCTGCTTCTTGTTGGATATTTTGGGAAATTTAGCATTTTATGGTTCACTTGACAGGTTACTGGTGAGGCTGAGTACACCGATGACATTCCAATGCCTCCTAACAGCTTACATGCTGCACCAATATTGAGCAGAAAGCCCCATGCTCGTATAGTTTCCATAGATGATGAAGCAGCCAAGGCTTCCGCAGGGTTTGCAGGAGTGTTTTATGCCAAGGATGTGCCAGGGAAAATTATGGTTGGGCCAGTGGTTTACGATGAAGAACTTTTTGCTTCAGAAATTGTCACATGTGTGGGCCAGGTAAAACAGCCTTCTTCACACCAATCCCCCCCCCCCTTCTCTCTCTCTCTCTCTCTTCCCAACACACACACAGCTGTGTATTTCTGGGAAGTTAATACTTTTGATGGAGTAAATAAAGTTTTGCACTTCGTATCTTGCAGGTTGTTGGCGTGGTAGTGGCTGATACACATGAAAATGCAAAACGTGCTGCTAGGCAAGTTCGGATCCAATATGAGGAACTTCCAGCAGTTTTGTCTATAGAAGATGCCATCCAGTCGAATAGTTTCCTCCCCAACACAGAGAGATGTCTCCAGAGCGGGGACGTGGAACAGTGTCTCCTGTCTGGGCAGTGTGATAAGATCATAGAAGGAGAGGTCCGGATCGGTGGTCAGGAACATTTCTACTTGGAACCAAATAGCACGTTAATATGGACAACTGATGGGGGGAATGAAGTTCACATGATATCATCTACTCAAGTAAGTTAAGCTAGCCTCTAATGATTAGTTTAAGTTTCTGTTTTAGTCATGTGCCTCTGTTCTTAACTTGCATATGGCATCCTGGTGTGGTTTCACGGACTATGATACATTAAAGTGAGAAATAGAGGAGTTATATAACTTATTTGGCATTTTTTTGTCAAATCTAATTAGTGGTTCAACTTTGGAGCATGGTAACTTAGGATTTGTCAGTCTGTCCCATTCTATAATTTGAAGAACGTGATGCATGATGCAATATTAACATAAATTCTTGTTAAATATTTTGACTAAACTTTTTCTTTTTAGGCCCCTATGAAGCACCAAAAGTATGTTGCCCGTGTTCTTGGTCTTCCAATGTCCAAAGTGGTCTGCAAGACCAAAAGAATTGGCGGCGGATTTGGAGGGAAAGAAACAAGATCTGCTTTCCTCGCTGCTGTGGCTGCCATCCCATCATATCTACTAAATCGTCCTGTAAAAATTACATTAGACAGAGATACAGATATGATGATAACCGGACAACGTCACAGCTTCCTTGGAAAATACAAGGTACTTCTTAAGCGTAATACGCAATAATAATGTTTTTACCAAAGGTGCTTACCATTAAGAGTGGTCAACATTGATAATGTACCAATAATTTGCAGGTTGGGTTTACAAATGAGGGGAAAGTACTGGCTTTGGATCTTGAAATATACAATAATGGTGGAAACTCTCTTGATCTTTCACTTGCAGTGCTTGAACGTTCCATGTTCAGTTCAGATAATGTCTATGCAATACCCAATGTTAGGGTTAGAGGAAAGGTCTGCTTCACAAATTATCCTAGTAATACTGCATTTCGGGGATTTGGTGGACCACAAGGTATGCTAGTTGCTGAAAATTGGATTCAAAGAATTTCCATGGAGGTTAAGAAAACTCCTGAGGAAATCAGGGTATGAAACTATTCTACTACACTGATCTCTTTTATTTTACTCAAGATTCTGTGCACGCATGATGTTCCATTCAGTTACATTGTATTGGTAATAATGCTATGAAAAAGCTATGTGCCCTGCTGAATTTAGCTTCACTTTACAGGAGATCAATTTTCAGAGAGAGGGATATGTATTGCATTATGGTCAAAAAATAGAGAACTTCACACTTGAGCGTCTCTGGAATGAACTGAAGGCTTCTTCTGGATATTCGGCGGCTCGCAAAGAGGTTGAACAGTTTAATCTTCATAATAGATGGAAGAAACGGGGAATTGCTGTTATACCTACAAAATTTGGCATCTCTTTCACTGCCAAATTCATGAACCAGGTAAATCTATACTATACTTTCAGATGATCTACCACATATTAGTATTCTAAACTAAAACTGGTACTCAACTTTTCAACATCAATTTAATATAAGATTATAACAATAAAGATTGTTCTAGACAATGAAAAACTTATTGCCTACTTGGTTTTCGTTTGATTGCTTAAAAATAGAGATGATTTAAAACTTATTATATTTACCAAATACCTTAAAGGTTGTTTATATTAATCAAATCGTTTGTATTGATGTTTACATGTCTTCATTTCTTAAAGTGGACCATCTAGCTGTTACAATCATTGTGATTCCGGCATATGCTTGTTGTTTCTAGGCAGGTGCTCTTGTTCAAGTATACACTGATGGAACTGTGTTAGTTACACATGGTGGAGTCGAGATGGGCCAGGGTTTGCATACAAAAGTTGCACAGGTTGCTGCATCTTCATTTGATATTCCACTGAGCTCTGTATTTATATCAGAGACGAGTACTGATAAGGTAAAACTATCACCAGTATTATCATCTTAGTATGTTACCTATATGAATTGATATTGCTTCTGTTTATTTAAAATAGTTTTAACTTCGTGATCACTTTGTTTTTTGTACACCAATCTTGTCTGAATATCCATTCTTGTTAAATGGAGGACTTTTCATTGTAAAGTTGTTACAATCTTTAAGTGCAACGTTTACATATATTACAGCACAAAAAAGCTCTTAGCCCAAGCATATAGGTTTGCTGGCTTTGTTATCTAGAGAACTTAGGCTTCCTTTGGTTTGAAAGTAAATGAGGGAAAAGAAAAAGAATCAGGAAATCATCGAAAATCTGAACAACATATATCATAATATATCTCCCTATTATTTCTCTCACCAAAAATAGGTGACCAAAAGTTATCCTGGAAAGTTAAATAATGCTAAATCCTTAGGAATAAGGAAAATTTTGATTCCCCTAACACGCTTTCCAGGATTTCCCTCATTTATTTCCATAACCCTCATTTTCCCTCAAGCGCCAAAGCCTTGATGTTTTCTTTGAGTTGAAGCTTTGACAGCAATTTGAGAGAAACTGATCCTGGTAGATTCATCCCACCATATTTGAGTAAGTCTTATGATATAGTTCTGAACTGAGTTGACTCCTTTCTGACAAGTCCTAGATTTTTTGTGGAACTCTACAATCTAACATAGCCATGCTCATCTTTTCTCCGAGTGCTCAAGAGTTTATGTGGCTTTCCGTTACCTTTTTTCTCACTTGAATTTATACCATGTTCTTTCTGTATGATCACATTGTCTATGCATGTCATGGCTTTTGATCTTCATGTTTCCTTATTTATTTATTTTTAAACTTATTTTCCTTTTTGTGGGTCTTGGCCTTGAATTTCTATTGATTGCTCTAGGCTCTAGCATAGAACAAAAAGCTCATGACATATGGTGACCTTTTTTTTTTCTTTTTTTTTTGGCCCATAGGTACCAAATGCATCACCAACAGCAGCTTCTGCAAGTTCTGATCTTTATGGTGCAGCAGTATTAGATGCATGTGAGCAAATTAAAGCACGGATGGAACCCATTAAATCAAAGAATAGTTTTGACACTTTTGCTCAGGTATTTTTGTCACGTTAAACCTGGGCACCAACTTCCCTGTGTCCTAGTGTTATTTTTATTTGCAGGAATTCCGTTTGACGTTCATATTTGGTTGTGACAAAATCTGGATTTTTTATGTGCAATAAGCTCACTTACATATTGAAATTCTCTCCAAATTGCAAATGTTCATTGTAGATAATATTTCTTTTTAATGTGAAAGTCCCCCCCCCCCCCCCCCAAACCCTTTCCCCCTTTAATGATATGTTTTACAAGCACATGTGAACTGGACATTTTCTGTTTCTAATATTATATTTCATTATAACTTGCTTCGGTGACAGAGATATAGGTCTGTCTTAATCTTTGGCTTCGCATTTCACTCACTTCTATATACAACTTCAGGAATTTCTATCCATTCTTTGCCCTGACACTGATATGACTGTGATTCGAATGATCAGCTTGCAATGGCATGCTACATGGAGCGGGTAGACCTTTCTGCTCATGGTTTTTATAAGACCCCAGATATTGGCTTCGATTGGGAAGTTGGAAAAGGGATACCATTCAAGTACTTCACTTATGGAGCTGCTTTTGCGGAAGTCGAGATTGACACATTGGTAGGGGACTTCCACACAAGACGTGCCGAAGTAATTTTGGATCTTGGGTTTTCTCTTAATCCTGCACTTGATGTCGGACAGGTTCTTTCTACTTCCTTTCATCTTTAATGAGATTCAATCTCTTATGAAGCGCTTTTTGCTTTTGCTTAAACGAACAATTAGTTATTCTTATGATTCCAGTGAACAGAAACATTGTTAAAAAAGAATGAACTATCTTGTTTCAAGCTGGATTCTGAAGAACCTGAAGATATTTTTGGTTTTTAATAAAACTAAAATCAAGTTACTACACCTATGTATTTTTCTTTTGGTTTCTTAGGTCCAAATCATAGGTATCTTTAAGTCCATGATAAATAATGAGGAACTAAAATGACATTAGACTACCACCTGAATAATTATACTTCAGTTTCTGTTTTCATGTTTGAAAACTTCACTGTTAAAGGTTTGGTTGCATAAACTTACATGAACTCCAGTTCACAATAGTCTCTCTGTCCTCTACCTGGTTACCCTTGGGATTTTGGCACAATGTTTAAGGGTCTGATATAAAGAGTTACCAAAAGTTGTAAGTTGATGTTAAAGAATGGAAGAGAATGAATAATTATTGGTCAAGTATCTGAGTAAATGAATAAAATGTGGGAGAACATGAACAAGGTATTTAATGAGGACAGGAGTTTGGAAGTTGCAAAAATATAAGGGACGTTAAAATGGGAGACAGCCAAAAATAGAAAAGAGGCGATTAGTTATGGGAGAGAGGGATACTACTTTTACACACTGTAGTGATGCAATTCTTCAAACAACTGTGGGGCTTTATAATTGGCCAGGTGTGAGATGTAAAATCACCCTCATACTTATACTCTTTTCTGTTTTCTTCTCGGTCAACAAATACAAATTACCAATCTGAAAGAGTTCAAGTTCTGTGATTATACATTTGTTATGGAAGCTTTGTTCCAATCTTAATTTGGTTGACTATTACAGATTGAAGGAGCATTTGTTCAAGGTCTGGGATGGGTGGCCTTGGAAGAACTAAAGTGGGGCGATGCAGATCACAAATGGCTCCCGCCTGGCTGCTTGTATACCTGTGGGCCTGGTAGCTACAAAATTCCTTCTGTTAATGATATTCCCTTCAAATTCAACATCTCACTTTTAAAGGTAATGTGCCTGTAATCCAGATTGATGGATGTCCATAAATAATACTACTAGTAATTCTTTTCGTAATCAATCACATATCAATGTGTATTTCAACAGGGCGCCCCTAATCCTAATGTCATCCACTCGTCCAAAGCTGTGGGAGAACCTCCTTTTTTCCTTGCCTCATCTGTTTTCTTTGCTATCAAAGATGCCATTATAGCTGCAAGGGCTGAAGAGGGGTGCACTGATTGGTTTCCCCTGGATAACCCAGCGACCCCAGAGCGTATTCGTATGGCCTGTCTAGATGAACTCACCAAAGGATTTGTGGACTCAGATTTCCGTCCAAAGCTTAGTGTCTAGTCCTGGGTCGGGATTTGGCCAGAGGCGTGTGCAACCGTATAATATAGCAGCACGGGTCCAATTAATAAGTCCAGAAGAACTTGTACAATTAATAAGTCCAGAAGAACTTGTAAACCTGCTTGAGCACGAGAGATAATGGCACGTATGATGTACTTGTATTTATTAGATGAGATCAATCTGCGGATGTATAGCAATACCAATGTGATTATCATATGATTATGGATCCGTAAAGAGATGCATTACTTTCTGTTAATCCAACATGTATTACTCCGAATCCAATGGATGTTAGGAAGATGCTCCCTCAATGTCCTCAAGCAGCTCCTGCTGCAACACGGGAGGTGAGATCCTCCTGGCACGCAAAGCAAAGACATATGGTGAATCAACTTGAATGTGCAATCTGTGAATATTAATTTGCAAAGCTAAGAGAATGCCCTGTTTAGTGGCCTGAAGCTCAGCCATATTATTAGCTGCTCTTACAAAATGCCCTTCATGGTCCCTAATATAAGACCTATACCTAGGTTATCTGGATTGCCCAAGGAAGAACCATCTGTGTTAAGAGAAATCACACCAGGGGGGAAGATTGCATTTACACAAAAGTGTACACGCTCCTACCTTATTTTTATGTTGCAAGGATAGAACATCTTTAAAGACTATGGAAATGAGCAAGAACTGATTCCCAAGTAAATCTTTTGTTTAAAATAGCATTATTTCTATAAGTCCAAACAAGCCAGAAAAAGATATCATTGGCAGGGAAATCAGTTAGCAGATGATGTAAAGCTGGAGTCTTATTAGAACAATGAAAGAAGGGATGTTCCTGAGTTTCTACATGATACAGAGTTTTTTTTTTTTGATAATCGAACCATTACAATTTTATAAGTAGCATTACAAAGCTAGTAATAAATTAATCCCGCATTTGGCGAGAATTGAACCTATGACCTTTAGTGTCATTACATGATACAGAGTTTGCATATATTAAATCAATAACTTGCCACTGATGCAACTTATAAGCTGTAGGAAGTCTACCATGCAATGCAATCCAAAGGAAAAACTTGATTCTTGGTAAAATTCTAATTTCTCACAACTGAGGCCATGACAATAAAAGCCCCTGGAACTGCAAGGAAATGAGTGCTTGGTAAGCAGATTTATTAGTAAATTGACCTGCCTTATCATGCCCCCAGATCATTTTGTCAGTTATATGTCTGAGAGGAATTGGACAACTCATAATTTGCTGGACTATGTGAATGTAGGTAAGTGATGCAGCAATTTACTCAAATTCCAGTTATTATTCAGGATAAAGGACTGAACTGGTTCCTCTTGAGGAGTTACAAAATCAGTTAGTGTTGGACCTTGGAACCAACTATCATACTAAAATCCTACTTGTTCTCCAGTTCCCACCTGCCAGATCAAGTGCTCTTTAAATCTAGTATGTACATATATACTTCCAAACCAGCTACCAGCAGGCTTACTACTTGCATTAAGGGCAGATTAAGGGCAGAAGTATAAGGGAAATATTTTGCTTTGTACACTTGTGCCTAAAGAGTATGATTGTACACTTGTGCCTAAAGAGTATGAGGAGCCTTCAACAGGTTCCGCAAAAGCTTAAATTGATAGAGCTTTGTTTTTTATTTTCAAGTTTCTTATACCTAACACCCCCCCCCCCCCACCCACCCCACAATCTTGTTGGTGTACAAACCAGATTCCACTTAAGCTTCCGTTTCTTCTTCCCTTAGTGCTATAGAATTCCAGAGAAAACTTAAATTTAAGATGTCAATTTTATCTAAAATAGCACAAGGAACCATTGAACTAGTTTATCATATACTTCTAGCTACACATTTGCCGTCAAAATTATGAACAAAAATAAGCTCATCAACCTGATAAGCTTAAAATGTATAATCCTCGTAATAAAAAAAAATACACTCATTGATCAGATAATCTTAGAACCTCGTAATCACAGATGCTCACAAAGTTGGCCATGTTTGTATTGAAATTAGTTCGTTTCGCGCTTGTTTCTTATCCTCACGGCTACATACCCCTATTGCACATTTTGGCAAATTAAAATCAGCAAACAAAAGCTTCAAATTTAAATCCAATTCCCACCGAAAAAGAGAAAAAAACTGAGACAAAAATGTTCATGTATTTTGCCGGCTGGCCAAAGATGAGTCTATAATCATTCACCTGTATCAAAACTCAGAAGTGCTCAAACCTGAGCAACAATTTTCACTTAAATTGTCTACAAAGACCTGTGTCTAACCCAACTTCAAGAAGTTGATCATCTCAAGTAAAACCCAAGTTCATAAGCAGCAAAGGACAAGAATTCAAATTAATTCCTGGATTTCTTCCTGGATTTGGAGGAACGCTTTGACTGCACTGCACTTGCACTCTGAGTGGTTCCTTTGGAAGTAGATGTTTGCTCCGACTTTGAGTTGACGTTGCTTGAAGAATCCTTCGTGACTGCACCCTGAGAACCTCTAACCTGAGCTGCCCGCTTATCCTTTCTCTTCGGCCTGTAACTTGATCTCTCCCTCTTTGGTAGCCACCTCTCTGGATCCGGTGGGGGGCCAGGATTTGCCGGGTCAAACCCTTTCGGGTACTTGGGCTTTCTCTTTCTCTTCTTCTTGGTCTTCTCCTTGCTCTTTGGCTCATATGCTTCAGGAATGCCTACTTTACCATTTTCAACATGCTTGGCACCAGATGTTTTCTCTAAACTTTCAACGTCGATTCCTTTTAAACCAGGCAAAGGTTTCAACTTCTTCTCATAAGATTCAGCTTTCTCAACATCCGTGTGGGCAGCAGTTTGTATCAGACCTACCAGAGCCTCGATGCTTCCATGGCTTTTTACGAGCTCTTCATAGAGACGAGCAGCTTCATCCTTCTTTCCATGTCTGAGCTTAAATGAAGCAGCCTCTTGCATGATGACACTCAGCTTATTATCTTCAGTCATGGCATTCGACCACCACTTTATTGCAGAATCAAAAACAGCATCGGCACCATCAATATCTCCGGCACGTTCTTTTAGCGAGACTATGGTGGCAATAGTTGCAGGCTTATGTTGGATATCAGGTATTTTCAAGAGAGATTCGGCTGCTATTTGAGGATGGCCTGCAGCTGCAGCAACTTGTGCACGTGCAAGTAGGATGACTCTTGACTTGTCAGGAAACTTGCTGGCAAATTGAGCAAGTAACTCCTCAGCTTTATTGGCTTTGTTCTCTCTTACATGCACAGCCGCTTGAAGAAGCAAAGGCAGTATACTATTCGGAAACATGCCAGGAAGTGCAGAAGCAAGTTCCCTCGCCTGTAATATCACACAGTTAGTCAGATGTTCCATGAATGGGTGACACCACAAAATAAGCATGAGAACTACAGTAAGTATTTATGAGAGTGTGATGCTCTTACCTGATCCACCTTATTAGAGTGAAGTAGCAATAAGATGCGGTTTACGTATATTGCTTCCCTTGCCTTTTGTGATAGCTTTTGGTCAAGACCACGAGCAAGCTGGAAAGTCAGAGGTGCTTCGCCTTTCTCTATTAGTTTATCAAGTTTTCTCAAGCCATCTGATACATCCTTGGGGCCCTTTAATGAAATTAGGTTGCTTATTGCCACTGCAAGTGATGAA
This sequence comes from Plantago ovata, assembly GCA_028274465.1. Lineage (NCBI taxonomy): Eukaryota > Viridiplantae > Streptophyta > Magnoliopsida > Lamiales > Plantaginaceae > Plantago > Plantago ovata. The sequence continues at coordinate 24,667,867 of CM051456.1, read as the reverse complement.
TCGTCTGCCAGATTATTCTTGATAATGTTGGTATATGTTTCAAAAGCTTCTTGTGTGTTTCCAAGGACCTGTGGTCAGCAAGTGAAACAAATAATTAAAGTGCCTCGATAGAGAAGGGAAGGGGGGGGGGGGGAGGGTAAGTTGTGATTGTAATAGAACTGAACTGCATTACCTGTTGAACATATGCTAGCTGAACAGTTATAGGTGCCAATTCTACTTCAACTTCATCGTCAGCTAAATTCTCTTCCACTAGAGTTTCCTGGCCAATTCTGCAAAAACCAATATCTACTTAGCTTTCGAAAAAGTATGAAACAAATGTCATAGCAATAAAAGTGGCATCTCTATATTTAGATGGTTCGCCGATAAGCAAAGAGCTAAAACTCAATTTTATTATATAGTGTGCTAGTACCACCAAAGCAGTGTTCTGGAAAGCATCATACATAAATGTTAATTTTACGACATAGAATCTGACCTACGAGCTGAGAGCAATAGCTGCTCTGCATCTTTGAACTTGTTTCTTTCGATCAATGAGCAGGCAGTATTATATGCAAGTTCAAAACTGCTGGTTGGCTTAACCCTAAGAGAACTCAACGTGCTCTCTACTTCTGATGCCCTCCCAGCAGAAACCAAGCCAGCAACGAAATTGATTTCTAGTGTTTCTATCTTGGACTTCTGAAGCTTCTGATAGATACCCACACAATCATCCATTTTACCTAAGCGGAATAAAATCTGTGATTCAAGTAACATAATTGAAGAGCTTTCCTCCTTCCCTTTCACAGCATCCAGAGCTTCACTCAACTTATTTTGCCGATACAAGCAATATGCCTAATCAAAAGGAAAAAAAAAAAAAAAAAGATCGACTTAACAAGTCTAAAGAATATTGCAATACTAGGGCACGTAAACACATGATGCTAAAAAAAATCGATATAATCTTATCTTAATGCTGTGCCATATCTGCAGATTTTCAAATAACGTTTGCAGATCAGTAAATGAAACATGAATTTACGTTTTACCTAAAATAAGGGAATATAGAAACATGAATAAAGAAAAAACGACAAATATATAGAACCGCTGACTAGAAAATTCGGCTTTAGCATTCAATTTCACCTTTGTGTTACTTCAGTAGACGACAAATTCCCAAACTAATTCCATGGCAGAATGAAAAAACTAAGTTCCATGCCAGGAACAGATCAGCTAAGACAAATTGATAAGGAATGTGCTATCTGCGTAATTAAATTTACTCTAAAAATCATTTCTCCATTATAGACATCTATAAACAATGTAGAGACTAGAGACTTTACTTAGATACACGAAAAATTCCCAAACTAATTCTATGGCAGAATGAACACTAACTTCCCTACCAGGAAAAATTCAGTTAAGACAAACTGATCAGGAACGTGCTATCTGCGTAATAAAATTCATGCTAAACATCATTTCTCCATTACAGACATCTATAAACAATGTAGAGACTTACACTCGATAAATTCGCAAACTAGCAACAAAATTCTATAGCTGCCTAAAAAAATATAAACTCACTTTCATCCAGGAACATTCGAGTTAAAATAAGTTGAAGGGAATTATTAAATTCATTCTAAACAGCATTTCTCCTTTCCAGACATCCACACACCATGTAGAGAGTTCAACATACCAGCATTGGACAACAGATGCATCAGTCACAGAGCAAATTGAGCAGGAAAACGGATAAAATGATGTTGAATCTACCAAAAACTACCTTAAAAAAGCTGAAATCAATGGAAGATTTTTTGGAGAAGGTCTCAATAGTCGACAAAGCTTCCTCGATGTTATCGTTCTTAATCAACGCAACAACTTTACATCTGATCGCGTCCTCATCACCAGGTGCAACCGTGAGAACTGTAATTCCAATCACAAGTCAAAATCTACTCAAATTAATCATCGAAATCAGGTTCAGTTTCTGTGTTAAGTACCTTGATCTGAGAGTTTAACGGCAAGGTCGAACTCGGAGCGTAGGATGTGGCGATTGAGCGATGTGAAGAGGTCTTCAATCGCCACCGCCGGAGCGGCGGCGGCGGAGGCCTTTGGCTTGGCTTTCGGAGCCATAATGCGCTGTGAATTTTTCTCTCACTGAAACGGACGTTTGTGTGTGAGAGAGAAAGTTTGGATCATTCTACTTCAGACAGCATCATCATCTGAAATCTGAAATTACAAATTAATTGGTCCTTGGGCCTTCATTAAGGCCCAAAATCAGATGAAATTGATCAGCCCATAATCCATTAGATCACGCACTTGAGAAAATTACAATTTAGGTCCAAATAGCAATCGAGACCTTCACTTTATGCCATAACTAATTAACAACCCGTCGAAATCAATCGATACAATTTCATTGGACGGATATAATTTAATCACATATTCCACACTAGTAGTACTTAAGAGTTATATTTGACAAAATAGGATATATAGTCAAAAGAATAAAAAAACATAAGTATATTACTTTTATAATAATGAGTGCGTCTCCTAGTAGACGGTCTCTAGTATAGACCAACTTATGTTAATTATAAAACTACCCCATACAGAAGTTACAAAATCACTACAAAAAGAACTCAAAAATTCGGTGGTCATTATGTAATATACTATAAATGCAGGGACTTTTTAGCAATTCGTCTTTCTTTTTCCTTCTAAATAGATCTCTGTGTCATTTATCTCTCTTTCTTCTCTCTCTCTCCTCTTTCTTTCTGAATCCACCGCCCATGGTAGCACCGATCTCGACGCCGTGAGCCACCGCCCATGGCACCACCGATCTCCACGTCGTGAGCCACCGCCCATGGAGCACCGATCTCCACGCCATGACCACCGCCTATAGCAGCACCGATCTCCACGCCGTGAACCACCGCCCATGGCACCACCGATCTCCACGCCGTGAACCACTGCCCATGGCACCACCAATGTAGTAATGAATGATGATAACAAATGAAAATCACATACACAAGTGTAATTGTGTATTATTCCTTTACATTGTGGTAATTGGTAAGTGTGGATAATCCTTTCATTCACACTTGTCGACCACAAACTACTACTAATGTTTTCATTGGGATATTAGATAGTGATGGTGTGGATAATTGGATGATATTGGATCTCGACAATTATTGGCTTTTGTGCTCTCAAGCAGTGATAACTTGGGTAAAAGTTGTGCTAATTACTAGTAGAAGCACTACTAGCATGGTAGTAGTAATTAGTAGCAGGAGTATTAATTACTTGGTCTGAGGTATTCAATTTTTTATCAACTATATCCCATGATTTCACTTTAACATCCCATGATTTCACTTTAACATCACATGATCCCAAAAACAGAAAGAAAAAAAGTATTCAATTTTTTTCATCATATCAACTATATATCCCATGATTTCACTTTAACATCCCATGATCCAAAAAATAGGAAGAAAAAAAAGTATTCAATTTTTTTCATCATATCGACTATATATCCCATGATTTCACTTTAACATCCCATGATCTCAAAAACGGGAATAAAAAAAGTATTCAATTTTTTCCATCACATCATCTATATATCCCATGATTTCACTTTAACATCCCATGATCTAAAAAACAGGAAGAAAAAAAGTATTCAATTTTTTCCATCATATCAACTATATATCCCATGATTTCACTTTAATATCCCATGATTTCACTTTAACATTCCATGATCCCAAAAACATGAAGAAAAAAAGTATTCAATTTTTTCCATCATATCAACTATATATCCCATGATTTCACTTTAACATGCCATGATTTCACTTTAACATGCCATGATTTTACTTTAACATCCCATGATCTCAAAAACGGTAAGAAAAAAGTATTCAATTTTTTTCATTATATCAACTATATATCACATGATTTCACTTTAACATCTCATGATCTAAAAAACAAGAAGAAAAAAAGTATTCAATATTTTCCATCATATTAACTATATATCTCATGATTTCACTTTAGCATCTCATGATTTCACTTTTACATCCCATGATTTCACTTTAACATCCCATTATTTCACTTTAATATCCAATGATCTCAAAAACAAGAAGAAAAAAAGTATTCAATTTTTTACATCATATTAACTATATATCCCATGATTTCACTTTAACATCCCATGATCTCAAAAAGAGGAATAAAAAAATCATATCAACTATATATCCCATAATTTTACTTTTACATGCCATGATTTCACTTTAACATCTCATGATTTCACTTTAACATCCCATGATCTCAAAAACGGGAAGAAAAAAGGTATTCAATTTTTTCCATCATATCAAATATATATCCCATGATTTGACTTAAGCTAAAGTCTATGGGGAGGCCAGCCTTTCCTAAAAAAACGGAAAGGCCTGGTTTTATAGAAAACTCGCTGGTTTTCTATTTTTGGTCGGTGGTTTTGAGTTGGACCGATTGGTTGACCGGTTTTCATTATAAACCCGGTTTTTCTTATTACATAAATACACATTCTCAGACAGAGAAACACATAGTTCGAGGTGTACTGCGTGATTCTGCGATTTCTCTCTGAAAGTCTCATTCTCTTCTTCCTCAGTCTAATGCTCTAGGTTTGAGAGGTCCTTTTCAGATCTTCTTCGTCGTTGCTTTTCGTTTTCCGATTTGGTCTCTCCGATTCGGTTTCGTTTCCTGATTACTGTTGCTCCTTTGATTTTTCCTTTTTTTCTTCGCTATCTAGGGTTTTTCACTCAGTTTTTTCTTCGTTTTCTTTTGACAGAGTATGACGAAGAGGGAGGGTGATGTTCCGGACGCTCCGGTGAGGAGGACTCGCCGTCGCCGTAATACGACTTCGACTGCTAATAGTAAGTGTAGTTTCGGTTGTTGTGGTTTTTGGTTTTATGTTGTGGTTTTTAAATATGCACTGCTATTTTATGGTATTAAATGCTGGGGGATAAACTGGCGGCTGTATTATATGGTTCATAAACTCATAGCAGTATTATGTTGTTAAATGTCATGTGTTTGTGTGTCTGATATTATTTATGGTTTTTTCGTTATTTGTGGTGGTTTTATGTTTAATTATCTTTGCGCGGGAATTTTTGTCTTTTATTATTCCATGTCTTGTTGGTTTTTTATTTGTTCTGTACATTTGTTGTGTTATTTTTTTTAAGATGTCTTGTTTTGGTTTTAGGTGTTTATGTTATGGTTTTAGGTAACAGGTTATATGTGCGACTTTTAAGTTGTCTATACTTTTGAATTTTTCTTTTTGTTGTGGTTTTAGTTTTTGGGGCTTTTTTGCTTAATTATGTGTTTTTGTGTGCATGTTTCTGTTATTTTCCTAATTCGTTGTTTGTTTGTTTTGGTATTGTTGTTGTGGATTTAAAGTTTTGGATAGACTCGTACCATTTTTTATTGAGGAAAATAAACTCGTAGCTTATTATGTTGTTAAATGTCATGGGTTTGTGTGTTTGATATTATTTATGGTTTTTTCGTTCTTTGTGGTGGTTTTATGCTTAATTATCTTTGGGCGGGATTTTTTATCTTTTTATTATTCCATGTCTTGTTGGGTTTTTATTTGTTCTGTACATTTGTTTTGTTATTTTTTTTAAGATGTCTTGTTGTGGTTTTAGGGGATTTATGTTATGGTTTTTAGGTAACAGGTTATATGTGCGACTTTTAAGTTGTCTATTCTTTTGAATTTTTTCTTTTTGTTGTGATTTTAGTTTTTGGGGGCTTTTTTGCTCAATTATGTGTTTTTGTGTGCATGTTTCTGTTATTTTTTCTAAAGATGTCTTGTTGGGGTTTTATGTGATATTTGTTATGGTTTAAGATGTATTTTGTTGTGAATTTTAGGTGCAGGTGATCCATCTGAAGTGCATGTGCAGTGTGCACAAGCTCTTCCTACACCGACTGAAGTAATTCCTACACCAACAGAAGTAATTCCTACAGCAACTGAAGTAATTGGTACAGCAACCCAGCAGGGTGTTGCTTCTTCGGCTAGTGTTTCGCTTGTGAAGGAAGTCAAACGCAGGAACCGTGAAAAGAAGAATGTTGTTGTGTTGAAGGATGGTTCAGTGATTGATTTCGCACATTCTATGTCTTTTGACTTCTGTAAAATTCAGTGGTCCGAGCAGCAAAAGATAGATATCCGAGATATAGGTTTCGGTGGTTTGCTGGATATAGACATCAAGAGACTTCCTAGTGGCCTTTTACCGGCGTTGATCAACAAGTTTGATCCGTTATGTAATGTTCAGCATGTTGGTGATGTGAAAAGTGAGTTTACCTCTTATCAGGTCTGCAGTTTAGATGTGAAGGACCTTTTTCTTATCCCACGGTGTGTTGGAAAAAAGGTCTGTCCTTATATTGATGTGGAATTGAAGATTGAATTCCGTGAGAAGTATCCTCATGTCACAAAGAGGAAGGATAAGGATGGGAATGATAAGGCTGTGAGTGCTCCAGATATTACTTATTGCTCATCTATTGGTCACTACTTGAGTGAAATGGTGGATGGTGGTGATGAATTCAAGAGGCTCTTTGTACTCTATGCTTGTGGTTGTATTCTGGCTCCAAATCGCAACCATACCATAGATTATGCTTTGCTGCCTTTGTTGGAGGATGTCTCTGGGATAAAGAATTTGGACTGGTGCGGTTATGTTATGGAGAGGCTGAGCAAAGGCATAAGTAACTATATTAATTGTGACACGGCATGGTCTGTTAGTGGGTGTGTTCTGGTGTTGCTGATTTGTTATTTGCATAGGTATTTTTTTTGTTGATCTTTTAAGTATTTATGTTATGGTTATAGTATCATGTTAAGGTTTTATTATATTATTCATTTGAACAGGTATCCATGGAAGGGTGAAAAAGAGTCATGTAGTCTTCCTTTGATTAAGCATTGGCCAAACAAGAGACTGAGTAATCGAGTTAATCAAGAGTTTGGTCATTACTTCAAGGGTATGCAGTTGAGGGGTGTGTATCCGATCAGTAAAGATGAAGATGATGTTGTGGCTGTAGTTGATTCTATGAAGGATGCTGAAGGTCATGTAGCGATGGCTTCCTTGAATGAAACTTGTAAAGCAGGCACTGGTTATTATGATGATAATGATGAGAATTTTTTGAACCTGAGGATACGTATCCCTCCTGGTGTCCCAAAGAATAGTGACATTAACAAGATGTGTTCAGCTGTAAAGTTTTTAATGAATTCCTTTTGTTTTTAATTTCCATTATTGTGCATTTAACAGCTTATAAATTTTTTTTGGGTTGTAGTCTTTTGGTGTTTTAATTAATGTTATTATTGTTTTAATATCAGTTGTTATGTTTTTAATAAATATACTGTGCAATATGGTTTTAATTACCATTTTTTTATCTTTTGTGTTTTGTTTTATAAATTTAGTGAGATTTTATGATATCTTGTAATGTATTTTTTTTACTCTCCTTGTTTTGCAGGAAGACCACAAGAAATTCGTAATGTGGAAGCGGAACTTTCATTTATTTGTTAATCATCACATTGATTTGCTCTCTGTTGGAAGCGAGGGACCTAGCCAGCCGGCAAGCCAGCGTTGCAGCCAGCCAACTAGTCAACCAGCAAGCAAGGGAGACAGCCAATCAGTTGATTGTGGCGTTGCTGCAGATGTTCCCACTTCCACAGTTCCTGATGCTCATATTGGTGGTGTCCCCAGTGCAACAGTTCCACCTGCTCATGCCAATGCCACTGCAGATATCCTTGATGATAGCATAGATGATGACTTTGATAATGGTATTGTTTTTACTAGCCAGGTTATTGCTTATCTTGATTATGCTTGTCAAGCTTCTTTGGAGAAGAAGGAAGCGATTGTGAATGCTCCACAACCTGTGCCGGTGGTGAATGTAACTCCTGTGGTGGATGGAACCCAGTTGGATGATTTCCCTATGCCTTCGTTTGATCTTGGTTTCTGTACTCCAAAGTTTGATGATTTTTTTCAACCGATTGGAAGTTCTCGTGAGGTTCCTGTTGAGGATTTGAAGAACAAAAGTCAGATTGCTGATCCTGTTGACAATTCTGAAGATCAATTCATGGAAGAAGATTCACTTTTAAACAATGACGGTATTATTTTTGGCCCTTGCCCTTATGGAGATTTGTCATTGTCGTCAATTGATGGTTGTGGAAAACTGGCAGATATCAATGATTACTTGTCCACATTTGATCGCAATGATGGTCGTGGATGTACTTATGAATGTGGGGTGGCTGGGGTTGACATAGACTGTGTTTCACAGTTTATGAAGGAAAACAAGTCTTTTGTTTCTGGGATGAAGCTTTTGAGGAAACAAGTTGTTGAGTATTATTGGTCAGACGTTGCTGAGATAGTAGATGGGTACATTTTTTTTGTTCTGCTTCTAATGAATAATGTTATGCTTCTAAGTGATTATGTTATAGGTTTTAGATTGATGTTTTTGTTTTATTCTTATTTTTATTTTTTTCTTCCAGGAATGATTCTGTTGTCCAATACTTTGACAACAATTATGTTTTTCAAGATGATCTAAGTAGTTTGAAGCCAAAAAACATGATCAGAAGTGCTGTAATTGATCATTGGGCAATGATTCTTAATGATATCGAGAGGACTAAGAGACGTATTGACCGAGTTGTTTTTGGTCTTAATTCTTCTGCTTATTGGACTGCTGATGATTCTGGGAAGTTTGTTGAGGTGTTGTCTATTTGGATAAAAATGACATTGGGTTCAGTTACCCAAGATCAGTTGGAAGAAGTTAAATTGGTAATTCTACTTCCTTTTTTTTTGTTCATTTTGTTATGCTTTTTAAGTTTTTGAGCTTATGGTTTTTATGTTGATTTGTTTTTGTCTCTATTTGTGTTTTCTAGTTCATCTTTCCGTGCAATAAACATGAACACTATACTTTGTATAGTGTTAATATGGAGTTAAAGTCTGTTCAGCTAATGGACAATTTGAAATTGACTGAGGAGAGGCTTCCTGAAGCTTTGTTGTATTGTGAAGCTTTGGTATGATTTTTTTTCTATTTTTTTTTTTTTTGAAGTTATTTTTATTACTTTTATAGGAGCCCATGTTATTATTTTAAGACTATATATTACTGTTTTATTGTACAGAAGAAGGGATTTTCAACTTTTTTAAAAATGGTGGGACACAGTCGGGCTCATGAGGTTGAATCGTTCGAGTTCATTCATGTTGTCATGCCGCATGATCTTGAAGAACTTGATGATCTGAATGATTGTGGGGTTTATGTGATGCACCTGATGAAAGATTTCCAGGGGAGTGCTTATGATTGTCCTGATTTGAGACAGGTATGAATACTTTTATTTTTAGTATGCTTTGTGCTTTTTTAGATTTCTTTGATGTGGTTTTAAAGGCTATATGATATGGTTTTAACGAATTTTTTATTTAGGTGTCTTGGCGTATATTATTTAGAGCAGAAATGTTGGCCTCTCTTGTTCTTGCTGACATCAACAAGAATAGAAGTCGTATTTTGGATTTAGTTGGCAAGTTTTCCAAAGATAAGGATTATATGATAGAGTTGTTGAATGAGGAGTTGAAGATTCGAGCAGAGAAGAAAGCTGCTGAACAAGTTGCTGCAAGGAAGGAAAAACTTGCTTATGCTAGAAAGATTAAGGCTGAAAGAAATGCGAAGAAGAAGATGGAAAAAGAAATTGAGAAAGAAAAGGAGAAGCAGGAAAAAGGGAAGGAGAAGCTGGAGAAAGAAAAGGAGAAAGAAAAGGAGAAGCAGGAGAAAGAGAGGTTGATGTTGGAAAAAGAGAAGGAGAGACAGTTGAAGGAGAAGGAGAAACAGTTGAAGGAGAAGGAGAAGTTGTTGCAGGACAAGATTAAAGAGAAGGAGAAGATTGATGCTGAGCAGCAATTGAAAGACATTTCTGACAAGGATAAACAGATTAAAGAGAAGGAGAAGGTGTTGAAAGAGAAGGAAAAGCATCTTAAAGAGAAGGACAAACAGATTAAAGAGAAGGAGAAGGTGAATAAAGAGAAGGCCAAGGTGCAGGAAAAAGAGAAGGCCAAGGACCTGGAAAAAGCAAATGTCAATGAGCAGGACGGTGATAAGGTAAATTGAAGGGATGAATGTCTCAATTTTTATGCTTTTTTAGTTTTTAAGATATATCTTGTGGTTTTACTCTTATTTATTATGATTTTTTGGGATATGTTCTTTAGGAAAAAGAGATGTCGAAGGAGCTTGAAAATGAGAAGGTCAAGGAGCATGTAAAAGATAAGGGCAAGGATCAGGGAAAGGCGAATAAGGTAAAACTCTTATTTTTTTTACGATTGGTTGAGTTAAATATATATATATTATAGTTTATAGAAGTGAAGTTTTGACGTTTTGTTACTTTTCTATTTGTACTCATCATTTTTTTGTGTTTTTAATTGCATTTTAGGGTCGAAAGAAGATGCAAGAAAAAGAGCACGAAGAAAATGAAGTCACTGAAAGAGAGAAAAGATGCAAGAATAGGGAAGATGAAGCCAGTGGTGCAGTTCCTAAAACCGCTAGGGAAACTAAACTGGAAGAGGTCAAAATTTCTTTGAATAGATTTAACATGAAGCTCAGAGGGATAAATCCTGACAAGTAGTTTCATTTTTGGATGGATGTTTCAATGTGAACAATTAGACTTGTCTTTTCAATTTAAACAAATGGTGGTCTGTATGGATTTATAATTTGGATCTTTTTCTGTACACTCTGTTTAAGATCTTATGTGTGGTGTTACATGGAACACCTTTTTTAGTACTGTTTTGGTATTGTTCTGAGAGTTTATGGTACTGTTTTTGGAACATCTTATGTTGGGCTTTTTTAAGGCCGTATGTCGTGTTTTTATGTAACACCTTTTTTTAGTATTTGTTCTGTTGTTTTTTCTAAGAGTTTATGTGGTACTTTTCTCACACCTTATGTTGGTCTTTTTATTTTATATATATGAAATGGGTTTTGAACTTGCAATGTTCAAAGATTTTTTGTTAGAATAACTTTTGTGGTTTATTTCTATTTTTGTTGTGGTTTTAAGAGTTGATGTGATAGTTGTAACACAAAACAAACATTCATATATTCATTACATGTAACTATAGAAACCATCAAGTAATGTGTCAAAACAATCACTATAAAACAAGCACTATAAAAGCACTTGTTTATATAAAAGTATAACATTTTTTTTGTGTCTTTTGTGTTGTTATCCATAGCGAGCTTTTTGTAATATCATTACATGAAATGAGTTAAAAAAATAGAGAAATTTCAAAAAGTTATAACAAGCGTTCCGGTATCTCTGTTGAAAATGTAATCTGGGCCGCCTTTGCGAGTGGTTTCCTTCGGTTGAACTTGTTTGTTATCTTTGGTTTTCTGCCCTTTGTGACTGCACGATCAGGATCCAAAAGGCGTGGTGGCTTGTTCGAGTTTGTGGTTGTTGTTTCTGTATTCTCTTGGTTGGTGCTGTTGCTTGTGCCTTCTTCGATTGAGAGGATAGTCCTGGCATGTGCTAGATCTCTATTGTAACTGTCTTCGAGTACCCTTGTGAAAATCAAATTGAAAAGAAGATATTAATAAATATTGTTAAAACCATAACAATAATTATTAATACTGCAACATAAAATTTTAAAAGCATAGAAGATATATAATGGAGTACTGTAATTTCCTTACCTTCTGAGATCATCACTTGATGAGCATGTGAGCAGTAAGTCATAGTATTTCCTTGCCATTTGCTGGCGCCATGGTAGTGAGTCATCAGCTATCCTGAGGACATCGCTTCTGCCTTGATGAATTCTATCCCATACTTCTTGCTTCACCACTTTTGTCCACCTTTTGTTAATGTATTTCTCTGGTATTCTTGTTTCATTGACATGGGTCAGTACCTTAAGTGCATGGAAGCACAACCAGCCAACAACAGAGAATTGTTTGCATGAACATTCAACTGTTACATCACCGCCTTTTTTAACATAATGGACTTCATGTGTTTTCATCCTTTCATCTTCTGGGTGTACTTTCAGAACCATATTATTCCTAGATAGCAGAAAGATGACTTAAGAAATAAAATAATCCAATTCTACTTAAATCATAACAAGTAATCTTAAACATCCAATAAAATAGTATTAAAACCATACACTGGCAAATTAAATGTTCACTGCATACTTACTTGTTTGTTTTCTAGACCAGAGACCATGTTGTAGCAAGTGATTGAAAAAATTCTCCTTGGAAAAATTCATAAACCTCAATGGTGTACACTTCAGATGCATGGACTAGCAGACCAGATGGAATTGGAATGTTTGGCTTTGAAGATGAAGCTTCAAATTCCTTTTTCTGTTCAGCACTTCTCCATCTTTTCACCGTGTCCGAAAAAATGGCATGGAATTTAGTCAGAGTTGTTGTCCTATTTGCCTTGAAGCAAACGGCGTTGTTGGTGCTTTCACTGCGCTGAGATGATAGGAATCCCGCGGAGAAGAAGTCTTTGCTTAGTGCTGTGCACCATTTTTCGCGAATTGCATACAAATTCTCAAACCACGTGGAATCAGCAACATTGTACTTGACAAGCATGCTGCTCCAGCAATTGTCGAATTCTTCCAAGTCATTACAGCCTTTCAGACAGTAATCAAACTCCTGCTTGAAGTTGATGTTTGTTTTAAGCTCTCCGAAATGCGTGATAGCGTTCTGCTGGATGTGCCACAAACAGAGTCTATGTCTTGTTCTCCCACCAAAAACCTGTGTTAAAAGTATAACATAAATGTTTAAAACTACAACAAAAAATCTTAAAAATATAATAGATCTTTTTTTTCTTAAGAGTGTTTTTAAATATATGACAGAGTTGATATCCAGTATTTTTTAAAAACAAAACTCACTAGAATGTTCTTTAAATATATGAAATGAACTTTTAAAGCCATAGAAGTAATCATTATAAGTATAAGAGAATATTCATAGAGGGTACACGTCATAACAAGTTTTCGTATAAGCTGGAAAAATAATACCTCCTCTATAGCATTGGACATTGCCTTGTCCTGATCAGTGAAAATGGTGACAGGTTCTTTTCCATCCATCGATTCCTTAAATGTGTTGAGTAGCCAAACAAAGTTATTTGCTTTTTCCTTTTCCATGAAAGCGCAACCGAACATAACTGTGTTCCAATGGTTGTTTACACCAACAATTGGAGCACAGATGAGGTTGTATTTGTTGGTGCAGTACGTTGTGTCAAATATTACTACATCACCAAACAATTTGTAGTCCTCCTTCATCATGCCATCTCTCCAGAAAATTGCAGTCAGCTTAGCATCGTCACCGTACAAATAGCGATGATAATATGTTGGATCTTTATCCCTTTCTTTCTGGAAAGAACAAATTTTAAATTCATTTGTTTTAGAATTATAGCAGTTCATCCTTAAATTCATGTGATATAGTCTTATAATCACAACAGTATGTCTTTAAAATCTCAACATATTAGCAGACAAAAAATTCACAAAACTAGATATCATTATGAAGAGTAGATTACCTCCATTTTCTCGACCAGTGTGTGAGCATCTCCACCTTCTATGCTTTTTGATCTTATTTTTCCAACAAGGTTGATAAGGTCTTTCTTTGTGTATCCAACAAGTTCCTCTCCTCCAGCTTGAGCTGCTAACAAATTATACGCGTCTGCAGGCTTAATATGACAGTCTTCCAATTGCTGAATTATTTTCTTGGTCTCATCATTGATTTGACGCTCACTACGTTTCAGATGATTTAACGGAAGCGGCACCATCTCATGATTATGCTGAATGTGGTGACGCACAATCCTGTAGAGGTCATGTTTTCTGTCGTATTTAACTCTGACACGTGCAAGACAACCTGACCTCTTCACTTTACATCCCCTGGTCTTTACTTGTGGTTTATCTCCAATGACAACAGGGGAAGGCATTACTATCTGGTTTATTGCCACTGGTGAAGGATTCACATTCTTTGATTTTTTTGCCCTTGATTTTCCTTCACATGAGCACATGAAGTATATCTGGTTTACCTTCTTGTGCGACTTGATGTATTTTTTTGAGCATTTTTTGACAGAGAAGCCGAGGTCATTTGAGTGTTTCTTGTATAGCACATACAACTCTTCCCATGTTTCAGCTGTGTATCCTTTCATGGATCTGGGATCACCATCATCCTCATCTTCTTCATCCTCAATGTCATCACTTGCATCATCATTACCAGCTGTTTTGTATAATAGAAAAAAAAAATGTTATAAGCACAATAATAACAATTAAAGGTATAGTATATGATTTAATTTTGATAAACAGATGTAAATCATAATATTATATTTTTTTGTAAACTGAACAGTAGATCTTATAAGTCTAATAGAAGTCTAATTCTTTTCAATTTCAGTTTTTATTATAAGTCTAATAGAGTATAACATTGTTTCTTATAACCTTAGTACGTGACCTTAAAACCATAAACCGATATTTTTATCTTTGAATTATTAGATTCTTAGATCTTTTTTATCTCTGAACAAATCTTATGATGTCATTACATCAATCTTTGAAGTTAAATTTTTGAAATTGATTGAGTCAGACATGCATGGATGATGTAGAGTGTGTAGACTAGATGTAATGATTACAAGCATGCAGTAAATTTTTTTTTTTTTATTCTGAAAAAGTGGTTATAGACTTGTCTTTTCAAGTAAATTTCACAATCAATTTTAAAAAATATAACAATCTTTACTATAACCAAAATATAGTTACTTTAAAATCATAACAAGATTGGTCTTAAAAGTGTAATAATAAGTTTTGAAATTTTAACGTTTTCCTGTTATATGAATATGCATATGAGGTCTCTTAAAAATAAATAATTAATACAATTTAAAAATGTAACTGACTGTCTTGAAACTATAACAAATTTTCAGATAAAGTAATTTCAGGTTTTTAATGTGAATTCGAAAATTACAGTTTTTTTTTTTAATTGAAAAGTTGCATCCATTCAATGCATGTCTTTTCATCTAACAGTCACACACCTTCATTTGCCTATAAATAGCCTCTCTCTTAGCCTAATTCGTTCATGCAAACACACAATACAAACACACAAACACTGTAATCAGAAGAAAGTAAAGAAGGAAAAAAAATTCAAAGGAAAAATGGCTTCTTCACAAACTCTGAGCCAGAATGGAGTTTATGCTGCTCACCCGGAGAGAGTGAGGACTCTCTTCAACAATGCTTTCAATGATCATTTGGTTGATGGGGTGCAGTAAGTTTTCTTATATTATTTATTTATTTATTTTTATTTTTTTTTGTTAAGGTTTTCTTCCTCTGTTTTCAGTTTTTTAATTTACTTTTTTTTTTTTATAATTAGGTACAGGGATGCCAATGGTGTTCTACATAGGCACACCACTGTTGCACAAAAGCTTGAAGTTTTGGCTCGGATGGTTATGCCAAATGAGTTGGACTTCAATCAAGCAAGTCCACTTCATCATGCGGTGAGGATTGCAGCCCAATTGAGGCATATGAGTGCTCAACACCCAGAGATGGAGCCACATGCCCGGGCTCTCTACAACCAACTCAAGGAAGTTCGTGTGGAAGAGCATGATCTCATGCCTTACATCCGTTGTGTTCGTACATTTGTGAACACCCTTCACAGGGACAACCCAGTGAATTAAACAAGTTGCTCTAGTAACTGGTCTTAGACTAGGGCTCTTTTGTGTTAATCTAATCTATGTTGGGACATCTATGTTATTGTATATTAAGTCTTTTTTTATTTTTCTAGGTTTCTATCTATGTTTATTTTGGGTTTCTGTATTTTTGAAGTCTGTAAGAAATTTAATGTAAGGTATGGTTTGTTATTGGAATTTTAAGGTTTTTATTTTTTAATTTCTGTGGTACTTATTAACTGTGCATCATATTCTTAAAACTACCCCAATAGTTGTTAAAAGTATAACACTAGTAATTTAAAAGCATAACAGAGCATAACAAAGCATAACAAAGCATGGTGACATGAATATATGATGAAATAAAAAATTTAAACTGGAAGCTATAACATCAACGGTTAAAAGTAATTTTAAAACCACAACAAGTAATCTTAAGAGTTATTTTAGTGATTAATCACATTCACTGGTTATTTAGGTGATCTTACAATCACAACACCTTCTTTTTAAAAGTTCATATGTTGTATTAGCAGTACTAGTCTTATAACTATACCATCATTCCTAAAAACCATAACATTACGTCCATTAAAAGCATAAATGGGTTATTAAAAACTATAAGAGAGCAACATGGCATGGAAATACTACGATGCATAAAATCTAAACTGGAAACTATACCATGAACGCTTAAAAATAATTTTAAAACTACAACAAGTAATCTTAAGAGTTATTATAGTGAATAATCACACACACAGGTTATTTAGGTGATCTTAAAAACACAACACCTTCTTTTAAAAGTTCATATGTTGTATAATTACGCTCAAATTCTTCTATTAGCAGTACTAGCCTTATAACTATACCATCATTCCTAAAAACCATAACATTGCGTCCATTAAAAGCACAAGTGTGTTATTAAAAACTATAAGAGAGCAACATGGCATGGAAATACTACGATGCATAAAATCTAAACTGGAAACTATACCATGAACGCTTAAAAATAATTTTAAAACTACAACAAGTAATTTTAAGAGTTATTATAGTGAATAATCACACACGCATGTTATTTAGGTGATCTTAAAACCACAACACCTTCTTTTAAAAGTTCATATGTTGTATAATTACGCTCATATTCTTCTATTAGCAGTACTAGCCTTATAACTATAACATCATTCCTAAAAACCATAACATTGCGTCCATTAAAAGCATAAATGGGTTATTAAAAACCATAAGAGTGCAACATGGCATGGAAATACTACGATGCATAAAATCTAAACTGAAAACTATACCATGAACGCTTAAAAATAATTTTAAAACTACAACAAGTAGCCTTAAGAGTTATTTTAGTGAATAATCACATACACAGGTTATTTAGGTGATCTTAAAACCACAACACCTTCTTTTAAAAGTTCATATGTTGTATAATTACACTCATATTCTTCTATTATCAGTACTAGTCTTATAACTATACCATCATTCATAAAAACCATAATATCACCGGTTATTTTAGGTGATCTTAAAACCACAACAGATTCTTTTTAAAAGTTCTTATGTTGTATAATTACGTTCATATTCTTCTATTATCAGTAACATCCTTATAACTATACCATCATTCCTAAAAACTATAAAATTACGTCTATTAAAAGCACAAGTGTGTTATTAAAAACCGTAACAGAGCAACATGGCATCAAAATACTAGGAAGCATAAAATCTAAACTGGAAACTATAACAGGAACGCTTAAAAGTATTTAGGAACTTACGTATTTGTTGTTCCGGCTGGATTTCCTCAATTATTTCCACATCTGAGAGCATTCCTCCATCATCGTCGGCGTTTCTCTGATTTGTGTATTGAACGAGCTTGATCGGACGGTAAATTCATCGGAAAAGAGTTTAGATTAGGAAAACAGAGCATAAATCAATGAATTTGAAAAAAAATCAGAGAATTGTGCGTGTTTGTACCTGATATGCGTCCATCGGAGATCATGCGAGCTTTTTCAGACGATTCGCGTTCGAAATAGCGTTGATCGGTAGCTTTTTCCGGCGAGAGATTTTCGCGTTTTTCCGACGAGAGATTTTCAGCTGAAACACGCAGTTTTCACGTTTACTGTGTTTTTCTAATTTTTTAGGGTTTTTCTGTTAATTGAAGGGTTTATATAGTGCAGCGGTTTTTTTTAATGAACCGGTTCAGATAAAACCGCGAGAAACCGCCTAGCGGTTTTGGTTTCTGGTTTTTGCCATAAAAACCAGGCCTTTCCATGTTAATAGGAAAGGACAGCCTTACTATATAATTACTCTTGACTTAAACATCCCATGATTTCACTTTAATATCCCATGATCTAAAAAACAAGAAGAAGAAAAAAGTATTCAATTTTTTTCCATCATATTAACTATACATCTCATGATTTCAGTTTAACATCCCATGATTTCACTTTAACATCCCATGATCTCAAAAACAGGAATAAAAAAATCATATCAACTATATATCCCATGATTTCACTTTATATGCCATGATTTGACTTTAATATCCCATAATTTCACTTTAACATCACATTATACACTATTCCGAATAATTATTAACTACTACTACTAATTACTACTACTACTAACTAGTATTGATGGTACTACTAACTAGTACTGCTACTCTGCTACTATACTACTAGCACTAAACTAAGTCTAAAGAATCAATCATGCAAAAAAGTAGAAACAGAGTAGGACCAAGCTCAAGCTAACCAAATAAAAAAATCAAAGTCTTGGTCCACACAACAAACAACGATGACTTGTCTTTCATAATTAGTAATTAGTGGAAGTCATCATCATGAAGACGAAGCTGCTTCCTCAGAAGCCTCAGAAATCCCATTCTTATCATCCAAGGGTTTAAGCTCCAAACCAAGCGCGTCGAAATCACGGTCCACGTCACCGGCGCCATCGTCGTAAGTACGGATCAAGCCGCCGAAGGTGAGGCCCTTCTCCCCGTCGATGAATTCGCCGTAAGTGCGGAAAACCTCATCGAGAATGGCGCTGATTTGCCCGTCACTGACTTTAACCCTAGGGTTTATGGCGAAGACCAGAGCCACCATTTTATCGCGGTTGAGACCGCCGTCGCGATTAGCGTCGAAGCGGTGGTAGTGCGACGGCTAGTGGTAGTGGTGGGAGATAAGAGGAGCCGTATTATTCTAAAGAGAGAAAAGGGAAATTTGGTGAAAGAAGAGAGAAAAGGGAAAATTGCTGAAAAGATCTCATATTTTTAGTTTATTACGTTTCTACCACTGAACTTTTTTACTGATTATATAATGTTGTTGGTAAATTGCAAAAAGGTCCGTCTCTTAGAAAGACCGTCTTTCCTGAGAATTTGCGTATAATAATTGTGTGAAATTAATTTTATGACATGAAGCTATGAAACATGAATATAAGATTAAAAAGGATTGATCATCAATTATTTTCTTACAGATATGACTATCACTTACAAATACATTATCTTTGCGCGCAGGGTAGATTTCTGAGTTCATATGACACCATGTAAACCAGTAAAACCAAGTTAAACCATAACCTAGTGGAACATGCCTAAACTCATAAGGCCTTCACTCGCTAAGGTAACTAGTGCGACCGACACTAATTCAGAAAGCATACATAATAAATTTGCTCCCAGTGCAGGCCATACAGAACAAAATGCTCAACTCAGGAGGCAGAGGTCACAAACTTGCTCCCCCATGGGGTAACTAGTACATTCTTAAACTCATAACGCATAGATCACAAATTCTCTCCACGTCGTACGCCAAGTGCAACATGCTTAAACTCATGATACGAATTAAAAAACAAAACGCTCCCCATGGTATACTTGTGTACCAGGCTCAAACTCATAATGCATAGATCACATATTCGCTCTCCATAAAGCACTTGATGTAATGGACTCAAACTCACAAGGCACTCGTCATAGTTTGTAAATACGTGTGGTATTTGAATTAGTGGTCGAGGTGATAGGTTTCTTGATTATCGTTAGAAATCTCATATGGTATCGTGGTACGATTATCGTCTTTTAATGTGTGTGTGTAAATGCTACAGAGGATTAGTTCCACAAACAAAGATCACTCCAAACCAAATCCAAATGTATAACTCTTTCCAAACATCAATTGACAAATTACAATTAAAAAAAAAGGCCAAGTGTTTCAATGTATTGACTACAATTTTACAAGGGATCACTAAAGATGGGTTAACTACTTTTCTAACTCGTAGATTTATTATTGTTGATATCCGGTCTTGAAGCATCTTCCAAATGAACGCCAAACCTTATTTGGTACGAACTTGCCCCCACACAACGCCCAACTAAGATAGATTATCTCAATGGACACGCTCTCTATGCAGAAGCCATAAGTTAATTTCACCCCATAGTTTCCTCATTTTGCTTGCTTCCACCACCATGCACCACCTATCTACACTACTACAAGACTCAAATGTACAACTTGCAATAATGACTCAAATGTACAACTTGCAATAATGAAAATGAGCTCATTCAATAAAAGTAAGGTGATAGTTTAAATACGAAAGTGTATATTTTTTTCATTATTTTCTATTATGAATTGAAGGTGGATCGGTTAATCGCAAGTGTTGTACGAGTACACAGTTTTAATGGTGAATGATTTTACTATAAAACAATTTGTGGGTGTCGTTGAAAATTGGATAAAATTTTAATAATCCTTACGTTACAAGTTGTACAAGATTGAGATTTAGATAATGTAATAAGTAAAAAATGTATATTATAAAAATGATAACAATTATATTTTTATCATGTTTGGATTAATTTAAGTTGGTGGGTTGGGTATTCTCAGTAGCTACATTGGACTCATCGGAGCGACCAGAGAAAAAGAAGAAGGAACATATACTATAAAAATGTGTGTCGTGGCTCGCCATGAATTTTATTTTAATGATGACCTTCAGATGAGAAGATCCCATCATCATCATCATCAATCATAATAATAATCTCAAAACCCCACCTCTTCTTCAAACTCTCACTCTCGCTATCAGTCTTGATTATTCACGCTGTGCTCAATTTAATCGATTCACTACACTTGCACTTATTTCCCTCTTCAAGAAATGGGAGGTATTGTGTCCCGATCAAATTTCCACTTGCTATTTCAAGATTTGCGCATTTCTTAACTCTTTCCATTTTTTTTGCAGCTGGTGAGATGATGCCTCCTTCATCAAGTCCCAATCTTTGGTTGGCTCAAGACCCCAGCAAGAGATGGGGTGAAGTCTTTTTCCTTCTCTACACTCCTTTTTGGCTCACTCTCTGCTTGGGCATTGTTGTCCCTTACAAACTATACGAGGTATATATCTATCTCTAATCTCTATCTTTATTGAATTTTATCTGCTTGTAGAGTCTATGTTCCCTAGTTAACCGGACTGGGATCCATCCATGTTTGTTTTTGGGACTAATTATATTGGGGATGTCTTTGTTTATTATTCGTCATATTCTTTTGTCTGAATGTAATTAAAATTTGCAAGTTTGATTGCTTGAGTTAGCAAAGATAACATTGTTAGGGAATTAACATAAATGGATTAGTTACAAGTCTGAGATTTTTCATTCGGGGGATTTATAAACGCTGATACTGTCAACGCCTCAGTGTTCGAGTGTTTAGGTAAAGATACAATTGATATCACCCTCTCTTCTGCAAAGACGTTGAAACAACCCTATAAGCGTGGGTAGTGCTAGCCAAGCTTTTATATGAGATGCAATAGGTTCAAAACATGATCACCAGTTCGACTCCTGCCCATGAGTGAGGATAGCGTCAGGGAATTAATATAAGTGTACTAATTCCACATCTTTCTACAAGTTCAAGCTTTTTGATGATACAAAAAATTTTCAAAATTTGTAGTGGATACATTTGTCCCAGGCTTCCCAAAGAAACAGGGTCACGAGTGAGGGGGAGTGTTACGCCTCCCGAGGTTGAAACAAGCACATGCGAGTGTAAGGGAATCAATATAAATGGATCAGTTTCGCAAATCTCTAACAGTTAGTGCTTTTGGATGAGATGAAATTCTTAAAAAAAAAAAAGATCATGGATTCATCAGTGCTTCCATTCCTCTTTTGTTTTTGCGCCTTCCTCTTCACCATTTCCGTTGAACTGTTTTGCACCTTCCATTATGCTGTTCAATTTCTTGGTTGTACTAAGAACAAGAAATATATGGATTTGGATAATGAAACAAAGCTTTCCAAGGAACTGAATATCTTGAAACTTTTCCTCCTATTCAGAACAGATGTAAAGATAAAGCAGTCTCAAAATTATGTTGCTGTTACTACCTAGTCAATATATCTGAATGTTACATATTATACTTGCCACCCCTTTTACATTGAAAACTAAGCTCTGAAGACAAGCAATGCTGGCAAAGTCTGAAGAAATATTATGGGATTCTCGTGGTTGATTTGAAGATTGAAATGGGACATTGCCACTTCTTGTGATGTTCTTGGTCGCAACTAAATCTTTCTTGTGAAATTAGTTTCTAAGCTGAAGATATGACTGTTTGATTTAGCTATTTCTATCGGTTTCCAGGGCTAGGAATAAATTGGAACTTTGTACTCATGCGAGTTGTTTTGTCGGTTTACATCGGAGTTTTGATTAATATAATTGATGTGCAATACCTCGGTGCTCTCTGTTTTATTTTAAACGTGAGAACAAACACCCTTGTATTGACTGACTGTCTACTTTGTTTGGGTATGGGGGTTCTGAGTTTTCAGTTTGCCACCAGTATGGTGCTGGATCATTATTCTTTTCAGATGAGAGTTTAATGTTTCATTGTACTTAGTGGACTATTACTAATAAGAGCTGGGTTAAGTTTGAAAAATTCGTTTGCACCTATTGTTTTGCTGTCTTGATGTGGTTCACAGACTGCTGTTCTGTATTAGGACTGTCAATGATAGACTTTCTCTGTCATTTGCAAATCTAAGTTTACATCCATTTGTATTAAAATTACTTTTTGGGAGCACACATATCTGGCCTCTTCTACCTCCTACGATATGTTCCGTTCAGGAATCAAACACTACATTTGTGTTAACTATTATGTTCCTGTTTTGATATACCATCTTAATTATCGACATGTGATAATAAGAATGGTTTTGGGTACGCAGCATACCAATTGTAAGTGGTCTGCTAAGAAAGTTTATTGGGGCTTAGCTAGTAAAACTTTTGTGGTTACAGATATGGAGGAGATGTACATGGGTTCTTATAAACCCCCATGATTGTACTTTGATCTTAATGAATATAATATCAGAAGGTTTACTCAAAAAAATAAAAAGTTTACATTCATTTTTTCTAAGCATAGTTTTATACGTGTTCAGCATGTGTAATGTAAGCGTGAAAACAAGTATAGCTGTGCATCAGGAGCTGCGACTCACCTTTTTTTAATAGAAGTTAGTTCCATACTCACAAGATATAATGTGCTTATCCATGAACTTTCTGTCTTGTTTTGTGTTGTATTTTCAAAAGGCATAACTCTGCTGTCCCTTTTGCAGAATTTCACAGAGTTGGAGTACCTAACCCTGGGGCTTATTTCAGCACTTCCCGCGTTCCTCATACCTTTAGTTTTTGTTGGAGAGGTGATTCTTGGTTGCTTCCTTGCGGTTGATTTAATGTATTGATAATTGAGTATAATTTAAACTGCTAGGATAATTTTCCGTAAGATGCTAATAGGTTACAATATTCGGACACATCAGCAGAAGCTGTTTACTAAAATCTCAAACTATTGCCGCGTTTGTGATGTACTTGCAGTCTTTCTCATGGAATGGCATAAGTCAACTGTTCATGTTATTAAAGATTTCTCCCCAGAAACTTTAGTGACCTGATAGGCTGGTTTATCACTCTCAATGATGATCTAATATGTATTAAGAATCAAGCTAATGATCAGCTTAAAATAGAGAAAGAAGCATGGTCTGATGTTTATAATCTAACTTTTTGTTTTGGTCCAATATTTCAGGCTGATAGAAGCATCCCCTTGAAGGATCGTTACTGGGTAAAAGTAAGTTCCCATTGAAATTTCAAACTTTATATTTGAAGTCCTTACAAGTGTTGGTTCCACTATGTCTTACTTTATAATAAATTGATTATTCCATGTAGCGGAGCTGGTCGGTTATCTTCGTGTCTATAAACATAGTGTAAAATTCAATTTCACATAAAGCAGAAATCCCATGGTGCACATGTACGTTTAAATTAAAACAGAGGACTTGCGTTTTCCTTTATCTTTCTCATGGGGCTTTTAGGTTATCTTCGTGTCTATAACATAGTGTATAATTCAACTTCACATAATGCAGAAATCCCACGATACACATATAAATTTATATTGAAACAGAGGACTTAAGAGTTTTCTTTTTATTTTTTTCATGGGGCTTGGGTATTTACTTGTCTTGTGCATAACCTGCTCCCTATAAGGGAAAACATATAGACCCCTGGATAATGTCGAAATTACATATAAATCACAACTCCGTTAGTTTTCTGCTACATTTTAGCTTACTGACAAACATTAGTACGGATCAATACCAATCCCACATCTTCTATTTGTTTCTCTTGAGTTTTTCATTAATCAAACTGTATAAAGAACTGATTGACAATTTCTGGCAACCATTTCTGTTTCGATGTTTGGTCTTATTGTCTTACCTGCCTGTAACTATACTATTGTTTTTTTTTCCAGGCTAATCTATGGATCATACTTTTCAGCTATGTCGGGAATTACTTTTGGACCCACTATTTCTTCACAGTATTGGGTGCCTCCTATACCTTCCCCTCATGGAAGATGAATAACGTGAGCCTATATTATCTTCCCTCCATTTTGCATTGTTTGTTATGTTTCCGTCATTTAAGAGTGACAATAACTTCCTGCAGGTTCCACACACAACATTCCTTCTCACTCACGTGTGCTTTTTGTTTTACCACGTCTCTTCAAATATGACTCTTCGTAGAATTGAGCACTCTGTTGCTCACTTGCCGGAGAAAACACAATGGATTTATAAGGGTGCCTGGATTCTAGCCTTTTCATATTTCATTGCTTATCTGGAGACTCTTGCCATTTCCAATGTAAGTAAGAAGGAAATATGCATGGGTTTTGTTTGTCTTCTTTCCATGGTTTGCCAGGTCCTGTTGTGGATCTTAAAATCATTTGTCAGTATAATGGTATATCAAATGCAATGGAGTTATGGAACTAATCCCATTTTTATCAAACACATGCAGTTTCCGTACTATGAATTTGTGGACCGATCGTCCATGTACAAAGTTGGCTCCTTGTTTTATGCAATCTACTTTCTCGTCAGCTTCCCTATGTTCTTGAGGTAATTTTTGTATTCGAGTATGCAAACCTGTGATAGAGAATATATATCATTCATTGTGAGTCACGTATTGGAGGCCGGTGATTTTCTTTTTAATCGTTTTCAGTGGAAGGAGTGATATTTTCCGTAGAAAGGGAGACTTACAGTTTTACTTCTACATAACAGAAGCATTACAAAATGTCAAACTAACAAACAGGTTAACACAAGAACAAAGTCCAAGTGTGTGTGTGTGACAGCTTCTTTCAAATCCACTCTGTCAGTCGACTCAGTCCAGTACATTGGTTTACGCACTAAGTTATTATCACAACTTTCCGAGTAAATTTTGATATGATGATAATCTGATAAGTAACTGATTGAATCCGAGCTGAAAATTGACTTGTAGCTCAAGGTGCCCTGATGGAGAATACTCAGAACTTTAGCTGACATGCAATTAGGTTTCTTGAGTTAATAAAACCTTCTCAAGAACAAGAATCACATTCTCCAGGGGAGATTTTTTTTTACCATACTGAAGAATAGCAATGTCAATTCAGATAATAGAATCGTTATACATACACGTTAAAAATTTAAGGATTTCTTAAAACGTAGTATGATTCAAGGCCATTATGGAGTCGAGGCATTTCTTTTCTTCTTTCTGGTAATAGACTTTCGTTGTATAATTGTATACTATATGGTCTAATATTATATTAGTACTCTTTAATATATGGACTTGTCTGTTCCAGGATGGATGAGAAACCTGGTAATAAATGGGACTTGCAGAGAGTGGCAGTTGATGCTTTAGGAGCTGCAATGCTCGTCACCATTATACTGGACTTATGGCGCCTTTTCCTCGGCCCAATTGTTTCTCGTCCAGATGCCAAACAATGCGCTGAACCAGGACTCCCATGGTTTCCAGCCTAGTCTCAAAATCTTTCCCGGTTAATGGCAATGAAAGTTCATCTAGTTTGCTGGTGTTCTTGAAAATGTGACTTGTACACCTTGTAACCTCATGTACCCGAGATATCCCGAGAAATACTAAGGTGAGAGATGTTAAGAAAATCACTTGTACTGAACATAGCCTTAGAGGCATGTCTGTTCTGTTGTAGTAGTTTCTTTGACCTGTTTAGTGAATGATTGGGAATATTGGTTCTGCCTTGGATGCTTCTACTTTAACTTGATAGTACCCCTATTGCTTTATATTTTACCCTGTTGAAGTAATTCAGTTATATTTCCTTTTATGAAAGCTTGTTTGAGACCAAGTGTGGTTGATTCTTGGCCTAAAGAGGAAAACTGGACCATGTAGAGATATAAACGTCTTCCATAAGTTAATGATAAAAGTTGTTGTGTGATATTTATTGTGTGTTTGGAGCATGTTGTCTTCTGCAAAAGTTGTTGGCCTGAATTGGGTCTTGGCCAACAAAAGGTATTGTTTGGTTTAATGAGTTGCTACAGTTGGATAACACTAGGTTTAGGTTTGAAGATTGTAGCATCAAGTTATTAGGGACATGTTATAACATGTACGATAAGATATATGAAAACTTTTTGGTGATTTTAAAGCGTCTGTTCAGGTCATTAGTATCGGTCTAAACGGTGGAGTAGAATTTTGGCTCACAAGAGTCGAGAGGTGGATTTGTTTTTGTTTTTGTTGAATTCTTTTCATGGCTCGATAAATAATTTGATAAGTCAATGATTTTTTGTCCGTGTTTCAGAATATGATTAACCAATGTTAACTGATCGATTACGAAAAAGTGGATCATGTTTTGCTGTTTTTTCTTCTGCAGTACCTCGACGTGACATGAGGGTTTAAGAATCCGTTTTCTTTTTATATGGGCTATAATAGACCTAATTGATTCCATACGTATTTTATGTTTTTCAATTCCATTGAAATTTATACGCTTTTGTTTTTTTTGACAAATTCGATCACATATCGTATTAAAATTATGGTAAAAAGTCGATTCAGGATCAAATGCATATGATCTGGAGAGAGTAATATTCAGCTTTTATGAAGTGAGTGTGGCATGGAATATTTTTATTTGGGCTTCCCCATAATGTTGCATAATAACAATGATTGATTTAAGCTGTATTCCATTAGAAAGGATACTCAATTATCAAATAATTACAAACTCGTATAAAGATGAAACAACTACTGCTACATCCTTCATCCTTGTGTACCACATGCTTCTAGCTCGTGTTTTTAAAAGTTTGTGAAATGTATTGAGCTGAATGAGTTTATTCCTCCAACAAAATCATTGTATAAATAAAGGACTTGGGGTCTTCAATTAATCAAGATGAAAAAAAAATAAGACATGGCATAATTGTTTTGAGTACTAAGTGTCTCTTATTGCGCCAAAAATGTTACACGTGGAAATTCATTCTACATGCTATTGTCTGATTATAATAGTTGTCATTCAATTACATCTTGAGTAGAGTACCCGTTTGGATATACGAATCTCAATAAAATCCATGTCATATACAGTATGATATATACTAATATACACACTCTACTAGAGTGGGTAAGCAATGCGATATTAGATTAATTCTTCACACTCCACCGTTTGAGTGAGTAAGCAAGGCGGCCGCTTCACTAGTACTACATGGTTTAGCTACAAATTGTTTAGCTAGTAAATGTATTGTCACTATTTATGTTATGGTTAAATAATGGCGCTGTAAATTGTACAGTGGACTAAAAATATTGTTCTCAATATTACACTTCTTCAGCATCAAATGCTTATGGGAGTTTAGATTCTTCAATAGACCAAGTTTATAAGTGAGTTGTAAGCTTTATAAACTTATAACAAGTCACAAACTTGAGAAATGAGTGGAGATGAAAAAAGTCTTCCAAACTATGTGATTCATAAAATTTAATATTGTCAATAATACCTTTAAAAATACTTTACCTCCCTACTTAAATTATAAAAATAGTAATTCTATGCCATCAATTTCAAGCTCTGTTATCTTCGTCTGAACTGAACTGAACAAAATTGATATGAACTTTGAACTGAACTAAACGAATCTGAATTGAACTGAACTAAATTTAATACTATTAATCAAATATGAACTAAACTCAACTTAAACTTAACACATTGAACTAAACTTAACTTTAAATAATTAATTTTGCCTAAACAATTGACTTGTCCTTCCTAATTTATTCAAAGTATATGAAATTTGTTTAGCGATAATGTTGGGGGAAATTAATAATTAATAAAAAGTGAAACAAATAAATTGTGGTGGGGTTTGATTGGAGCGCATAGAATTGAAGTAGCAGAATGTATGATGGATCCGAACACTAGCTTTGTCATGTGTCCCGACAACAGAAATAGAATAGAATGTCGTTTGACTCCTTCCATTGCACGCCACCTTTTGTTCTCTTCTCTTCTCTACTTCACATGATTAATGTCATCAACCAACAGCTAAGTATGTACTATAAAAGCTAATCATAAGTGAACAAAAATATCATAGCAATGGTAAAGAATGAAAAATAAATTGTTAGTATTTGTATATTTCTACTGAAGTTCGATAACACACACATATTAAATCTACGGGCGAAGAAGATGACACGCAAATTAAATTTGTCGGTAAAATGAAAAGCTAGACTAATAGTACCTCTTATAGATTATGGAAATGATACGATGTCTTGTACATAAACGAACCACTAAACGTCTAAACGAAACTCGAAATGACCAAACTTGAAATTCAAAATGAAAGACTAATAAGTGAAAGTGTTAATTAGAGAATGATTCTTTTGCTTGGAGGCAAAAGTTCATCTCCAAAAACACAGGTTCTATCATAATCCAAGGAATCTAAAGTACAAATTCAAAAATACAAAGAAAAGGAATTGCTCCTCCCTACAGCCCGCCAAGACGCGGTACAATTTTCCAACTTCCTTGGAGATTCGGTAATTTGTGCCACGGCGGCCCAAAAATCAAGCATGTTGCGTCTAGACTTGAACCTCGCATTTTTCTTCTAGTTCCCATCCTTCATAGTACTATATATGGACTCGATGAATTTATTTCAACACTTCATTTGAGACTTCTAGCATTTGTGATACGTCTTAAAGCACCTTCTAGACCTATGAACTTCGTCTAGCATCCTTAATTTGAGTTAACTCAAATTCTAAACAAGATACCCGAAAAACGCATCTTTTAAATCAATTAAGTTCCTCCAAAACACGATAAGCTACCAATACTATTAAAAAAGTACAATAACACAGATGAATTAAACTCAAAGTCTCATAAAAACGATAAGAAGTAGATGACACGAGACTACACTATCTATCTACTATCCCATGCACCAACAGATTTCAAACCAATTATGAACACTATTAGTAGTTGGTAAACTTCCTATCAAACCAAAATGGGATCCCAACCAAAATTATGAGTATTATATATAGCTCCAGTTTATGTAACTGAATGCACCCCACTTGTCGATATTTATTTCTTTAAAAGAAGAGAAAAATCCGTTCATTCTATTTGTATACGGTTTAATCTTTAAAGTTCCTATCCTTTATGTACCTAATCTGGACAAAGAATCGGCCAATCGTCGTCCAGACGTTACTAACTAGGATGAGATGTTGATATATTTGTCAAAATGTTGGTTGATCTATAAAAGATATACACAATGGACCATATTCTTCAGGAGTACTAATTTATTACCAAGTGTTAGCATAATAGTGTTAGGTTGATGGGTGTGGACTCCATTGGACTCGTGGACTGAATTTTTTTAGCTCAATTGCAGTTGGTTTAAGATTTATTTGTAGTATAAATTTCAATTATGTAAATTTAAACATAAACAAGGAGAGTGTTTTGTTGAGATGAATCAAACAACACCTAAACGACTTAACTATATAACTACTCGTAGTTTTAAGAAAAAAATCCTTGAAAAACTTTATAGCTTTTAAAGTTGCACCATCTAACTAATAATATTAGAGTTTTGAATGGATATGATTTAGATTCGACTACGTTACGTATCACGACGAAACTAGGACGGGTGTATGGAGCATCACCCCTCCCTAAATTTTGTTTTCTAATATGTACAAATATTTATTGTTTCTTCAATTTTGGGCTCCCAACTTTCCAAATAATCATGAATATGTAATTTTTCCATTTCCTTCTAAACTTTGATTTCTGTGTTTGCCCCTGATCCGTTACTACATTACTGCTATATATATACAAATATCCTAAACCATATTATTTCTTCACACCTATACAAAACTTATAATTCTGTCAATGCTATGGATTTAACCATGCACCTCTCCTTCACTGCTCTAGGTCCTTAACGCCGCACCACCTTATTACCCTTGAAAATGGGACTAGTTAGCCATAACATAGCTATAATTATAGGATCACAAAATGAAAGAATGCTAGGGAAAAAATATAAAATCGAGGAGGGGCTAATCTCATATTCTTGGAACAGATTCACATGAAAGACTTGGAAGAAGTAAAGTACAAGAAACCAGTCTATTCCTTTCCACTTCACTTCACTTCTTCACTTTACTTTTGAGCTTTTAACTTCCAACAAATTATTGGCCGGCCCCACCATCCCATTTTTCGATAAAAAATTTACACCAAAAATACAGAACCGATCGATATCCAGTCTTCGAATTTTGGCAGACTAACTCACTAAATTATCCAATACTAAGTACAAAAAAGATTAAGATTAATATAAGAGGATTATAGTCTATATTATATAATGGTAAATACAAAATATTTAAACATTTATTTAAATTATTAGAATTTACATTTTGATATAAGTGTACAAAGACAAACTCATATCCATTATGATTTCTAGTCTTATGTTTTTTTTTTATTAAATATTGCTAATACAAATCAACAATGTAAAATTAGATCACTCTTGTTACCCATCATTATTTGTAATTTGATAAGATTTTGACAACCATCTACACCAATATTGAACAATATTTTTTTTTTTTTATAAAATCCATATTAAAATTGTACTATAATTATAAGACTATTTTAGTATGGTTTTTTAATTGTTTAGAAATACTTTAACAACTAAAAATGGACAACAAAATTGAACTGTAATATTTGCTTGGACAGAATAGAATAGGTATAAATGGATACTTTAAGGTAGAATTAGAAATAAAATTATTATGATGGAAACTTTTAGAAAGTTATTAATCTTCTGACAACTTATTTAGGAAAATTGGATTAGTCTAGGAAGTGAGTGCATTAATCAAGAATTTCAAATGTATCTTAATGTTAAGTAAAAGGATAAAAATGAAACGTTAAAAGTTAAAACCATTAATTTTTCCATTGACCACTTAAACACTCAATCAAATTTAAAACAAACAAACACTCTCTCTTTCTTTCCCACTCAAATTAAATAAAATTAGCAAGTGTAGAATAATAATAATCATAAAAAGACAAATGAAGAAAAATATTTAGGAACTAAATCGCGTATATATTTCTCTAATTCCAGAGCGAACCACGCATCCACCACTTGTTCATTACGCTGTAACAGTTGTACCATTCTCTTGTCGCTAGCATTTATTTATCACACTCCTCACAATCTCAGTACGCCAAATGCATAAATAAAGAAGAAAGCAAACAGACAAAAGGTGAAGAAGAAGAAGAAGTGCATACTCTCTTTCTCTCTCTCCGTTTTCATGCGTTCATTCTCACTCTATACAGCACACTTTATCGGAGGAGAGAGAGAGATAGAATAAACCATCCATAGCAGAAGGAACGCACAGAGCCATAATCCATCAATGTTAGTTCTTGAATCCGTTTCCTCCTTTGATGATTTCATTTGCATGAGAATGAGTTAATTAGTTTATGGAATTGAAATCTGTTATTGGGTTTTATTTATCTTTATAGAATTATTACAAAAGGTTTTGTTTGTGATCCCTCCTCCAACTGTTTGATGAAATGCACGCTGTTTGTTTTTCTTTTGTGTTCATTGCAGGTGAAATTGATGTGTTGAGTTGAGCATCAGAACATTCTTTTTTTTGTTCTTCTTGAGAAATTACTGGTGAGTGAGTAACTTTTTTTGGGAGGGTGGAAAAATGAAAGAAAGAATGGATTTTGAGTTTGATCTTTTTTCTTTTGTTTCTTAGGAGGGGTAACAATTTGTGGTGGAACTGGAAATGAGCTGGAATCAGAACATGGAGGTTCATTACCCGAACCAGACCATGCCCTATAACTCAATTGGAAGTTTTGTGGATTTTTTTGGAGGTCTTACTTATGACCATGTCAATTACATTTTCGCCGATGCCAATTACATTCAGGTACATTGACTGTCTCTTCTTTCGTCTTTGTGTATGGTTTATGTTTAGTTCTGGCTTATTTGTTTGATGTTCTGCTTTAAGATTTTCAGTATGTTGTGCTATTGAGTAGTTCAGTTCGATTTTCGGCCACATATGGATTTGTATAGCTCAGACAGACTTCCTTTGTGCTTGTTTTGGTATTCTTTAAGCAGTGCCTCAAATGGTGAATAGCTACCTTTGTAAGTTTAACAGCTGTTCATTATTGAGCTTTGGCAGACGAATCTACTCAATGATGTCTGTAGTTTGTAGTTTTTACACATCATCATCATCAATGCTGCTGATTGTAGCCATTGTATATTATAATAGCAGCAAAATCTCAAAAAGCCTGACTCATTAATTTTCTCTGAGTTGGTGTGAAGAAAACGTATATTCGTTCTGTTTTAAGGGATCGTGCAGTACTTCTAATGACTCTGATTGAAATTTGAAGGTTTGTACAATGTGAACTGTGCAGGAGAACGCGTATCCTTCAACAAATACAAGCTTATACAAGTTTGCGGTTTCTGGACCCGAAAGCTTCTCATGCTATGAATATGGGCATGGCTACGTGGTCAATAATAATTCCCCAGGGGTTAATGAATACAGTGGAAGTTTGGAGAACTCACCAGTGGTGGTTGAAGATCAGGCTACTGCTTCCCATGTGCACCGCGAAGGGAATTCGGGCTCTGCTGTGGATGCTGGTTCTTTAGAGTGTAAGATCTGTGCTTTCTACTTGACTGGTTGGTTTATAAAGTTGCTGCTCATTGTTGCTTCTCTTAGATGTTCTTCTTTACATTTTTTTTGTCTGTGTTGTTACTCTGATGTTGAATTTGCATTTGGGGCTGGTCTCATAATTTTAGTAATGCATTGAGCCGTTGTCTTATTCATCTGCATTGCAAATACAGGTCCTAGGAATCAACAGGATGGTCACGATTATGAGGTACTATGCGGCTTCAATTGTAGATTTTTACTTTGCACTTTCTTGCCTTGTGGGTAATAGGTATGGTAAGACATAATTAATTATTCTTTATCTTCTTTGATTGTAGCAGGTTATTTGGGAAGACAATATTGATCCTGACAACATGACGTATGAGGTATGGAAGTCCAAATATTAACTCTTTTTACATACTATTCTCTACTTTTTTTGCTTGTAACTTTGTATTTAGAAGGTCCAGGAACATAAAAATTTTGTCACACACCTGTTATATTGTGTCTTTGAGAGAATGTAGACAGACCATGAGCATGTCCTGTGAATTCTATATCTGGACTTTTTGACTTTGAGTCACTTGGATTATGAACCTTATAAGGTACAGAAGAGAGAGAAAGGAAACTAGCAATTTTAACTGCTTCTGAGTTCAAAGCCAGTTCGTTGAAATTTTATAAAATCATAGTCTATTGTAAACATGCATCTATTACGTGGACTTAAGTACACTGGGCGTGTAGTCGAAAGTATATATTCCCATATATGCATGCATCAAGATGTTCTTTTGAGTGCAGAAATTATTCACGTGTCATTATTTATGGCTTTTGAATATTTTGATATAGTATATCTACCTAGGTCATTTTTTGTGCCCCGCTTGATTTTTCGAAAGGACTTAAATAATGACTTTACTAGGCTAGCAGGTGCATAGATGCACCTATGTGGTACGTGACCAAACTATGATGGGCAATTTATTTTGCATCTTCTCTTATTTAAGAGACCTTTCTTCACACAAATGTCATTGTTCTTCACTCTATCAGTTTTAGTTTGAGATTATCAGTAGACACCCACGAAACCATATAGAACTCAAACATTTTGCCCCCGTGTAACAGAGCTGCACTAAATCAGTATCCTAATTGCTTCAAAATTTGGACTTGGGAGAGTGTGATGTCTGCATAAAACTCTAGCAGCTACATTAATGAATTATATGCTACTACAAGAAACAATAAAACCACCTAAAGGATTACTAAGATCTTCATTGGCTACATTGAGTCACATAAATATGGTCTTAATGGGATTATTAGATGAATGAGTCATGTGCTGTTCCTACTGTAGAAGATAGCTTAATCACATCGTGTCTGTCTGGTAAAGCTAGATCCATCCTAAGGCGAAGTGTTGTCATTGTGTTCTTGAAAAATGAGAAAATCTACTGCTTGCTAATCATTTCTTGTTTCAAGTTCTGGGACTTGAAGAACTTCTGAACTAAGGAATTTTGGCATATGGTTTTCTATAGGAGATTTACTTCAGTAGTCTATGCATGTTATACCTACTGCAGATTGGTGGCAGTACTGTTGATTCATGTAGTAAATATATAAAGCAACATTACATTGTACAGGAGTTACTTGAGCTGGGCGAGGCAGTTGGAACTCAGAGCAGGGGTCTCTCTCAAGACCAAATCGCATCTCTTCCAACTTCAAAGTTTAAATGTAGTTTATTCTCAAGAAAGAGATTCAGAGGTGAACGGTAAGAATAAAGGCTTCGATTTCATGCCAAGTCATTTGAGTGGCATTCCTTAAGACTTCTTATCATATTTGTACATGGTATTACACATCATTATCACATTTAGAAAGTAAGTATCGTGTGATTGATTCTGTTCTAGCTGGCATGCAGTTCCATTTCAAGATTGAACACTAATTGTTTCATTAGCAGTTATGATGACATAAAGCAGAATTTCTCGGTTAGAAGTTATCCAATATCTGGTAAACTATCCATGCAAAGCTGAATGCGGGTGATATGTTGTCCTCATCTATAAAAATGGATCCTGTAGGCTGTAGTAGTATACTCTGAACAACGTTTTTGGTTCATATATGACATGCACATATGTAAAAGGCATCAATGTTTCCTTATGTTATATGGCATGCTTTTATGTTTCAGATAGGTAAAATAGTAATATAAACATTTATGATTGAGCAATGATCATCTCTGGGTGGGTTAGTTATCATAATTAAACTGTGAGTGCTGTATGAAATACGAAGGGGACTATTTATAATTTAGAACTGGTTCTCTTATTTATGCTGGAATGTTTTTTACGTACCCATTACTATGTACATGAATCTCTATATGAGGAGCAATCTTTCTTTGAAGAAATCACTATCCTGCCTTGGTAATGTATCAGATCAATGCATCAATACTCAAAATAAATGAACTTATGTATTTGCTCGTGCAACATTCTAAAAAATAGAGTATTGGTGCTTGCCAGTAGTTTTATGCTTGAAATTTGATCTATGGTCCCAGTAATTTAATTAGACTTTTATCAGTATAGGTGTGTAATTTGCCAGATGGAGTATAAAAGAGGTGATAAGCGAGTCACCCTTCCATGCAAGCATGTTTACCACACTGGCTGCGGAAGCAGATGGCTGAGTATTAACAAAGTAAGTTACTACGTACGCTCTCTTTTTCATTTAAGAACTCCCAACTCTTAATTCTCTACTCTAACAATCCGATAACAGGCGTGCCCAATCTGTTACAAGGATGTGAGTATCGATGTTACAAAGAACTGAAAGATAACGTTTGTCAAGCACAGTCGGCGGTGGCTTCATTTTTTACTATAGTTTAGTTCAAGCTTATAGTGCTTTCCTGTGGTTTCTCCGTTGTTCATTATACTTAGCTATCTTATTTTTCTTTATCATCATATATTAGAACTCGTCAAGTTCTTCGTACATAAGATCGACAATTTGATGGGAGCATATTTATGTGGTTATGATTTGGTAGTCGTTGATCAACCGGTTCAGTTGTAATTCTGAAGGAACATATCTATGTAGTGTTGGGGCGGTTATGAAATTATCATTTGACATGTCCACTTCGAATTCATCCCACAGTGTCAAAAAGGGCATAGTTTTCTTCATATTTTCTAGAAAAAACCTGATTGTATTCAACATGAGGCAAAAGAAAGTCACAGCTCACAGATACAAAATCAAAATGCAAGAACATAGGTTCCATTCCATCATTATCAACTGTGATTCTCAACTAACATAGGAACTTTTGTGCCACTAAGGTTTAATATGAATAAACTGGACATTGGAAAAATCATGTAATAAAATAGCTAATGCCTTCTTCCACATAAGTCAAACTGCAACCGTGCTGCTCTGAAACATTCCAGGTAGTTATAGATTAAGGAGCATATTTTTGTCACTTCATGCAATGGATTCCCCTGGACTATGTTGCGATTCGACCACAGACCCCAACACAAACACGTAGTTCTTGATTTTATCGAGCAACCCATGGACCTGCTGAAACTTGAAACCAATCCCACAAATTAGCCAAACTTTGAACAAAAAAATGGAACATGAAGCATCCAAACATTGAAAAAGATCAAGTTTTAGTCCTTGAAATGTTGTCTTTGCATTGTGCAACGTAACTTAACTCAATCAGCATATTGAATAAACCGAGAAAAAGAAGACCGCTAAATTTCTTTAAAAGAAGATTTTGATTCCAGTCACTTGCAATTGCATCATAAAATTCCAGAGCACCTAGACCAATTATCATGAAGCTTGTATGCAGATGAAAACTTAAAGGTAAATTCAGCGGTGAGCATAATTATGGAGAAGCTTATATGCCAAGGAATACTTAAATAAATTATTATTGAGCAATACTTAAATAAATTATTATTATTAAGCTTATAATTTTCACATGGGCCTCAAAGTATTAGATCTGGGTCTGGTCTTAATCACACCTAATTCATGGGAGAAGCAGAAACAACAAGCATAGGACACTCATAACAGATAACATAAAGAAACAGATTTGGAGAGGTTTTAGAACTCTTATAACATCTAACACCCTTACCAAAGATGCGTGGAATTGTTACCGATACAATCACGGATCTTGGAAAGGGCAGTGTAGGCTTCATCAATCTGATTAAGCTTTAAGAGGGCCTCAGCCCTACATGCTATAAACTATATAAAATTCAAAGAATGTGTTAGAGATACTTGCTTAATAATATATGTAAATTAACATTGATCCAAAACTCCTGAGGGGTAACAGAATATAAAACCTGTGGGGAAGTATCAGCACCAGATGCAATTGCTGCATCAACTTCCTTCAACGTTGTTATCCAGTCGCCACACTTACGAGCCTCAAAGAACTCGCTCATGTGAGCTTGGACTGAGTCCAGCTTCTCCAGTAGTTTAAAATACAGCATGTACCCTTCTAGGCAAAGGTTCTCCCGGGCTTTTTCGATCTCTCCAAACCTGTAACATTGTATTAAGCTTTTTAACAGAGAAAAAGAACCAGAATAAACAATTATCTAGCTTAAACAAGTAATAACTCAGTCCACATATGCGACAAATAAACGAAATAATCAACGTTTGTAAACGAATCAGCATAGGTGGTCTATTGAGCAATAAGCCCTCAATTACGTAAACTCCTAGCTTAGGTGATTGTACATTGACTTTCAAGCCTCGCTCTTTATATATTTTACATTTAAAGTGAATTAGGCCAAATACGTAATCTGCTTTTAGGTTTCCAAGCATGGCTCTTAGATCTTAATTTCTCTTTCTTGTCAACTGCTAGTAGATCCTGTGGTGTTGTTCATTTGTTTGGTTGAAAGTGAACTCCCTCCACATGTTATGTTCAGATTACAAAAACAGACTGGTAAAAATCCTAAACAAATATGCCAATCAACTCAATTCATCTTCTAGAAACCAAATTGAAAAGGGCCTGCAGGGTGGTGAGTACTACAAGCTGAACCAACAAAAATAAGTGACTAAACAAGTGAATAAAGAACATCGATAGCACCCAGATGGACTATAAGAGTTTTAGCCTACGGAACATCACCAGATTTGCATGACGAGTGCCTTCGAATGAGCGAACAAGTGATAAGAAAATCAGTTATGAAGTTTGCATAAGGCGTAGTTGCCAACTTTGGGAATGAATACCTTAGACGTCCAGCACAAGAAGACATGGCGCGACTACTATACATTGGTGAAGAACGTGGATTTCCGGGCATGATGGGAAGTATTGATTGCATGCACTGGGAATGGAAGAATTGTCCGACTTCTTGGGTAGGGCAGCATCAAGGAAGAAGTGGGAAGCCAACGATTATTTTGGAAGTTGTTGCATCCGAAGACCTATGAATTTGGCATGCATTTTTTTGATCCCCAGGTACAAACAATGATATTAATGTGCTAAACAAATCACCTATTTTCGATGATATTTTAGCAGGCCACCGAAAGTCAATTACACCATTAACGGCCGAGAAAGAAATATGGGGTATTACCTCACTGATGGCATATATCCAGCATGGGCTGCATTTGTCAAATCTATTAAGTCTCCTATTGTCCATAAGCACAAGTTATTTGCTCAACATCGAGAGTCTGTTAAGAAAGATGTTGAACGGGCATTTGGTGTTCTACAAGCTCGATTCGAATTTATTAAACATCAATGTTTTCTATGGGATCGACATGCCATGGGGACAATTATGCATGCGTGTATCATCATGCAGAATATGATAGTGGATGATGAAAGAGACACTTATCTAAACTATACCGATCCCAAAGAATTTATGAATGATCCGACTAGACAGGTCAATCAAGAAGAGCCTGAAGAAGGCTATGTGGATCCCATTTTCAACTTCTCCACGGAACGAATTGCAATTGTTGCCCAATATATGACTAACAGGGATCAACTTCGGAACAGAGAGGCGCACAAGAAACTTATGAACGACTTGATTGAGCACATATGGGAGAATTTCAATGAGGAGGACTAAAATATGTATTTTTATTTCGTTTTTTCATAATTCTGCATTGCATGTTTTTCGTTGTAATCAATTTATAAAAATATTGTAGTATTAATTTGTTTTCCTTTAGTAATGGTTGTACTTATATAATAATACTTAATTTGTTATTTCGGAATATCAGAGAAATTTTATAGATTAATACAGTAATTTTATAATAATATACAATTATTATATTATAATTATTAAATGATAATAAGAAAATAAAAAAAGAAATAAATTGAATTGGTTGGATGGTGGGTGGCCATGGATAAATGTGGATTTTGGTGTTGTGGTGGGTTGGTTGAAGGATGGGGTATGTGGATGAGAGAGAAATTAATTTTTTATTTGAAATTGGATAGTGGGGTGGGTGGTGGGTGGTCATGGATATTTTAGGCCTAAGGGGAGAAGGTAATCCAATATTATCTTATATGTTGATTTCAAATTCTACTCTCAAACTATGTGGGATGGGGTTTAACACGCCCCCTCACGTGTAGCCCGGTATGAACATTGGGTTTACAACGTGGACAGTAAATGTCGGAATACACATCGACTCAAACCCAACATAGGCAAACAACCATCATCGACTTGGGTCTGCTCTGATACGATATTAATTCTCCAACACTTCGCCGCAGTCGTGGCCGATTTCAACCTCTTTGGGGAGGTCAATCGAGTGAAAATTTAATATGGGGCAGAGTTTGTCTCCGGGGAGATTCGAACCCGGGTGGGCTTAAGCTTTTGGGAGAGTTGAAATTCTATCATGGTATCAGAGCCATCTGGCTCACGTCCACCTGGGTTCGAATCTCCCCATAGACAAACTCCGCCCCATATTAAATGTCCACTCGATTGGCCTCCCCAAAGAGGTTGAAATCGGCCACGAGTGCGGGGGAGTGTTGGAGAATTAATATAAATGATTAGATTTTATTCCTCCCCAACAACTTAACCTTTTGGTAGAGTTGGAATTATATCACTAGACACACTTCAAATATTACTGATTGAATTTGATTGGGTTGGGGTTCCACTCGGTATATTTTGTTCTCTGAATATTATTGGGGTTAGAGGAATTTTGAATCTTTTTACAATTAAATCATCATAATTGTTAGGAAACTTGTAATTTTTTATGAGCAATTAACCATGCTAAATTAAGGAAAGTCTAGTAACTAGTACTCTTAAGGTCCATAGGAATTTAGAATTTTAAGGACATTGTAAAAGAGGAACGTTTGCTGAAAGACTTAGTGTAGATACTTGTTAGGATATTTCGTTGGCCGATGATGTACTTTGTTTTTACAAATGAACTATTGAAGCATTAGAACCGCTCAGAAACTTGAAGATTCGAAAACTGACGACTTAGAAGAATTCTGAGAAAGGTATCTACAAAGGCACATGTTGCTCAGAAAGTGAGATTTTCAGCAACAGCTCGCATAAGTAAAAATCTATATGACAGAGTAGGTTGTGCTTGTTGAAACTGAGACTGACCACTTGTTGACTAACATATGTGACCTCCTTGCTCAAGAGTACTTGCATTTTGGCTCCAACGTTCACATTTGAAATTGATTCAAATGAACATTAAATGCAAAGTAGGCACGCGAAGAACATGAAGACAAGAAGCCAAATGAAGGACGCTGCTGAAAGTACAAAAGCAAGATAGTGACATCTTAAGGTGCAAAGCCTTAGAATTTGAAATTCAAACGGCTCCCTTGAGACACTATAAATAGATGTCATCTGGAAAAGAGTAGAAGTGTGTCAACAACGTGATTAAACTCTCACTTGTGCTTTAAACACTCAAAACCTTCTATACTCTTTACTGCCTATTGATCTGTTCCAAGACTTAAGCTTAAAAAGCTACTTGTGAAGAAGTAGAACATTCACGGCTAAGAAATTAGTTAAGTGTTCTTTATTTTGAACAAGAACAAGTCTTGACACCAGAAACAATTAAACTTGCTTACTGAAAAGTATTACAAATTGTGTTTCTTTAGATAACTTGTTATAGCTGAAAAAGTTATATTCAAGCGATCTCATCCCAAACCTCTCTAACTGATAAACACCCTTTTCAGGCGTGAAATTCAGGGGGAATTAATCAAGCAAAGTGTTGCTGATTATAAGTTCCAAGTTTGGTGGAGAACAAGGTTACAGTTCTCTAGTTAGGTTGGAAACGAAGCAAGTGTGCTTTGGTTTCTGAAGAATCATTAGTGATAGGATTTGTAAGGAACCTCACATCTTATCTTAGTGGATTCAGTCCTAGAAAGGACAAAGTGGATTAGTTGAGAGATTACGCCACTCTCAGATACCACTATAAAAGTGTTTGTGTGATTTACTGATGAACGCAGATTTGTCAGGTCCCGGTTCAGTCAAATATATTTGTAATTAAGCCAAAGGCAATCCATAACTACAACGAAAACCGTAGTGTAGCAGTAGAATGACTCGAGTGTCGTTCTCTCAGGACTATGACTAGCTTTATCAAATCTAATTTAGAATATAAAAACAACAAACAGATAGAAGAGGGGTTTCTTAGCAGATAATGGAGATTGGTGATAGTATGGCCCTTCTTAACATAACGGGTCGATAATCATGCATAAATTCCTCGGTCTTGCATAGAGATCTTTGAATCAATCTAGTGTCATGTTGCAAATATTAAGCACTACGAAGAAATTGGTCTGACAAGTCAATCACTATTGTCCTAATGTGTTCCGTAATTATTCAACACTACGAAGAT
The DNA here is from genome assembly GCA_028274465.1 of Plantago ovata. Classification (NCBI taxonomy): domain Eukaryota; kingdom Viridiplantae; phylum Streptophyta; class Magnoliopsida; order Lamiales; family Plantaginaceae; genus Plantago; species Plantago ovata. Next base: position 24,626,395 of record CM051456.1, on the reverse strand, counting down.
AATTGGTCTGATGATTGTCCTAATGTGTTTCGTAATTACTCAACACTACGAAGATAATTAGTCTGATGGTCGACAAGTGTCCAATTGTGCATAATAATTAATACAACATACGAGAATTTTGGTTACAACTGATCAACGAAATAAAGCAATGACACGGAGTATAATGCGCGATATAGCCATTAGCATGATTATCTTCCCTTCGCTAAGAATTCACATACTACCACCAACGATAAGTTTAGCTACTCATAATAGGCATGCAATCAACAGAAATCATAGAAGAAAACATATTGAAAGATATATAAAATAAGTAGATTAAACTGTAAGATACAAGTTACCGAAGGTTGTCAATCCCCGAAGAATTGCGATCCTACGAGCTCCAATCCGCTATGAAAAAGTATCCCCTAAGCTACAGAACTCCCAGGACAGGCCCCAGGAAGTTCCTACCTAAAACTATAGAGAGAGGTGAGAAAGTAGGTCTGGAAAGATATGATTTTCGGAGAAAAACTGAGCAACTATATATAGGCCCCGAAAAACTACGGGGCGGTTCGCCCCAGAGCTCCGGCGGTTCGCCCCCCGGTTTTTTCGCGGAATTCCGCGTTTTCGACGCGATTTTGGATTTCTTCACCTTTTCGGACTCGGTTTCTGACTTCTAGTAGCCTTCTAACCTCCAGATTCGACCCCTAGACTCCAAATCCTATCCGGAAACCTTCAGATACTCCAAATAGGCTTCTGGAACACCAATTCCTTGTCAACTTCAATATAATTGCCCAGAAATCTTCGAATTTCAACCAAAACCTGTAAAATAAAATCTAAAGGGAAACGTGACATTATTATAATAAAATGTACTAAAATATAGCTAAATTAACATAGAGGATAGCTAAAATAGGTGAAAAAGACTCGAATGAAAGTGTAAAATACACATTCATCATTTACTTACCGCATTTAGTTTTCAGCAAGCTACATTTATTGTACGCTAACACTCTGCTCACTTGCTGAAACTAGCACTCTCTGAAAAGAACTTATTGTGAAAAGACTTCCGCACTCTGTTTTTAAAGTACCAGCAAACTCGTTACTGAAAAGTAACAAGCACTTGCTGAGAAAGTTAAGTACCAGCAAACTCATTACTGAAAAGTAATAAGCACTTGCTGAGAAAGTTTTAAACGACGAAAAGTTTGAAAATACTATTCACCCCCCTCTAATCTTTTATTGTTGTTTAAAAGGACCAACAATAATTGACTAATTGAGATTTATATGTACCTCCTCCTCCTATAAGTTTTCAATTCCCTACCCTAAAAGCCTTTCAAAAAAACTTTAATCACTTTGACCTTTTGGTCGATAGTTTTAAATTTTGACTTCAAATTATTTTTAAATTGTAATTGTAAAACACATAACAAAATCCTATAGTGAAAATTTAGGAAATAATGATATAATGTTGTTAAATATTTTACGATTACAATTTAAAAGTAATTTGTAGTCAAAATTGAAAATTATTGACCAGAAAAGTCACAATGAGTAAAGTTTTCTGGGACGGATGTAGTATTTATTTTGTTGACTTTTTTAACCTTCATTTGACTCCACATTAATCCTATTCATATCGAAAAATTAATTTTGAAAATTATATTATGAACTTTCATAATATAAGTCCAAATATTAATTTTTCGATACGATTATAATTAATTCAGAATCAAACATAGGTTAAACAAAATTAACAAAACAAATGAAAAACTTATGGAGGGTATGGAGGAATTACTAGTTAACTACTACTACCATTTTGAGACTGGATTTTTTATTTTGTGTAAATTTTACACTTCAAAATCAAAAAATCACATCCAAAACCCTCTCCCAAACACTATGTGCATGTTTGGCTTCCATTTAGCGAGAGGCCTTTTAAACAGTAACTCGAAATGGGAATAGTATTTACTGTTGGGAGTGGTTTGTGAAATTAGGTTCGAGTTTGAGTTAGTAAAAGGTAGTAGGATATAGGGGAGATATTAGTAGGAATGATGATGAAAGGTGATGATTGGATGATTGAATGATTGGTTAGTTAGAGTTAGTTAAAGTTAGTTGTATTGGGATTGTGAGATAATGTATTGGAAATTGAATAGATTTGGTTGGGAATTGTATTTTTTATATTAGATGAAATAATATGAAAGGTACTCCCTCCCATTTTATTTACATGACATTTTACACACTTGCACACACATTAATAAAAATCTAGTTTCCACTATTCTAGCCAATAAAGAAGGCTAGTAGCTGTTAATAGTATAAAAAAATTACAATTCTAAAGAAACAAAAACCTATTAATAGTATATAAATGTATCGGTAATAGGAGTTATTATAGGGACAAGCCTATTAATAGTAGTGAAAACCCCTAAAACGACAACTATTTGTGAAATGTGAAAAATGTCTAAAACGGCATCTAATTTAAATTGGAGGGAGTAGTAGAGAAAAAAATTATGAGATAGAAAAACACTACTTCCTCCGTTCTCTCATAAGTGTCATGTTTTGACTTTTTTCGGTCAACAACATTCAACTTTGACTCTTGATTACTCTTAAACTATAATGATAAAGTATTTAACGAAATTATATTATGAAATATAAAACCCATATTTTCATAATATAATTTCGTTAAATACTTTATCATTATAGTTTAAGAGTAATCGCGAGTCAAAGTTGAAAGGTGTTGACCGGAAAAAGTCAAAACATGACACTTATGAGAGAACGGATTGAGTATTGCAATTTTGATTGTTTTTCATTTTTTTAAGGGCAATTTACATCTACCCCCTGTTCTGGGACGGATGGAGTATATACGTAAAAAAAAAATCTTACTCATCTTTTTTTCTTTTAGACTGTTTATATATTTATTTTCGTTCATTTTTTTTTAACATTATTTACATTTCCTTTTATGATAAATTTTTATCTCACAACTTTACTCTGGATCTTACTACTAATCCAAACAACACATACATTATACCAAACTTACTAAAAACCGTTTCAAAAGCAAATGTAAATAATTAAAAAAACAGATGGAGTAAATAAATAATACAACAATCAATGAATCTCACTTCTAGTTGGGTCTGGACTTGCTTCGTCCTCTTCCTTTGACTTCCTAGATGGCATATAGCCAAACGCAAAGAGATCCTCGTCGATCTCTTGCTTGGTGAGAGAGAGCCACATTTATGTTCAACATAAATTTTTTCCTTCTTCTCAGTTCCATTCCCACCAGATGCTCTTGCTTTCTTCTCCACCACAATCATTTTCCCATTATCACTCACCTCTCTAATATTTTTCACCTTTTCGTTCTTCCTGGGCCTCAAATTCCAGCTTGACTTGACCGTTTCTTCCACACCCTTCCCATCTCCCTCACCTTGCACCTCCTCAACAACCTTCTCTTCGACGAGTATACCCTTTGACTTCTCGAAGTCAACAATACCCATTTTATCTTGGACACCAACGATAGCCTTTTTCTGTTGCTCTACAAAACAAGGAGATTTTAACAAGATCTTGCCTGATGCATCTTGTTCAGGCGCATATACATGGTCCTTTGATGGAGAAGTCATTTTAGATATTGTTAATAAAAAATAGCCCTTTTTGTTAGTTTTTTTTCCTGGATTACATGATCATCTCTTAATTAAAAGTTTAAAACAAACAAAAGTATATGAATTTATGTAAAGAGGATTTGATTAGAAGTTAGAAGATGAAAAAAAAAACGCGCTTGATATGGAGAACCGAAAATTTTCTTTACTATGGAGTAAGTGTTTTAGAAAGGAAATAGGTAGAGTTGTGAAAGTGACATACTCTAGACTGGGGAGGGTAAACAACTAACAAGACTCCCTTTGACCAGGATTTTCCCCTCTACCTATATCTACTATCTAGTATGGTAAAGTTTTTAAAAGTAATAACTCATGTTTTTAAAACAATTGAAAGAGGAAAAAGAAAGAATCTAGCTATATAAAAAAAGAAGAAGAAGAATTATTGCTTTTTTATTGAAAATTTCCATTAACATAAGATACATTATCCATATACTTATTTGAAGTCTCTCCTTAAGCTATTTAGCATGTTATCATTGGTTGCATCGTTGTTGGCAAAATAATATACTTACATTTACTAAAATAATCCAAAAAGCTTTCATGATAGCCAACTTTGTATTTCCCCTGACATTGGTGATCATCTTCTCATGGTAACATTTTACTACCCTTCTTTGATGTTTTACACATTTCAATCCATGACTTTTAGCATCTAATTCACTGAGATAGTGATTCCCATAGTAAATGTCTAAATTACAGTTAGTATCAAATGAAAGATTAAGAAAGTAGGAAACACAGAGCCACTGCGAACCGAATTAGACCCATGATAATTGATGCATGCTTCATACGGACCCGGTGAGGACTGAGGATAGGGTGTATGGTGACTGTGGCCCCCTTAAAGAGAAAATTGACGAAAACTCATGTCAGAGATGTTATGCTAAGCGAATACGGAATATCTGTGGAGATTTTCGCACAACTTTATACTGCCCCGGATTATTACGAACTGAACTAAGTGCACTCAAGAAGATGCATATTGAACTTCAAGAAAAAAAATGTTCATTTTGTTGTTGCCATTTTACATCTTTTGTATTCCTTTTCTTTCCTTCTCTTTTCTCTAGTGTTGCTACAATTGATGTAATAAATCTCTTGGAGGACTCTTAAAACCGGTAACCATGGGTGGGAGACTGTTTCTTTCCTACTTGAGGAGAAACATAGATGCTCTTATCAAAAAATCCAGACTTTGAGCAAAGAACATTACATATATCATCATGGAAGGTCAAACACATTTGTACACATTTATATACATTTGTTTATCCAATTAAGTTTTTGAATCACCCAAGTTCAGTACCTGATTTGACTCAACCCAATCCACCAAGCAAACCGTACATCAACGAATCTGATACCTACTGATAAATTAAATGTCCGTCTCCCTCTTGAAACAACATCACATGAAGGTAGATAATTTATTACGACAATTCTGAGTACATGTGTACCTAACTCAATCAAACCAAGACACTCATTCATCTCTCATGTTGGATCGATCCAAAATGATCAAATTTGTTGTGCTGAAACAAAAATGACATGAAGAGGGGCAAATCCGTCAGGCAGTGAAAACAGAAACGGTCAAAAAGTATCTCACTTTTGAAATTTTGTTCCACCCAGCCACCCCACTTTACCCTTTAGTCCTTTACCTTCTTCAGAGGTAATTAATTCTCCTTTGCTTCATCTTCACCCAATCCAATCAAACCTTTCTTCCAACAATGGCTTCTTCACCATCTGGTTTCACTCCTCCTGCTCGAGTTTCATCCTCAGCAAGTAGTAGTAAGTGCTCCTGTTTCAGTAAATCCCTCATTGTTCTGCTAATCCTCCTCGCCATTCCACTCTTCCCTTCACAAGCACCAGATTTCATCAGTGACACCATTCTCACTCAATTCTGGGAAATCTTTCACCTTCTCTTCATCGGCATTGCTGTTTCTTACGGCTTGTTTGCTACAAAAACCCCCAATGCTAATGCTAATACTGTAAGTTCAAGAAATTATTATGCTACTAATACTTCTCATGAGTACAACATGTCTGATGATATTGCTAGTTTCTCTTCCATTTTCGAAAATAATGAGGGTGGTAATAGTGATAATCAGTGTTTCTTGGATAGGGATGGTGAAAGTGTAGTTGTGGAAAGTAAAAAGATTAGATCTTTGGTGTCAAAGTCGTCACTGGTTGTGGTTTCTAATGGTAGTAGTGATTTTAGGCCTTTAAATTTGCCTGTTAGGAGCTTAAGATCAAGTGTTGTTGAGAATGTTGAAAATGATGATGGGTTTGTTGTTGGAATGAGAAATAGAGGTGGGGTTGGTAGTAAAAGGTTTGCTGTGAAGGGTGTTGATGATGATCATGATGCTAAAGTTGTGAAAATCAGAGGCGTGGTTCCGAAGAATTTGGAGAAGAAATTCGAGGAGGTTGCAGGAGCTTCCGTGATTCCGTGGAGATCAAGATCTGTGAAGATGGAGAAAGGAGTGGAAGAAGTGGGTGGTTTTAGGCAAACAGCTCATTGTAGGCCTCAGTCTGTTGGGGATATCGAATTGGAGAGTCTTGGTTCTAGGCAAATAGCTCATTCTAGGCCTCAGTCAGTTGGAGAAATGGAATTGGAGAGTCTTGGTTCTAGGCAAATAGCTCATTCTAGGCCTCAGTCAGTTGGAGAAATGGAATTGGAGAGTCTTGGTTCTAGGTCGTTGCAAGATTCGCAAGGATTAGGAAGCTTGAAGGTGGAAAATGGGCGGACAAAGTGGGATTTTTGGAAGCCGGTGGATTCAGTTTCTCAACAGAAAGAACAAGGCCTTCTGAATGTTAAGACGTCTTTGAATGGTGCAAAGAGTCGGGTTTATAGTATTAGTTCTGCTGCCACTGAAATGAACAGGATGAATGATCTGAAGTGCAATTTGAAGGACAATGGTGATCTTGGAGATGGGAGTGGAGTGGAGGAGAAAGGAAAGCGTGGTATTGAGTTGTTGGGGTCTGATGTGAAATCCCCGAGGCTTGCTAGAGTTTTATCCAGAGCTAAATCTGTTAGAACAATCAAACCAAATAAATACACAGGTGACTCGAAAGATGCAAGCTCTAATCGAGCTGGTTTTTCAGTGAAGAAGGACGAGCAAACAGAACTTGAAGATTCTCATGCCAATCATCGAAACCAAGAATTTGACCGCGTATTCCCTATGCCTAAGCCCAAACCAATTCTTCATGATGAAGAGAAGGACGATATTGATCATAGAAGTTTTACAGATTCTGAAGAAGAAAGGAGTGAGTTCGACAAGAGTTTTGATGAAGATGATGTTGAATCTTATCTTGCGAGTGATGCAGAACTAGGAAGTGAAGTTGATAGGAAAGCGGGTGAGTTCATTGCCAAGTTTAAGGAGCAGATTCGACTTCAAAAGTCTTCATCGTCAGTAAAGGGATACAATGGCTGGTAGCCACTACAGGTTAAGATGGAAGTGAACTTATATAGTATACTGAACTTATAGTTATTGATTAGTTCTCCTTGTAAATTTTGTATTAAAGCTAGTTAATGATTTGATTCATGTGAGTTTACAACTGTAGAAGCTTATGTTTGCTAAAGGGAAATGATTCTACGTTCTTGACGAGTAGTCCTCAGTAAATTCTTGTTTTCGCAACAGTGTCATGCTTCAGATTTTACTTGAAGCTTCTTGCTTACCTTGATCTGTAGCTATCTGTTGTGTTGTTGAAGAAGTCTGTATTAAGTACAAGCAAGTGTAAAATGCAGCACTTACATAACCAGTTTGCATGCTTCTTTTTTTCTTTTTGAGTCGTAGACTGCCCCATTCACTGATCGCTGCTGGCTAGCACTGTTAATTCCATTCACCAATAACTCTCCTGTACCCCATATGATTGGCTAACCACACGTCAAGTCGAGCGGCATAAGCTTCTCCAGTTTCTGCTTCAACAGCAGCTGAAATCCTCTGTCTAGCCCAGGCCAAAACAAGACCGGAGTGATCCCTGAGAACCGCGGCTATAGTTTTCAGCTATGACAACAAGTGGGGCAAAGGGTAGTACAGTGAATTTCCAACAAATATCTGCCTATCTAGGTCAGCAAGAGTTGGAAGGTAAAAGAGTACCTCGAATGGTTTCTGGGATTATACATGTAGAGCAGGAGGATTTATCACTGATCGTTTTGCTTACTGGTCTTAGACCTCAAGAGTACTATTTCCACTGCATGGCTGGCCGAGAAGGGTTAGTCGTCGTGGACACTGCAGTGAAAAAATATCGATAATATAATTATTTATATTATCTGAGAAATTATTTATAATATAATTTCATTATTACATACTTTATCATTATAGTTTAAAATTAATTGATAATCAAAGTCGAAAATTATTGACCGAAAAAATTCAAATTGGAACAATTCTGAGAAAAGTAGAAAGTATATAGTATAAATATTTTATACTCCCTCTATTCCCTTACAAGTTTACCATAACTTATGAGGGCACAATGGAGTAAAATTTATTAGGAAAAAAACATTTTCATAAATACTTTTCTTTTCCTAATTAGAGAAAACAACCCTAGTTCTAAAAAAAAAACAAACTAAAATACTAATAACAATAGTAATAATAATAATAAACTTCAAATACGTAATATTATCATGGTGGTGTAAATTTAGAAAATACTTCAAAAGAATTTCAAATTTTATATTTATTAATTTTGAATTTTAATTAATGAATTAATATTATTTAATAAGTTAGAGAGAACACATGATAATAAAAATAGTTTTATCATAAAAGTGCTGGAGTAGATTTCCAATTTGAAATACCTACGTAATACTACGTCACAGTCCACAATTTGACAACCCATCGTGAACCAACCCATAATTTTAGTTCATGGCTCATGAATATGGTCATAAGGATGGTCTAAGACTCTAAGGTAGATTCAACCTTATAAGCTTATGGAGCTTATGAGGTGCCGCCTGCCGGTCAGATAACTTAAAACAATTGACCAAACGTGAAATATTAATCTAGAATGAAATAAAAGTTTAAATGATGTAATTTAGAAAATAATTTTTTTTCCTGCTGTCCCAAAGTGCCATTCATGACTCATCCATCCATCTACAATTCAAAAACATTCAAAACTTCAATCTCCCTCTCTAACCTTGTCTCCAAACGAACGCTCCCCCAATTCCCCCCTAACCCTACCTTTCGAATTCGATTGCATCTCATAACATTTCACAAATCACCAATCGAATTCTCCCTATACTCTATACCATACATCAAAGGAAGGGCCCTGCTGCTGCTGATTTAGGACTTAATAGAAGAAAAAAAAGAAATTGAAGCAAGTACTCTTTCTTCAGTAAGCAGATGAAAATCATCCGTCTATAGCAGCTGAGTACATAGCCACACAAGATCGTGATTTATGGCTTCGAAGAATAAGAGCAAGCCTCCTTCAAGCCCTGGCCATGTGAGTCATTATTAATATTACTATTTAATTTAACATTTTGCAATGATTTTGTTGCTTACTGTCAATTTGATGAATTTCATGATATGTTAGTTAGGGTATGAATTTGTTGTTTTAGTTTATGCTCATATTGGTGGTGTTGGGTTACTACTACTATTGGCAGAACAAGTATGGTTTCGATGGGGCTGCGGCAGAGAAGAGGCGAAGGATTGGAGATGCGAAATTGGCTACTGGAAGAACACAATCGCGGAAAGCACTTGCAGTAGTGAATGGGGGCCAAGATCTGCCCCCAGAATCCGATTGTACCGTCATTGAATTCACCAAAGAGGATGTGGAGGCCTTAGTTAATGAGAAGCTCAAACTTAAAAACAAGTTCGACTCTAAGGTATATATATGTGTGTGTGTGAGCGAGTAGTGATGCTTCTGCTTTAGATTATTATTGGTTTGTGGTCGGTTCTAGTGACGCGAATGAATCTGGAGCTGTGGATGTTTTAATGAACTATTATTTGTATTGTCCCCTTCCTTATGTTTTTATACAGGAAAAGAGTGAACAAATGGCCGACTACATTAAGAGGCTTAGACAATGTATTAAGTGGTTCCAACAGCTTCAGGGAGATTATCTTATAGAGCAGGATAAATTAAAGAATTTATTGGAATCAGCAGAAAAGAAATGCAATGATATGGGTAATTGGAAGTTCTTTGTTTTTTTTTTTTTTTTTTGTAATTTGGTTTTAGTTTCGTTCTCATACTTGTTTACTTCCCAGAGCTGCTGATGAAAGAGAAAGAGGATGAGTTGAACTCGATCGTTATGGAGTTGAGGAATAACTTGAAGGCACTGCAGGAGAAGTTTGCTAAGGAGGAGGTGGATAAATTGGTATGGAGATCCACATTTTAGAATTATGATCTTTAAGTATCAACCTTTTTTGAACCTTGAACGATCAAGTGAATTATGTATACAATCTCCAGGAAGCGTTGGATTGTTTGGCAAGGGAGAAAGACTCCAGAATTGCCGCAGAGAGGTCGCAAGCTTCTCTTAAACAAGAGCTAAAGCAAAGTCAAGAGGACAATGCTAGTGCCAACCAACAGGTTTAACTGAGAGCTAATAATGTGGTTGAAAATTAGTCATCAGGATATACATCTTCCGTACTGAGAGTTTCCTTTTATTCCTTTTGCAGATGCAGTCAATTAATGACATGTACAAGCGATTACAGGAGTATAATACAAGTTTGCAGCAGTACAACAGTAGGCTTCAGGCTGAAATTCATGAAACAAATGAGACTCTAAAGCTTGTTGAGAAAGAAAAGGCTGCATTAGTGGAAAACCTAAGTACATTGAGGGGCCATTATACGTCATTGCAAGAGCAGCTTACATCCTCCAGAGTGAGTACTTCATCTTTATTAGAGCATGTGTATTAGTCATTTGATAAATTTATTAAGCTAGACAAAAAGGATTCATTTAGGCAAACCTGGTTCTTACATACGTGTCAATACTTTGTTGATGTTAGAACTTAGAATAAAAAGAGAACTACACCACTTTCTGACAGGACATCTTTTGACTGCGATTTCAGTTATATTAGCTCTAAGGTTGTCAGGTCAATTAGAAAACTTCGGCAATTTGCATGTCATGATAGAAACTTTTGTCATAAAACGATTTACATGGTTCATTGTCTAGAGCTAAACAGTTTAGTTTGTTCTGGGTAATGAGTACTCTTGAGACTGCGTAATTGTAGCTAATGAATATGGATGTAGAAAAAATGATAACGAGATGTGTTTTTTTTCCTAACATGATAATTTGTTCTTATAGATCTGTTTATAGGGCTGTTGAAATGGTAGCCATATGAGCTCTACACTTCCACTGCCACTATAGGTGCATGTCATGGGGCAATAATCATCTAATCAATATGGTTGTGACACTGATTAGTTTTTCTACAATTTAAGCTTATAAAATTTGCTCTTCAGTCTTAAATAAATAGTTTCTATCTATCACAAGAGGAAAATTTTGTGACATGATTAGGAAAGAAGCATAGTGCATCCTGTAGGACCTGTACATAGTCTTATTATCAACATGGTAGTACATCTGTGTCATTCCCAATGGACTATTATACTGATCAATAATATTCGACATCTGAATTTATACTCCTATGTTTAAACACACGACTTGACTGTACTGCAAATGGGAGATTATGCTAGTATAGTAAAGTTTTTACCATCACATGTGGATTGAAACTTACACATGATGCGTACTTTAGGATGTATTTTATGCTCGAGACAAAATTGTATAATCATTTTATTCCTTACTTTTGTCTAAGTGAGGATATGTGTTTGTATTTGGCTGTATGTTTGACACTCCTGTCTGTATTATAACACTGGCTTTCAAGTTTCAAATATAAAATGCTTGCTATTGCTGCTACCTTTTCCACCTCTTGCTCACATATGCTTACCTGAGTTTTGTAGACTTTGCAAGGCGAATCTATGAAGCAAAAGGAAGTACTTGGTACTGAAGTTGGTTGTTTAAGAGTTGACCTACAACAAGTTAGAGAAGATCGCGATCGTCAGTTGTCGAAAGTCAAGGCTTTATCAGCAGAAGTAGAAAAATATAAAGAAATTACAGGAAAGTCCGCTGCTATGTTGGATAATGTACATACAAAAACTAAAGATCTAGAGGTTTCCCTCTCCCTTTTTCTGTTATAATATCTTAGAAGTTTTATATTAACAAGCTTCATTAAATTTTTACATACTCAAGCTATTTGTTTCTTTTTAATTATTAGATGACTTGCTCATCCCAAAGCGAGAAGATAAGACAATTACAGGATCAGCTGGGTGTAGCACAGAAGGAACTGCAGGTACTTGCGTGTTTATCCCTCAATGCATACATTTTATCTCTCAATGCATGCAATTTGTTATACTCATACTTGTCTGTCATTCTGTCAGCTGTCTGACAGATCAAAAATGGAGACGAGATTTGAATTTGAGGAGCAGAAGGCCCTTATGATTGAGTTACAGAAGCGACTGGTCGACGCAGAATTAGAAATTAATGAAGGAGAGAAACTCCGCAAGAAATTACATAACACTATTTTGGTACTTATTTGCAATGACATGTGGTTCATCTTTTATCTATGGTTTGATTCTTGGCTGGATACCCTCCATGTCAAGGATATAGTTTTATTATATATACTCATTATATTGTTTTCTTTTTACTACCACAGGAGTTGAAAGGAAATATTCGCGTCTTTTGTAGAGTAAGACCCTTTTTATCTGATGATGGGGTTGGAAGTGACACAAAAGTCTTCTCCTTCCCAACATCAACGGAAACCAATGGCCGAGGCATTGATTTAGTACAAAATGGTCAGTGAAAATAGTTGATGAGTTAATGATATTAATACTTTTTCTTCTCCACTCTAATTTTTAGTCTTCTATCTTTTCAAGGGCAAAAGCTTTCTTTCACTTTCGACAAAGTATTTACTCCGGATGCCTCCCAAGAAGATGTGTTTGTGGAGATATCGCAGCTTGTTCAGAGTGCTCTTGATGGTTATAAGGTAATAAATTGCACATGGCTTCGTTGTCCTTACTTCAGAAACCAAGGCTTGTAATTATGGAACTCTAGAACAGAAATTTGGAACTTCTCCAAGCTGTTTTTGTTTTGGGGTATATCATGAGCATTCCTTATCTGCTTTATTTCAAACTAATGCCCGTAAATGAAGCAATCAACTGACTTTTCCTTTATTTACCCTTTTTTCTATGTTCCTTTGTATATTGTGGTTTGGAGAGATATACTTCCACATCATGAGAAGATCTTGTTGCTGAAAAATGCATTAAACTTGCTCTTTAAGACTTTTATTAGATACATGTAGTTACAGTGGGAACTAAATAAATATGCATTTCCTATCAGGTGTGTATCTTTGCTTATGGACAAACAGGTTCCGGTAAAACTTATACCATGATGGGCAAGCCAGGACTACTTGATCAGAAGGGCTTGATCCCACGATCATTAGAGCAGGTTTTTAAAGCAAGGGAAAATCTTCAAGCCCAGGGATGGAAATATGAAATGCAGGTATGTGCAGTGATTATGGTGTTTCTTGTTTAAATTGTCTATTTCTGTGCACACACGTATTCATTGGTATCAAAATTTCAGGTCTCCATGCTCGAAATATATAATGAAACAATACGTGATCTGTTGGCACCAAATAATACGGGCTCTGATGTATCAAGGGCAGAAAGTTCCTCAAAGCAATATGCTATCAAACACGATGCAAATGGCAATACTCACATATCTGACCTTACAATTAGGGATGTTTCCAGTAGCAAGGAGGTTTCCTATCTGCTGGACCGTGCAGCACAAAGCAGGTTGGATGATTGTGTATGTTCTTATCTGTAAATAAATATGTAGTATTAACTGGTTTATTTGATCAGAACTCAGTCAACTATCCTCTTGTTTGCTATTGAGTTTTCATGCAAAATTGATGTTTTCCTTTTCTAAACTTCCCTTGAAGGTCCGTGGGGAAGACTCAAATGAATGAGCAGTCATCAAGGAGTCATTTTGTCTTCCGACTGCTAATAACGGGTGTAAACGAGGTATTGAGTTGGTTGGGTTTATTTTATGTGTAATAAAATTGTGGTGGTTTGAACATTAATGCCAATGATACTTTGCTGTGTTGCCATTTTGTTATCAGAACACTGACCGACAAGTCAAAGGTGTTTTAAATCTGATTGATCTTGCTGGTAGTGAACGACTATCCAAGAGTGGCTGTACAGGTGATCGGCTGAAAGAAACTCAGGTATTTGATCTACATAAGCATTTTTCTTGAATATAGTTGCTTTGAGCTGAGAGTTAAATTTTCTAAATGATTGTATTGCTCAGGCCATCAACAAAAGCTTATCATCACTAAGTGATGTGATTTTTGCCTTGGCAAAGAAGGAAGAGCATGTACCATATAGAAACTCCAAGCTTACGTATCTTCTCCAGGTACTGTGCTAACTGTGATTCTCAAGTTGGCATAATGAGATGGTGAAACTTTGAAAATATGTGCTTTGTGCTAACTAAATAGCTGTCTTCTCATTCTACTATATGAAGGCAAATTATTTTTGTATAAACTATTTGCAAAATGTTGCATACTAAAAGCTTGTCAATCGACCTTAAACCCCAATAATCTGGTTACACCATATTGATAAAATGACCAAGCTTTATTGAAATTCAATCCTCAATATAAGCAGAAACTGAACATGGTATTGAACATTTGACTTGAATAATGCAACCCAATCATTCTCTCTTCGACAGTTGATCTAGTACCCGACACAAGTATATTGCTGGCTTTTTGTATAGTAAGGCCATTTGGAAGCCGTTCCCTTTTGCTGAAACTGGATTTAAGTACAATATAAATGTAATCTAAACTAGTTTATGGTATGAAATTATCTGTTTTGCATGATTATATTCTTGATGCTCACCTTACCTGTCTTCATTTTCGGTTGCAGCCTTGCTTAGGCGGAGACTCTAAGACTTTGATGTTTGTTAACATTTCACCTGATCCGTTATCTCTCGGTGAATCACTTTGTTCACTAAGGTTTGCGGCAAGGGTTAACGCTTGTGAGATTGGCGTCCCCAGGCGTCAAACGAGCCTGAGATCATCTGACAGTCGTCTGAGCATCGAAAACTAACTTCTGGTTTGAAAAGTAATTTCTGAACAATATGTAGGATTCTTTTCTCTGTATAACATTGCATCTGATGGTTGATAAGACAGTTTTTTTAAAGTGAATTGGCTTGTAAGTTGTACAGCGAAATTGTGTGCTTGTTTGTTCTCATTTGTTGAAAAGGCCATAGGGTATCAGCTGAGCCCTTTCCTCTGTACTCATGAACAGTGTTCTCCACTAGTTTTGAATCAAAGAAATAATTTGTTTCTACTAGCATAAGTTCAATTCTGAATGTGCTTCTCATCAAGATCAGGAAATAAAAAAATTCAGCAGCAGTATGCAAAGAATGCACAGTACTTTACAGAAACATTCTTCAAACTGTCCAGTACATACATTGATGATATGTAACGCAGTAAGTTTAAGCCATTCGAGTCATAACTTCCTCTAGAATTGTTGTAGTGGCTTGATAACAAGTTTCTGTCTTTGGGTTGTTCTGCTCTTTTACTGCTTCAAGTAGCTGCAATGAATACTGATCATCATTACTAGATTCAATGCGTAAACAGGCTATTCAAGATATATAATACAAGAGTTGAATATAAACCTTTTCGACATTGTCAAAAAGCCGACTGGCAAGGTTGGTTAGAGACAGTTTATCATCTACTGGTGCGGCAGAGATCACCTCATCAAAATCAAAGTACATCAACATCAACTTGAGGTGAAGATACCTCCGCACGTGTCAATACTTTGTTGATGTTAGAACTTAGAAATATTCGGTGGCAATTCTCGATATGACCGAGTAAGAAAGACCATGGATAAAAAGTAGCTGTATACACTGTACAATGTATTATTCTGCTTTCATGTTTATTGAAGTTGATTCATCAGTTGAACAATGTTATGTGCAGAGTAAGAACAATCAAGGATAAAAAGAAGCTTAACTGTACACCGTACAGTATGCATTTACTCTGCTTTTCTTGTTTATTCAAGTGAGCTTGATCATCAGTTGAACAATGTTGTGTGCAATGATCGCCAGTTTTATAACTTCGCTGTCAAACAGGTTACTATGTGAGAATTAGTTCCCGTCCTATCTCAACTGTTTCCAAAATTGTAACTGGAGAAATAAGAATGCTACATAGTACATAGTGTTATCTTCATTATGGCAATTAATGCTTACTAATGTTTGATCTTTGAAGTTACTGCAAGATGAAGCTATGAAGCGAGAGAAATTACTAGGCAGCGAAGTTGCTTGTACGTTTGAGAGTTGACTTACAACAAGTTAGAGATGATCGTGATAACCAGTTGTCAAAAGTCGAGATTTTATCAGCTGAAGTGGAAAAATTTAGAACACTCTCAGGAGAATCTGCGGCTATGTTGGATAGCATGAATTCAAGGACAAATGACCTAGAGGTTCACTAACATTTAACAGTTTCCCGCTTCTAGTTCCTATCTTATTTGTTCACTGGGTCAAATGGACTTCTAACATACTTGATGCTTTTTTATTAGATGACTTGCTCCACTCTGAGTGCGAAAATAAGAAGCTTACAAGAACAGCTTGCTTCTGCAGAAAAGGATTTGCAAGTATGTTGCTTCGGGGACAAATGGCTTTTTATGTTTTTTTTCCATTTCTTTTTCTTAACTTTTATTTTTCATGTCCTGTTAGTTGTCTGATAGATCAAAAATGGAGACAAGATTTGAATATTGCACAAAGTGATATATTTAGCATATATTTACACTATGTGTCTGTGATAAAACCAACCGATTATGTGACTAAAAACTAATTAGGTGACTGGTAACTGAAAACTAATCAGTCACCTACCTTATCACCTTGATCGATAAGGGTGACTGATAAGTTGACGTCAGACTAGGGATGGCAATTTGGGCCGGACAGCCCGAGCACAGCCCAGGCCTGCCAGATCACCCTATTGGGCTGGGCTTGGGCCTGTTATATAGGCCCATGTGCCGGGCCTGGGTCACAATTTCTAGCCGGTTAGCCCTGCCCGGCCAGGCCCGGCCCAAGTGTTTTTTTTTTTTTTGTTATATTTTATATATAATATATATAATATGACTATTTTGTTTGTTATTTATACATTAGTAGTATTAAATTAAGTTGTAATTTATACAATTTTCATACTTTTCTATTCTATTGAATTATATATTTTAATATACATCATAAATAATAATTTATGACTTTTTGAAACCTTTTTGTTTTAAATTATTAAACCTTTTAATTTTTGTAAAAAAAATAACTCCAACAATGTGTGACTTTTGAATTTTTTTGAAAATAAAATAAAAAATGGATCAGGCCCAAGCCTGGCCCGACCCATGACGGGCTGGGCCTGGGCCTAAAATTTAGGCCCGTCCTCGAGCCTTGGCCAAGTGCGTCGGGCCAGGACCGAGCCTCTGGCGGCCCGGTCCATTGCCATCCCTACGTCAGGCACACTATATATGTAAGAATTAAGATAGACTACCCGATTTCAGATTTACTCAATTGTGGATCAGAGTGGGACAATTAATTATCCGACCCGCATAGGATAATCCAAGTAGAACAACCTTCTCAATCTGATCTCTCTATTAATTTGAACCTGCTTGCTAATCATATGGATAGGTGTTTGACAACCAGAACCTTCTCTGGCCTGATCTAAACATATGAATTCGTCTGTGCATATGCATGTTTGTTCCTTTTACACTCATATGAAAGTAGATATATTTCACTTTTCTTTCATCTGTTCCTACTTACGTAGTTCGATAAGTTTTTTTTTTTTAATCTTGTCTCTGTATTGGTGAGAAATCATCTGTAGGTATTCGGTCCTACTGTTTTTGCATCGCTTTTATTTTCTGATGAATAAAAAGTAATAAGCATATATATTTCTTCAAGTTAATTAAAATAGGAAAATGAACTTTGTTCTTGTTTCGGTATAGATGCTTAATAGGATCTTTCCTTACCTCAACGATGTATGATCTTATATGTCGGTCCCTTAAGTTTGAATGAATGCAAAACTGGGTTAATTTTGATAGAGTACCGAGCTAGCTCTTCCACCTTCTTCACGAGCCCAGACTTCCTTTTATTAATGTAGGAAGACTTTCGGACGACATATATAGTTGGTGAAGAATGTGAACTTTACTTTCTTTCGGGCCATTTTTCCTTGATTTTTTTGATTTTTTTTAGGTGATATTGAGAAGATTGGGCGGAACTTGTGAGTTATGCATGAGCAGGGATAGGGGGTATATATGCAAATTCACTATGATGGTGTAATTATTATCTTTAGATTTTGTATTTATTACCAATTTATTCCTGATTGTTCAATGATTTAATATCCTATTTTAGGAAGAATTAATAAATAAAAAATTATTCAAAGTTATGTATATCTGTAACCTAAGAAAAATAATTTTATAACTTTACTTACCTGAATTTTCTACTATCATGTAGATAAGATCAAAATGAATGTTGGAGTTATAAGCCAGCTCAGCCCCCGACTCACACTCTACTGGACTGAGTTGGGATGACATAGTTACTTTAGGATGAGTTCTTTCTTTATTTTAAAAAAAATATATTATTTTTTCCTTTTGATTTAAAGTCTAAAGTTTTAAATGATGAAACAAATTTTCTTATTGGGCTAGTCCGTGATAGTATCATATATATAATTTATTTCATACTACACCAAGTATAATGCATCCACAAAATCTATGGAACTGGATCCCACACATGTATGTATATGTTTGTAGATGCATTACACTTGGATCCACTATCATGTGTCTTACACGTGTATTAACTTGGTGTATCGTCTTATAAACCCATATATACACATAGCTCGCATTTGAAAATATAAATGAGTATGACGGTAATATTGTGGTAGGTATTAAATTCGTTTATCGATGCGATAAGCGTGAGACTATCGAAGAAACTAAATAAGTCATCGCAATTGAAACTCGTAGATATATCTTTACATTAATTATATACATAATTTATGTACGTAATGTTTGACACGATTTTCGCGCCATATCATAACAATATGTATGTTTGGCTATTTTTATTATTGGTTATTTTTATATATTCAATTCAAGAAGAGCGTTGTTAATTCTAGATAACCCGATGGAGGAGTAATATATCGTTACGAAAGCTCCCTAATTTTGAATTTTGAGTTTTTATTTATGTGGGGTTCATTCTTGATTAGTTTTAGAGGAAGTGGTTCAAAATGGACTTTAAAATTCATCCATTGTCGGATGAATGTGCATGGAGGACTTTATGATAGTATGTATGTCCTAGAGACAACCTTTATTAAGGGCAAATGTACTATTACACAGTCAACGTAATATATTATATGTTTGTTTATCCATGTTTATGTTTACATAACGTATTTATATATTACATCAGGCATACAACATGTCATATCTTTATCTGGTTGGTCTGTATAGATATCAAACATGTCCCCTGTGGATAGATGATTGATCACATAACTAGTGGGAATTATGTGAATTATCATCTATCCCCAACTCTCCCTAGTCGAAGATGTAGGGGTATGAATGAGACAATCGAAACTCGTATCGTGGAGGTTATACTTGTTGGAGCAAGTGTGTGTCGATCCCACGACCACGGAACGGATCGTTAGACAAATCCATGATGTTCCCATAACTGCGCATAGTTGTTCGAGGAGGATTCCGAACAATGGAAGAACCCACCAGATACTCCCATCGATGTGTATTCTACACTGAACTGTCTATGGGAACCGGAGTTGTCGAAGTGATGTCATTCGTCCTTTGACTCACCGGGACTTCATCATCACATTTGTTGCCCCATGTCTTTGGGAGGGGATCCAACGCACGCTCTGAATAAGCAGCATGATACGGCCCTTTCTGGGATCATGGCCATATTACAAATGTGGATGATAAGTGTTCTTGTGAGGATTCATCTCTCATGTGTAGCATTGGAGAGAACTGCTCAAGTCGTTCATAGTTGTGTTGGTACGTAAAACCGATGGCCAGCGTATGGATATATTTATAAATGGTCATAAGATATATTGCATTAACCAAGCAACTCACTGAATGCACCATTAGAGTGTATTATTAGGATAGACACATCATCGATCCTAGATGCATTCGAGTCAGTCAAATGAAAGGACCTTACCATCGACGCATTGAGTGCAACAGGCTTCTACAACGAAAGGGTAGCTTTGAGAAACCTCTCAAACGTCCTCATGTATTAATACTGCAAATGGGACCGTCTAGGAATCCCATGATGCCTAGTGATGTCACTAGCTTAATACACTAAGACCCTATGTGGTGATTCAGCTTATCCGCATGACCATAGAGATGAGACTATAATTAATCGACATTAATTATAATTATATGTGGCACAATTAATATCTTGGGAATATTAATTGAATTAATTGTATTTATGAAAATACAAGTAAAGATTATATTTTGGAAATATAATAGAGATTGAAATTAAAAGGATATATTAATTAAAGATTAATATATGCACACGGGAAAAATCTAATAGAGTTAGAATTACCTTAGACTTGCATGTGGGTCCCAAAAGTGGGACCCACATACTCCCTCCATAGGTGCGGCCGAATGGGTGAAGGAGGAAGGAGTCAAACTCCTTTCCTCCATTCAAACTTAAGGGGCACGTTTTCCTAATTGAGTTATGATTTAATTAAAGAATGAACCTAGACACAAAGATTTACTTGTGCAATAAGAATTAGAATTCTTATTCCTGTTAGGAGTCTTAAAATATGTTCTTTAGGCTTCTATTGACTACTATATAAGTAGATGGTTAGAGAGCTTTTCTGATATGCATTATTATTCACTACTCTATTCTCTCAAGAAAAAGTTGTCTCTCTCCTACCTATAGCCACTGTGCCGCCGCCCCTCCCTCTATGGTCAACCGAGTTTGACTCGAGAATATCCTAGCATTCTCTCAATAAGTTGTTCATCTGTGGATACCAAGGTTGAGATTCTAGGAAGCTGGAAACTAACCTTTATTGTTTTGCAGATATTCAGGAAAGCATATTAGATATCTTCGATTTCAACGAAGGAGAAGATACACCGGACTATTACGAAGATCATATCGATTGGGCTATCGACTATGTTTTAATTCTTGCTTTTGGAGTATTGTAAGTCTTCTAACTGATGTGTTTCAATATACGTTATATGCATGATCAATTAGTATGCATGTTAAGAAAATTTTAAAATTCTGCTGCACTACCCTAGGGGTAATTATGACCATATTTTCTTACACTTTAATCATGTTGTCTTTGCCTATGTTCACCCTTTGAAATATTTATTATTAATAAGGGAAAACGTTATCTAATATATATGTTGATTTAATTATCTTCTAGCAAACGATGTGGAATGTGGTTTAACATAATTCGCTAAAGCCCGATCATAGGTTTTGCGAATTGATTAATTATTGTATTTGGTTCTATTATTTTTTAATGCGCACAAGTTTAATTTGACAAAGTAAAAGAAAAGATTATTTTATAAAAAAATATAGGACATTATAAGAGTAAACTTGAGTTGGAACAAACAACCGATGCAATGACAGGCAAAACAAAACAAAATGACATTGCTTTTAACACATCTAAAAGTAAAATGCGCCAATTAAAATTCAAACATCGAGTCGTCGAAATTGAAGACGGAGTCCAACTCGAATGGATTATCGACCCAAGGCGATGATGTTGATGGATTTGAGGGGCCTGGAGGATCATTGCATTCTTGATCTTGAATGCGGAGTCTTTCGAGCATTGCGTCGATGTCACTCTTCACTTGGCTTATAAAACTACTTACCTCAAACTTACGACTTATGTCAAAGTCCTCAATGGCCACCTTTCCAGCAATATGCATTTGTGCACAAAGATGTCAATCTCCTTGGCCTCGCACTCTCCTTTCAACCGAGCCGCCTTATCTTTTATTTTCTTGATTTGTTGCTTAGCAACGGCTTCTTGACTGATCTCCGTATTTTTAGTATGATCCCCATCTGGAGGTGCATCTATCCGGGAATACAGAGCCATAGCCTGCTCGTGTGAAGGCCAAACAACAGGATTTTTGTCGAAAGCACTTCCCACCACTGCACAAGCCTTCAGATCACAAAGAGTACCGAGCTATTCCACCTTGCTCATGAGCCCACACTTCCTTTTATTGTAGGAAGACTTTCGGGTGGCATAGTTGGTGATGAATGCGAGCTTTACTTTCTTTCGGGCCATTTTTTTCTTGCTTTTTTTGATTTGTTTTTGGTGATATTGAGAGGATTGGACGCAACTTGTGAGTTATGCATGAGCAGAGATATGGGTATATATACAAATTTATTGTGACTATGTAATTATTGTCTTTAGATTTTGTATTTTTATTACCAATTTATTCTTGATTATTTAATGATTGAATATCCTATTTTATGAAGAATTAATAAAGAAAATTATTCAGAGTTATGTATATATGTAATTACCTAAGAAATATAATTATATAACTTTACTTACCTGAATTTTCTGCTATCATGGAGATAAGATTAGAATGAATGGTGGAGTTAAGACAACTCAGCCCCCACTCACACTCTACATGACTAAGCTGGGATGACAGAGTTACTCTAGGATGAGTTCTTTCTTTATTTAAAAAAAAAATTATTATTTTTTCCTTTTGATTTAAAGTGTAAATTTTTAAATGAGACAAGTTTTCTTATTGGGTTAGTACGTAATAGTATCATATATATAGTTTATTTCGTACTACACCAAGTATAATGCACCCACAATATATATGAAAATGGATCCCACACATGTATGTATGTGTTTGTAGATGCATTACACTTGGATCCAATATCATGTGTCTTACAGGTGCATTAACTTGGTGTATCGTCTTATAGACCCATATATATATATACACACACATAGCTCGCATTTGAAAATATAAATGAATATGACGGTAATATTGTGGTAGGTATTAAATTCATTTATCAATGCGATAAGCGTGAGACTATCGAAGAAACTAAATAAGTCATTGCAAGTTAAACTCGTAGATATATCTTTACAGTAATTATATACATAATTTATGTACGTAATGTTTGACACGATTTCCGTGCCATATCATAACAATATGTATGTTTGGCTATTTTTATTTTTGGTTATTTTTATATATTCAATTCAAGAAGAGCGTTGTTAATTCTAGATAATCCGATGGAGGAGTAATATATCGTTACAAAAGCTCCCTAATTTTGAATTTTGAATTTTTATTTATGTGGGGTTCGTTCTTGATCAGTTTTAGAGGAGGTGGTTCAAAATGGACTCTAAAATTCATCCATTGACGGATGAATGCGCATGGAGGACTTTAAATTTAATCATGTTGTTTTCGCCTATGTTCACCCTTTAAAATATTTTATTATTAATAAGGAAAAATGTTATCTAATTTATATTTTGATTTTATTATCTTCTCGCAAACGATGTGGAATGTGGTTTAACAGAATTCACTAAAGCCCGATCATAACTTTTGCGAATTGATTAACTATTGTATTTGGTTCTATTATTTTTTAATGCGCACAAGTTTAATTTGACAAAGTAAAAGAAAATATTATTATATAAAAAAATATAGGACATTATAAGAGTAAACTTGAGTTGGAACAAACAACTGATGCAATGACCGACAAAACAAAATAAAATGACATTGCTTTGAACACATCTAATAGTAAAATGCACCAATTAAAATTCAAACATCGAATCGTCGAAGTTGAAGACGGAGTCCAACTCGAATGGATCATCGCCCCAAGGCCATGATGTTGATGGATCTGAGGGGCCTGAAGGATCATTGCATTCTTGATGTTGAATGCGTAGTCTTTCAAGCATTGTGTCGATGTCACTCTTCACTTGGCTTATAAAACTACTTACCTCAGACTTACGACTCATGTCAAAGTCCTCCATGGCCACTTTTCCTGCAATGCATTTGTGCACAAAGATGTCAATCTCCTTGGCCTCGCATTCTCCTTTCAACCGAGCCGCCTTATCTTTTATTTTCTTGATTTGTTGCTTAGTAACGGCTTCTTGACTGATCTCCGTATTTTTAGTATGATCCCCATCTGGAGGTGCATCTATTCGGGAATACAGAGCCGTAGCCTGCTCGTGTGAAGGCCAAACAACATGATTTTTGTCGAAAGAACTTCCCACCACAGCACAAGCCTTCAGATCACAAAGAGTACTGAGCTCTTCCACCTTCTTCACGAGCCCAGACTTCCTTTTATTGTAGGAAGACTTTCGGGCGGCATAGTTGGTGATGAATGCGAGCTTTACTTTCTTTCGAGCCATTTTTCCTTGCTTCTTTTGATTTGTTTATGGTGATATTGAGAAGATTGGGCGCAACTTGTGAGTTATGCATGAGCAGAGATAGGGGGTATATATACAAATTTATTGTGACTGTGTAATTATTGTCTTTAGATTTTGTATTTTTATTACCAATTTATTCCTGATTATTCAATGATTGAATATCCTATTTTATGAAGTATTAATAAAGAAAATTATTCAGAGTTATGTATATATGTAAGTATCTAAGAAAAATAATTATATAACTTTACTTACATGAATTTTCTTCTATTATATAGATAAGATCAGAATGAATGCTGGAGTTAAGCCAACTCAGCCCCGACTCACACTCTACATGACTGAGCTTGGATGACAGAGTTATTTTAGAATGAGTTCTTTCTTTATTTAAAAAATATATTATTTTTTCCTTCTGATTTAAAGTGTAAAGTTTTATATGAGATAAGTTTTCTTATTGGGCTAGTATGTAATAGTATCATATATATAGTTTATTTCTTACTACATCAAAGTGTAATGGACCCACAAGATATATGATACTGGATCCCACACATGTATGTGTTTGTATGCATTACACTTGGATGCACTATCATGTGTCTTGTAGGTGCATTAAATTGGTGTATCGTCTTATAGACCCATATATACATAGCTCGCATGCGAAATATAAATGAATATAACGGTAATATTGTGGTAGGTATTAAATCCGTTAATGAATGCGATAAGTGTGAGACTATCGAAGAAACTAAATAAGTCTACGCAATTTAAACACGTAGATATATATTTACATTAATTAAATACATAATTTATGTACGTAATGTTTGACAATATTGTCGCGCCATATCATAACAATATGTATGTTTAGTTATTTTTATTTTTTGTTATTTTTATATATATTCGATTCAAGAAGAGCGTTGTTAATTCCAAATAAGCCGGCGGAGGAGTAATATATAGTTACGAAAGCTCACTATTTATATATGACAAATAAACATTTACTCTATCTCTACTTACGTCGTAAAAACAAGTGGAAGAAGGAAAAAAAAGAAGAGTAAATCAATCTCTTTGCCGGTGACATAGATTTTGTCCAATTTCAATATAACATATACACCTAGCACAACATTTCAATTTAATAATCAAAGATGGCTTTCTATTTTTACTAATGCAGCTGTTAGGCATTTAGCCAATTCAGTTTCTGATCACAAAATGTTGTTATTAGATACTAATCCGTCCACTGTGAGAAGAGCTAAATTCTTCAGATATGAAAATGGTTGGGTCCAGTTGGACCATTTCAGATCTCAATTGGAACGTTTAAAGGGTAAACTCACTGATCAGGGGACCTTTAATCTAGTTAATTTTAATGCTGCTTTTGCTTTGGAAGCCACTAAATGGGAGCTCATGAATTTGCATCAGGTAGTAACCCAAATTAAGCAAAAAGAAGGTGTTTTGAAAAATTTAGATGCTAAGGTTCATTTGAATTCTTCTTATTATGGACCTCAGTTGCAGGAAGTTAAGAGTGATTTGTCTAAGCTTTATCTTCAAAAACATTTGTATTGGGCTCAGAGATCAAGAGCTAAATGGCTAAAAGATGGGGATGCAAACACTAAATATTTTCATGCTTTGGCATCCCACAGACAAAGGAAAAATTTTATTCATGGCATTAAAAATAGTGATAATATTTGGGTGACTGAGCCTGATCAAATTGTTAATACTTTTCAAGTTTTTTTTTCCAATCAAGCTCAGTCTACTCACCCTTCTGTTCATCTGTTTAATAATATGCACACACCCTTTTTATCTACTTCACAACAGGACCAATTGGTGAGGCCACTCACTGATATGGAAATTTGGGATGATGTAGGGTGTATTGGTCCAGATAAAGCCCCTGGGCCGGATGGGATCAATGCACATTTCTATCAGCATCATTGGGATATTATTGGTCCTGCTGTGTGTAGAATGGTGCATTCTTTTTTTACCACTGGAGTCTTACCTGAGGGTATTAATCAAACTCAAATTGTTTTAATTCCAAAAGTGGCCAACCCTCAAAATCCAGCTCAGTTTAGGCCAATTAGTTTATGTAATGTTAGTTAAAAGATTATATCTAAAATCTTAGTGGCAAGGATAAGAGTTTGCTTACCAAGTTTAATATCCCCTTTTCAAAATGATTTTGTTCCTGGAAGGTTTATAGGGGATAATGTTCTAATGGCTCATGAGCTTCTCCATTCAATGGCAAAAAAAACTAGATCAAGACAGTATTTTTTTGCTTTAAAATTAGATATTGAGAAAGCTTATGACAGATTAGAGTGGAATTTTCTTTTTTTTGCTTTAAAGTGTTTCCAATTCCCCTCTCATCTTATCAAATTGATTAAAGCTTGTGTCACTACTTGCAGTTTTACTGTTAGAGTTAATCAGAGATCTTCCTCCCCTTGGTCTCCAGCTAGGGGTATAAGGCAGGGTGACCCCTTGTCACGTTATCTATTTATCCTTAGTCAAGAGTTATTTATTCATCTTATTCATAATTTTGTGATGGAAAAGAAAATTGTTCCTCTGCAGGTTTGTACGCAAGGGCCAAAAATTCCTATATTAAGCTTTACTGATGATTGTATGATTTTTTGCAAAGCTAATAAGGGTACAATTAAGTCACTGCAAACCTGTTTACAAATTTATGGGGATGCTTCAGGGCAAAGAGTGTGTTGGCATAAATCCAAAGTCATTTTTTCTCCAAATACTGCCCCCCATATCAAACAATTTGTTTCTGACACTTTGGGGGTGGTGAGGAACAAAAGAAAAGATAAATACTTAGGAATTCCTTTTTTAATGGGGAGAAAGAAAATGGATTTGTTTGATGGAATTATTGAAAGTGTTACAAACAAAGTTAATGTCTGGTATAATAGATTCTTATCTTATGCTGGTAGGGTGGTGTTGTTACAGGCAGTAGCTGCTGCTATTCCTTCTTATGCAATGTCTATCACATCCATTCCAAAGTTGTGTGTCCAGAAAATTAATTCTGTAAATAAAGCTTTTCTTTGGAATGCTGATAAGAATAGTAGGAAGAGAGCTAGAGTTAGGTGGGATACTGTGTGCCTCCCTAAGCATTGGGGAGGGCTAGGCATAAGAAACTTAGGAACAATGAATGAGGCCTATCAATTGAAATTACTGTGGAGGCTTCTTAAGTATCCTCACAGTCTTTGGGCAACAGTGTACAAACATAAATATTTTCCACATACTGACTTGTGGGGTGCAGTGCCACAGAACCACCATAGTTGGTTGTGAAAAATGTTGTTGAGGCACCAGGCTAAATTTCGAAATTTAATAGGGTGGGGTGTAGGGAATGGTAATCATATTTCTTTTTGGTTAGATCGGTGGTGTCACACTAAAAGGTTGATTGATTATGTTCCTCCATCTCAAGACCTGGATATTTCTCTTAAGATTGTTGATGTTATTCAAAATGGTGTGTGGAATGTTGATCAACTTGATAGTCTGATTCCACTTGATATTGTCAAAGAAATTATTGCCATTCCTCTTTGCCCTCACCCTGAGTTTCATGATTTTTCAGTCTGGCCTTGGACTCTATCTGGAGATTTTTCCATTAAGAGTGCCTATCAGGCTTTACTGGCTGATAAGGCTTGTTTGCCTACTTGGAACTGGCACAAACTTTGGAAGATGAAGGTGTGGCCGCATCTAAAATTTTTTATGTGGCAAACCATGCAAGGATGCTTGCCTACTGGGGTTTGGTTTGCTGATAAAGATTTTGATATCTCTCCTATCTGTCAATTGTGTCATCAAGCCCCATAATCCCAAGATCATATTTTATTACATTGCCCGACTTTTGATTGCTTGAGATTTTGGTGCTGGCCTTCATCTCTGTTAAGTTTAGTGCAGCATCATTCTCTTCCTCAGATGTTGCATTTGTCTCACATAAGTCAGGAGCATATTCACATGTTTGTTCTATTAATTTGGATTATCTGGAATGCACGAAATAAATTGCTCTTTGCTGGGGAATCTTTGTGTCTGAATCAGCTTAGAATTCGGTATCAGAAGTTATTTAGTGAACTTCAGGGAATGCATGTGCCTCATGTGGTGAAAATGCATATGTATAAGTGTGTTTGGCAGGAACCCCCTCCGGATTTTCATGTTTTACATACTGATGGGGCTGCTTCCCATATAACAAATGCTACAGGTTTTGGCTGTATTATTCAAAAATCGGATGGTTGTTTCGTTAGGGCAGCTAGAGGTTATATTGGTTGTGCTACGAATAATCTTGCTGAACTCTGGGCGGCCAAAACGGGCCTGATTTTAGCTTTGCAACTTAATATCACAAAGGTATACATGTTTACTGACTCTTTGTATGTGATACATTGTCTCAGCAAGCCGGAACAAGTGGGGTGGAAGCACAGGTCGATAATGCAAGCGCTTCTTCCTCTGGTTAGACAGTTTCAGGTGCTTCATGTCCAGTTTGTGTATAGGGAGTCTAATGCTACTGCTGATCTGTTGTCGAAGGGTGGATTGGATGCTGGGGATTTTCAGGCTAGTCAGTGCCCAAGCACTCCTTTGGCTCGTGCGTCGTCTGTGTATGTTTATGATGTCTGTCCGTCGTGGTTAATCGAGTCTATAAAAAACGATTTAGTTTCGTCAGTTTGTCGTCCAGTCAGTACTCTTTGTAATGCTTCTGCAACATTTTCCAATTGTTAATGAAGTATTACGTGAAAAAAAAAAAACAACACGAATATTTCGAACTATAATCATATCTTTTGCACCGTCACAATATCTATCCTCCTAGCGCAACATTATTGTATGATGTATGGATGTCGAATGAATGAAGTAGAAATCTCAAGTAGTGTTAAACAATAACTTAATGATCCTTTCATATCTTTAATATCAAGTGTTTTATGTAACTTTTAACGCCTAGAATTCAATTAATTCCGACAATTATTTTCCTTGTATGAAAAATTAGTTTGAGTAGAAACTAATATGAGTATATGAGTGTTTAAAAATATGAAATAATAATAATAATAATAATAATAATAATAATAATAATAATAATAATAATAATAATAATAATAATAATAATAATAATAACAATTGGTCCCAAGGTCGGGACGCCTGCTTGGATGTTACGGGTGTCTCTCCTTTTGCTGGTGGGGGTTTGGATGCTTGGGTTCCTGGAGCTGCTTTGCAGGTGGCCGTTCAGAAGAAGAAGAGCAAGTATTCCTCTAAGTGTGCGGAGCACGGCTACTCTTTCATCCCGTTTGCCTTCACCACCTTTGGGGAGCTTGATGAGGAGGCTTTGGCTACATTGTCGCGCCTTAAGCGCTTGTGTGTTAGTCATTCCAATGATGTTCGGAGTGGTGTTTTCCTTTTTTCAAGACCTAGCTTTTGTATTCAGAAAGGGGTGGGAGCACAGCTTGTCTCCCGACTCCCTTCCAATTTTGTATGATTAATAGAAGTCTCTTATAATAATAATAAGGAAAAAATTGATCAAACCCCCCAACCTATACTACAAGTGATACATTACTCCCTAACCTATTAAATTTAAGACTTAACCCCCTCACCTATATAAATTGTTGCAACATACCCCCTATATAATATTTTACTATCAATTTAATATTTTCCATTCAATTTAATATTTTCCCTTTAATTAAATATTTCCGTTTGATTCCAAATTAATCATAATACCTACCGAAAAACTAATTTTGAAAATTATGATATGAAACTAAACGATTTTCACTTTTATAATATAATATAATATAATTTCAAATATTATTTTTCCGGTATAATTAATGAAAATATTATTTTTTCACTTTTGTAATATAAATTGTATTGAAAAAATAAGATTTGAACTTATATTATATAAATAAAATCTTATATTTTTATAATATAATTTTTAAAATTATTTTTCGATATGAATTTAGGATTAATTGGAGTAAAACTGACATATTAAATTGTAGGGAAAATATTAAATTGAATGAAAAATATTAAATTAAATGGAAAATATTATATAGGGGGTATGTCGTAACACTTTAAATAGATGAGGGGGTTAAGTATCAAACTTAATAGGTTAGGGGGCAATGTCTCAATTGTATTAAAGTTCAGGGGTTTGATCAATTTTATCCTAATAATAATAATAATAATAATAATAATAATAATAATAATAATAATAATAATAATAATAATAATAATAATAATGACAATTTCTCGACCTTTTGTGGTGTTGATGTTCTCTCTGTTACATTTAGCTCTCCTGCCCCCCAGTTTATGAAGTCTTTGGCAAAGAGTTATTTTGGTGTCATTGATGCACATCTAACGTCTCGGTTTGGGCTGAGTCATCGGCAACAGGCTCTTCTTAGTTGTGTTCGTGCCCCTCATGCGCAGGATTACTTACTCACCATTCCTATTGATGAGTTGGGACAGCGGATGAACCCGCGACAGTTCCGTGCTGTGTTATGTTATCGCCTTGCAGTTCCTTTGTTCCCCGATGGTTCCTTTTGTTCGAGTTGTCGTGTGCGACGGATGGACCAGTGGGGTGACCACGATGTCCATTGTTCTAGTGAGGTGGGGGTGAAGTTTCGGCACAACCTTGTGCGTGATACCTTGGCTGACATCTGTTCAAGGGTTGGAGTGGCTGTGCGAAAAGAGGCCCCTATGGGGTTTCTCTCAGATGATGGACGGGACCTTCGCCCGGCAGACTTGTTATTATACAATTGGTCCCAAGGCCGGGACGCCTGCTTGGATGTTACGGGTGTCTCTCCTTTTGCTGGTGGGGGTTTGGATTCTTGGGTTCCTGGCGCTGCGTTGCAGTCTGCCGTTCAGAAGAAGAAGAGCAAGTATTCTTCTAAGTGTGCAGAGTACGGCTACTCTTTCATCCCGTTTGCCTTCTCCACCTTTGGGGAGCTCGATGAGGAGGCCCTGACTACTTTTTCGCGCCTTAAGCGCTTGTGTGTTAGCCATTCCAATGATGTTAGGAGTGGTGTTTTCCTTTTTTCTAGACTTAGCTTTTGTATACAGAAAGGAGTGGGTGCACAGCTTGTCTCCCGACTCCCTTCCAATTTTGTGTGATTAATAAAAGTCTAGTTATAATTAAAAAAAATAAAACAAATAAAATAATAATAATAATAATAATAATAATAATAATAATAATAATAATAATAATAATAATAATAAGGTTATTAATTGTTAAATGAATTTGAATTTAATAACATGAACTGATTTGAACTGAACTGAACCGAAATCTAAACTGAAATGAACTAAATTAAACAGAACGAAATTGAAAGTAATCAATTTTCAGACGAATAAAACATACTCGAAGTAGTATATTATATGATAGTAGTAGTTACTATATACTCATCAGTTCCATTCATTTCTTTACGTTTGTTGACTTTTTTGTGCTTCGTTTGACCTCCGTTTATACTCCTAAACTATAACGAAAAATTAATTTATGAAAATATAGTGTCTCTACTTTTATTATATAATTTCAATAATTATTTTTCGATAAGATTTAGAAGTTATTAGAGGTCAAACAAAGTTAAGAAAAAGTGAACGAAACAAACGTAAAAAATTCATTGGGACGGATGTATAATAATACTTGAGGGTATTTCAACAAAAGAGAAGATAGTGGGTGGTGAGGGGGCGACCACTACCCCCAATGTTTTTTAATTTTGTTATTATTATATGTATGTTTTTGAAATATTTTACTTTTCGCCAACAATTTTCCATAAATGTCTTTAGTTAGTCAAAATTACCTATAAGAAATATATATTGTCTTTAATTTTTTAAGGCCCTATGTCAAAACTAAAATTAAACCATACATCTAACATTTAAATATTAACCGTTAGATGTATGGTTCAATTTCAGTTTTGGCATAGCGCCTCACAAAATTAAAGACTAAGTAAAGACAATAATGAAAAATGGGTGGTGAAAAGTAAAAAAATTAGAATATAGATATTATAATAATAACAAAACTAAAAAGTTGGGGGTGGCAGTCGCCTCTCTTCACCCCCTATCTCAAATTCTGTATATATGTATGGCCTGTTAGACCAAAAATATCGGTGATGGTGGCTCACTATTTGGTGGGCCCCACCACCATCACCATTAAAAAAACCAATAAAAAGAAGTTAGGCGTACAAAATTGTGCGCCCAACATGCCACCAACCAGTCAGCCACCGACTGGTGGCTTCTACGGAGGGGGACAAGTAGGGGAACACTTGTCCCACTCCTATTTGTTCATTGTTTTTTAGATTTTTCATTTATTTTTATAATTATCATTATCTTTTATATTATCTTTTTAGATTTTATCATTATCTTTTATATTATCTGATATTTTTATTATTTAAAAAAATATATATATATATTAAAATTCAAATTTTTTTTCCTCTATAAATATAACCTAACTTCATTACATTTTACACACTTCTAAAAATCCTAAATTACGCTCATTTTCTCTATCATTCTCTCCTAGCCAAATGGATCCAAATGAAGATTTCTTTCCAGAGTTTTATTCTACTTATCACAGTACCCAAAACTCTTCAGATTTCTCAAGTTATCAAACATACACTCAGTTTCCACCGAATCCCACTCAAAATACCCCCGAGCCTCAAAATTAGAGAAATTTTCTAAATTAGTACAGTAATTTTATAATAATTTACAATTATTATATTATAATTATTAAATGCTAATAAGAAAATGAAAAAATAAATAAATTGAATTGGTTTGATGGTGGGTGATCATGGATAAATGTGGATTTTGTTGTTGTGGTGGGTTGGTTGAAGGATGGAGGTATGTGGATGAGAGAGAAATTAATTTTTTATTTGAAATTGCATAATGAGGTGGGTGGTGGGTGGTCATGAATATATTTAGACCGATAATATCGGTAATGTTGGGTCACTGTTTGGTGGCCACTGTGCAGTGGGCCCCACAGTGACCCAACTAATTAAAAAAAAATAGCATGGGCGCACGTTATGGAGGGGGACACTTGTCCCCCTCCTATTAGTCCATTTGTTTTATTTTCATTTATCTTTATAATTATCTTTTTAGATTTTATAATTATCTTTTTAGATTTTATTATTATCTTTTATATTATTTGATATTTTTATTATTTACAATATATATATATATATATATATATATATATATATAGATATATATATATATATATATATATATATAATATATATATATATATATATATATATATATATATATATTATATATATATATATATATATATATAATATAATTTTTTTTCATCTATAAATATAACCTAACTTCATTATATTTCACACACTTCTAAAAACCCTAAATTACTCTCATTATCTCCTAGCCAAATGGATCCAAATGAAGATTTCTTTCCAGAGTTTCATTCTACTTATCAAAGTACCCAAAACTCTTCAGGTTTCCCAAGTAATGAAACATACACTCAGTTTCCACCGAATCCCACTCAAAATAGCCCCGAGCCTCAAAATGTTACGAACTCGACCCCTCAAAATGTTACGAACTCGAACAATCAAGCGACGGTGTCTTGGGATGCCGTTGAAGATTGCACCCTAATGTCAGCATGGATTTACGTCAGTCAAAATGCGATAAAGGGCACTGGTCAGAAACAAGAAACCTTTTGGGGTGAGGTTTATAAGTTATATGAGCAAGCGCGAAAAGAAAACCCCGGAAAAATCAATCAACGTTCCGCAGAGTCAATGAGAGCTCGTTATCAACGGCTCAACAAAAATGTCACTGAGTGGATCGGTTGTTGCAAGGAAGCCTATGCCCAGAAAACGAGCGGAATGAGTGATGCAGATGTTGACGCTATAGCTAACGAGCTATATAGTAAGGGTACTAAGGGCAAGAAGGCTGGATTTCCGCATAAACTTGTGTTTGAAGCAGTTATGCGCCACGCACCCAAGTGGGAGTTGAGTTATGGTGGAGGACAAAGAAGGTCTCATCCAGATGCAATGGAATCCGAGCAAGAAGGTCATGGTAGTTCAAAAAAATCAAGAACCGATGATGATGATGATGATGGTACACCAGATACTCCAGTGAGTGGTGCTTCAACAATAAACCGTCCTACCGGTCGAAATGCGGCAAAAGCTAGAAGGAAGGGCAAAGGTGTGGCATCTTCATCAACTGCTGTGATTTCGGATGAATTTACTAGTGAGCTGCGTGCAATGAGGCTCACGCGTGAGAAAGAACTTGAGGTGAAGGTCGAATTTGAGAAAAAGAAGCTAAATGCCAATTTGTTGAATGTTTTGTTGGCTAAACCGAATCTAACTGAGCAAGAAGAACAGGTCAAGAATCGCTTGTTGGCGGAGTACCTTTAATTATCGCTATGTCTTTTTATTGTCGTAATGCATTACTATGTCTTCGTATTATTTCAGTTATTTTTGATTTCGCTCCATTATGTATAATTATGTTTGTAATCGGGTGTATTTGCTATTTTCAAATGTCAGGTGTGTTGTTTCTTATTGATATGTACTGCTATAATTAAATCTATGAGCTTTTATCAGTCTATAGCCTATTCTACTTTCGTTTTTTTCAAGAAAGTTCACATGCTTCTTCCTCTTTAGTCAATTCATCTTCCACTACAACTTTAATGATTCCATCTTTGTCAGACAAACTTTAAACTTCACATGCTTCTCCCAATTTGCTGACTCATATCCAACTCATTGTTGACTAAGATCCAACTCATTGTCCACTCAAATTCATCTATATCTCTCTTTAAATATGGGAGTGATCTTTACCATACTTACACCTACATCTTTTCCAACACTTCTACTTCCCCTCACTCTTCCTTGTATCCACACTAAAAATAATGTCAAGTTATGCTTCTTCCAGTCTCAACGAAATAGATGAGTTGGAAGAAAAAAACCAAACACTTAATCGCATTCTCGAAGATGTGGTCATGAAAATTCCTACCATGTTACAACCCACAAGCCACAATACTAGAGCTAAGAGGCGTCATATTGAGCGAATTCGTGAGGATGGTCATGAACAACTGTTCAAAATGTATTTTTCAGACATGCCAATCTACCATGAAGATATTTTTCGTCGTAGGTTTCGAATGAGAAAGCACGTCTTTGAGCGTATAATGGAGGCACTAAGTTCCGATGAATATTTTCAGCAGAAGCGTGATGCCACTGGTCGGATAGGTATGTATTTGATCCAAAAATGTACTGGTGCTATAAGAGTTTTAGCCTACGGAACATCACCATATTTGCATGACGAGTGCCTTCGAATGAGCGAACAAGTGATAAGAAAATCAGTTATGAAGTTTGCAGAAGGCGTAGTTGCCAACTTTGGAAATGAATACCTTAGACGTCCAACACAAGAAGACATGGCGCGACTACTACACATTGGTGAAGAACGTGGATTTCCGGGCATGATGGAAAGTATTGATTGCATGCACTGGGAATGGAAGAATTGTCCGACTGCTTGGGCAGGGCAGTATCAAGGAAGAAGTGGGAAACTAACGATTATTTTGGAAGCTGTTGCATCCGAAGACCTATGGATTTGGCATGCATTTTTTGGATCCCCAGGTACAAACAATGATATTAATGTGCTAAACAAATCACCTATTTTCGATGATATTTTAGCAGGCCGTGCACCGAAAGTCAATTACACCATTAACGTCCGACAAAGAAATATGGGGTATTGCCTCACTGATGGCATATATCCAGCATGGGCTGCATTTGTCAAATCTATCAAGTCTCCTATTGTCCGTAAGCACAAGTTATTTGCTCAACATCAAGAGTCTGTTAGAAAAGATGTTGAACGGGCATTTGGTGTTCTACAAGCTCGATTCGCATTTATAAAAAATCCATGTTTTCTATGGAATCGACATGCCATGGGGACAATTATGCATGCGTGTATCATCATGCACAATATGATAGTGGAGGATGAAAGAGACACTTATCTGAACTATACCGATCCCAAAGAATTTATGAATGATCGGACGAGACAGGTCAACCAAGAAGAGCCTGAAGAAGGCTATGTGGATCTCATTTTCAACTTCTCCACGGAACGAATTGCAAGTGTTGCCCAATATATGACTAACAGGGATCAACTTCGGAACAGAGAGGCGCACAAGGAACTTATGAACGACTTGATTGAGCACATATGGGAGAATTTCAATGAGGATGACTAAATATGTATTTTTATTTCCTTTTTTCATAATTCTGCATTTCATGTTTTTCGTTGTAATCAATTTATAAAAATATTGTAATATTATTTTTTTTTCCTTTAGTAATGGTTGTACTTTATTAATATAATAATGCTTAATTTGTTATTTCGGAAAATTAGAGAACTTTTCTAGATTAATACAGTAATTTTATAATAATATACAAATATTATATTATAATTATTAAATGATAATAAGAAAATAAAAAAACAAATAAATTGAATTGATTGGATGGTGGGTGGTCATGGATAAATGTGGTTTTTGGTGTTGTAGTGGGTTGGTTGAAGGATGGGGTATGTGTATGAGAGAGAAATTAATTTTTTATTTGAAATTGGATAGTGGGGTGGGTGGTGGGTGGTGACTGATATTTATGGTCTTATATATGTCGATTTGGTTGGGTAATTTATATGAACTCATTTGTTTTCCAATCAACTATATGGTGCAATTGCATCTACAAATTTATTTATGGTCTAATGTTACCAAAACATTTAATTAGTAAAATTGTTTAAAGCTTTGCAAATTGCAATGAGTAAATATTACTAAATACTATGTCACAAATTCAATGCAAAGAAATACTTTCAGACATAAAGATTTGCATTGTATCGACAACGTCTGAACTTTGAAGCACATATTAATTGTTTTGTATACCGGTGGCGGGGTCCTCCTCATACTTGAGATCGAGTTGCCATGTCACGATTCATCAAGTGCTATACTACTAGTACGAGGTGGTAGTTGTTGTTGATACAGGTGGGATACATGGTGAAAATTGTTCAATTAATGATTTTATGTGCAGCTTAAAACATTAGTTGGTTGTGTGCATGGCCGTGCACTTTGTTTTGAAATTTAAAAAAAATTGAAAAATAATTGAAAAGTTTCAAATATGTGAACAACAAAAATCGACTATGGGGTCTAACAGCTTGATGTGAGAGTTATGTCTCTCCCACACAAGAACGAAGCTCCAAACCCATTGGACAAAACCCCACAGACAAACAAACATTCTATGTTTCATTTTAATTAAACCGAAATGGCAAAAATCATGTGAATTTTTGACTTCGTAAGGCCGAACAGAGGGCGCGTAGAGTCCAATCCCACGAGAGGCCTACATTTTCTTAATCGGTGCATAGCTGTGGGCATGGTCGTGCACTTTGTTTTGAAATATAGCAAAGGTTGAAAATAACCGGAAAGTTCCAAATTTGTGGACTAGTCCATGAATTAAATCGCTCCCAGAGGGTCAAAAAAATAGATGTGCAATTTATGTTCCTCCCATAAAAGAAAGACGCTCTGAATCCATTGGATAAATCCTTGCAGACAAACGAGCACTCTATGTTTCATTTTAATTAATCGAAATGAAAAAAATCATGTGAATTTTCGACTTCGTGAGGCCGAACAGAAGGCGCATAGTGTAACGCCCCAGATTTCAGAAGTTTAAAAGGGTTGAGAACGCTACTCATACCAACAAGGTGCACCTTTCTTTTCGGGAATCCACCTAGAAGAACTTCAGAGTTAAGCGTGCTTGCTCTGGAGCAATTCTAGAATGGGTGACCCACTGGGAAGTTCTCGGTGCGCGCACGAGTAAGGACAAAGTGCGTGGATTAGAATCCGTGTTGGTCTGTGGGGCCAGCATATCACCCCGGAGAGCGCCCATGAGTAACCTTGTCGGCCCGTTGGGCTGGGTCTCGGCCCGTTAGTGGGTCGGGTCGTTACACATAGAGTCCAATCCCACGAGAGGTCTACATTTTCTTAAAGAGTGTCAATGTGTAGCTCTGCGCATAATCGTGCACTTTGTTTTGAAATTTGGAAAAGGTTGAAAAATAACCGAAAAGTCCCAAACTTGTGGCACGAAATCGGTCTCAAACAAAAAAGACGCTCCGAATCCATTGGACATAACCCCGCAAACAAATGAGCAATCTATGTTTCATTTTAACTAGCCGAAATGGCAAAAATCAGGTGAATTTTTTACTTCTAGAGGGCGAACTGAGGGCGCGTAGAGTCCAATCGCACGGGAGGCCTAGATTTTCGTAATCAGTTGTGCACTTTGTTTTGAAAAATAGAAAATGGTGACAAATAAACGAAAAGTCCCAAATCTGTGGACGTCCACGAAAATTGGATTCGAAGGGTTCAAAAACTAGATGTGAGATTTATGTCTCTCCCACATAAGAAAGACACCCCGAATTCGTTGGACAAAACCCGACAGACAAACGACCACCCTATGTGCCTCTTTGTCTATGATCTTGTAAAATATTTACCTAGCACTTTTATTCATTTGACACTAATCTTTTTATCTGTCACATCACCTATCATCCTAATGCATCACTACACACCAACTTAACACGATGCATGAGGTTGAATGGAAGAAGTTAATATCTTTGGGAACTATAATATAATAAGACTATCTTCATCCGTTCAGACTCTCCAGACTCTTCACACTCTTCCACATTAGCATTTCTGTTATTTTATTAGACACCAGACTGTACCATACTCTGCACTTCATCCATTCAGACCCATCAAACTCACATTTTATTTTCTTTTATCATTTTAAACTACACCATTTTTTATAATTCATATTATAATAAAAGTTGTTAATTAATTAAATAAATATGAAATATAAAGCTAAAATTTACAATGATTGTTAATAAAACAAAACACTATTTTAGAATACAAAATATCTAACTCGTTCCGCTTATCTATTGACGACCTAGCAGATATTGAATCGAGCATAGACGCCTTGTTTACACGTGGATTAATGAACTAGTGATATAATAAGAATTTAAAACCCACACAAAACTAGTCCTAAGCAATATAGAGAACCGAGCCAAACACAAGAGCTCTGAAAATAGAACAGGATAAAGAAACTAATTAGGGAACTATAAACTACATGAAAATGCTCGGCGTCCACGCTAGCAAAAAACAAAAAAGCAAAATATCATCAAAACTCTATCAGACCCGTAATGAATTTTATTACAAGTCTGATAGTTTCATCAAACCCAAACTCCATTGGATTGGCATCGGACGCCTGGAGAGTCTGATGAAAATCATAAGACTCTCTTCCAGACGCACCGATGGAGCTAGTCT
Source organism: Plantago ovata (assembly GCA_028274465.1). NCBI lineage: Eukaryota > Viridiplantae > Streptophyta > Magnoliopsida > Lamiales > Plantaginaceae > Plantago > Plantago ovata. The sequence continues at coordinate 24,587,274 of CM051456.1, read as the reverse complement.
AAGTATATCAATAAATAAAACCGATAAAGTGAGTTACCTAGGGGTACCGGCTTGTAATTGTCCGTTACTCCATTGCAGATTGGATCGGTCCAATTATCCTCCTAGCGTAACATTACACACCAACTGAATACAATTAATCGAAATGGAATGAATGAAGTTAAAATCTTCGGCAACTACAATTATGATAGCAAATATTTAAGCTACGTGTCAATTTGATAAAACGAACTGATTAGGTGACTGATAGGATAACTGAAGACCGATAAAGTGAACGAGCTGCTTTCGGATTTACTAAATATTGTGGATTAGAGTGGACAATTTTTATCCGACCCGCATAGGAGAATCCAATTTAAGTAGAACAGCCTTCTCAATCTGATCTCTCTCTATCTCTGTGTAATATAGACAATAGCACTTGGACACACCATCATTCCATTGCAGACCTGTGTGTCACCATTACAAAGCACCAAACAAACCCTCTTAATTCACTTTTCGTCTCCACAGATTTTTCATATCAGACTTCAGAGGTGAGAGGCCTCATAGCTCCGCTAGATAAAAGAGTAAGACAGGTTTCAGCTTTTACCTTTTTTACTTTTTGTTTCTTCAATATATGAAAACATATGCGTTGTGCTTGCCTGTATTTTCTCCATTGTTGATGCTATACGAAAGGTTTATACTTTGATTGTCCACCAATTCTATTGCATTGAGTAGTCGATAGATTTTCTGTGCCTGTGTTCGTTTAATCGTCGTAAATATGTTATGCATTCGAGGTAGGGATTTTACAGGCTAATTTGGCGCTTCACTTATGTAAGGGATTGTAATTTGAAGTATTTCCTGATTTGGGCATGTTTATTGGGTAATCGATTGTAAAAGCGCTGTGTTTTTTTGTGTGCATTGGATTGTAGTATCTGGAATTAGCTAGATCAGGGAACTTTATGATATATATGTACTCTTAGCTTATTTGGTAGTGCTTACTGCTGTCCTGTTAAATCGCTGGGTTTTACGAGTGACGTGACGTGACGGAGTTTTAGTGCATCATTCTATGTCAGTCAGTCTGTGATTGATGTGTAAATTACTGTTGGCCCTTGTTAACTTGGATCTTCTTTGCTCAGGTTAGAGAGTCTGGCTTAAAGGATTGTTTTTGATGGAATTATCTGCTGCGTAGCAGCATTTTGGGATCAAGTGTAATAAAGTTTAGCTGCAAGAATCTACTGTAATATAATTACTGTGTGATAAAGACGGCTTAAATATGAGTCGGAGAGTACGCAGGAAGGTTGTCAAGAAGGGAAAAGAGAAGGTGGTCTCTAGTCTTGGCAATGAAGATACTTTGGTCTTGGATGACAGCGAAATGCTTGATTGGACTAGGTTACCTGATGACACTGTTATTCAGCTCTTCTCATGTTTGAACTATCGGGACCGAGCTAGTTTGTCGTCAACTTGCCGGACATGGTCGGTTCTTGGTAAGTCTCCATGTTTATGGCAGGTTTTGGATCTTCGGCCCCATAAATGTGATTCCGCAGTAGCTAGTTCACTTGCCAATAGGTGTGAGAATCTTGTAAAGCTTCGGTTTTGTGGTCCTGAATCAGCTGATGCGATCATGTGTCTCAAAGCTAAGAACTTACGGGAGATTAGGGGTGATGGTTGCAGAAAACTGACAGATGCCACACTCTCTGTCCTTGTTGCCCGACATGAAGCACTAGAACTCCTCCAAATTGAGCCTGATTTTTGTGACAGAATTACTAGTGATGCTATAAAAGCAATTGCACTTTGTTGTAGAAACCTGAAGACGCTAAGGCTCTCAGGTATCCATGAAGTGAGTGCAGATGCAATCAATGCACTGGCAAAGCACTGCAAAAGATTGACCGATATTGGATTTATTGACTGTAGAAGCATAGACGAAAGTTCCCTTGTAAATGTTGCATCACTTTGTTATCTTTCAGTTGCTGGTACAGCAAGCATTAAGTGGCATCTGGCTTCCGAAGAATGGAGTAAGCTACCACACCTGATAGGTTTAGATGTCTCTAGAACAGATGTCACCCCCAATACCGTTTCACGGTTATTTTCAGCCTCGTTTAGCTTGAAAATCTTGTGTGCTCTCAGTTGTCCAGAACTTGAGGGGGATGCAACCTTTGTCTCAAATAGCAACCATAAAGGTAAAGTACTGCTTGCTACCTTCACAGATATTCTCAACCAAGTACGTACATTATTCGTCGACATGCCAAAAAATTGTACAAATATTTTCCTGGATTGGAGAAAATTTCAGCTCAAGGAAAAAAAGTCTGAGGATATCATGAATTGGCTTGAATGGGCCATTTCCTATTCGCTGTTACGTGTATCGGAGAACAATCCGCCCAGTCTAGATAATTTCTGGCTCAACCAAGGCACGACCTTGATGCTTAGTCTTGTGCAGAGCATGAATGAGGAGGTTCAAGAAAGAACAGCCACCGCTCTTGCTACTTTTGTTATAACTGATGATGACAGTTCTGGTATTGACGTTAAAAGGGCAGATGCAGTTATGCAAGCTGGTGGAATCCGTATTCTGCTGAATCTTGCACGATCATGGTGTGAGGGGCTTCAGTCAGAAGCTACTAAGGTAAGAGTCATTATGGTTATACACTTAATACTTTGTTGTTTGTTGTAGTTTTGTCATCATTCATAATGAGCTAGAGCTGGCTCGTATTATAAAATTATTTATATGTAGGCAATTGCAAACTTGTCGGTGAATTCTAATGTTGCAAAAGCTGTGGCGGAGGAAGGAGGTATCAGTCTTCTCACGAATCTTGCTAGGTCTAAGAACAGAATGGTAGCGGAAGAGGCAGCTGGAGGACTTTGGAATCTGTCAGTTGGTGAAGAGCACAAGGTTTTTCTTTCTTCTTCACTTTTTTTTTATTTTCCCCGGATAAACTCATAATGTACCTTCAGGGAAATATTATCTCGACATGGTTCATGTGCAATGCATAACCTTGTGAATAGAATTTGAACCTGTGCATTTATGACATGCATATGAATGCTCACTTGCAACTTGTACATATTAAGATCAATCTCAACCATAGGTGATAAATATTTCCCTAACTTCCAGACCAAGTTCAATAACATAGAAAATTTTCCAGATTGCCATTGCGGAAGTTGGTGCAGTACAAGCTTTAGTTGACCTTATTTTTAAATGGTCCAAGTCTACAGGTGGTGAAAGTGTGCTGGTATGTTGCAAACCTCTCAGGATTATTATTCATCATTTTTGCAGTTCTGTACATAGTGGCAATGCAAGCCATTACTCATGCAGAGTAACTTGGTTCTTCTATTTTTTATTACAGGAACGTGCTGCTGGCGCATTGGCAAATATAGCTGCAGATGATAAATGCAGCATGGAAGTTGCTTCTGTTGGTGGTGTCCATGCCTTAGTGATGCTAGCTCGAGATTTTAAAGTTGAAGGAGTGCAAGAGCAGGTCTGCTTCTTAAAGAATGTTGAGCAATAAATACCTCATTTGTGCAGAATGTATGAATTTCTATATCTGTTTCAGCGAGGAATTAGGAATCTCTCTTTGTTGTTGTTGTAATTAAGGTGCCATGGCTGATAGTTGCTTTTCAGGAGATTGTTATGTTTCTTAAATCATCCGAAACCCACTGCCCACTGGTATGCTTTTATCAGCGCAAGTACCTATTTTCTCAAGATTCCAGTGGGCTCGTATTCCTTGCACGAACGTGATATAGCATAACTCGTTTTTGAAATAAGATCATTGTTGGATTAAATGACAACTATTTCTTTATGTAAATCATAACTGCTTTTTTCATATGTAAGCTGCCTAGGTTTTGTTTAAAGTTACAAAGGCATACACTCACTGCACACATAATATCTACAGACTTACTTTGCATTTGGACTGTCCTTGTTTCATAGGCTCACTTTTAAATTTAACCATGTGCCCCCTTTTTTCATCCTACATTACATCTGAAAATCCCTTTGGAGTTTGTTATCGTCTTCACTTTTCATTGTGACTGTGTTTGCTGACTGGTCATAAAAATGATCTGATCCTATGCTGTTGCTACATCTGTAATTAAGTATTTGTTACTGGAAGAAACTACTGCCACAAATAATTTTGCAAAAAACTTGTATCTGCTTCTGATCCGCTTTTTTTTATTTTTTTATTTTATTCAGTCAGCTCGAGCTTTAGCCAATCTGGCTGCTCATGGAGATAGCAACTGTAACAATGCAGCTGTAGGGCGCGAAGCTGGATCAATTGAGGCTCTTGTGCAACTTACTCGCTCTCCTCATGAGGGTGTCAGGTGATACACTTTTAGTGATTCTTCTTTCTTGAACTTTGGTGAATCTATGTTTTTGAGATGAAAATACCGACACCTGGTTGTTTTTTAGGCAAGAAGCTGCTGGTGCATTATGGAACTTATCCTTTGACGACACAAATCGAGAAGCAATTGCAGCAGTTGGTGGAATCGAGGCATTGGTATGATGTTTTCCGTAGTTGTTTCTTTATATCTCTAGCATCAAAATAGTGATTTTGGTGAAGTTAAGAAAACCTTGATAGATTCTCAAAAAGTTGCTTTGAGCTACCCAGTTGTATAAACTGCGTCAATGGTTGATCATTCATGTTTCTACAAAAATAGGCCTTTGGATGCTTGAGAAAACAGCTCTGTGCTTTGTCTTCAAGCTTTTAGAAGCTGAAAATTAGAAATTTCTAGCCGGCTTACCTTCAACTTATACATCTGCAAACATTGTTTGTACCTTTTTATTTCTTTATTTTGTGCTTTCTGTATACCAAGTTGAATATACCTGATTCTCCAGCTATTGTTAACACCCCAATTGATACTCCTAGTGTATCATCTGATATAATAAACTTTGACTCGATATGCTATGTTCTTCTGAAAGATAATATTGAACTTGCTAAAAACTATGCAACTTTTCAGTTGTGACAATGTGTTGATGTAGTTATGCTTTCTCATCTAAATTAGGATTGCTGGTTCCAATACTGTATAGTTGACAGTTTTAGAAATCTCACCTATTTTGGTTGAAAAAACTGCATGGGTGTGAACTGTGAATTCTTCTCATTCTGCCTTAATTATAATTTAATTTTTTTGGAATTTTTAAAATAATCTCAGATACTATCTAATCAAACACTACCTAGTTAACTTAACTAGTTTGCTTGCGCCCATGAAGTTGCCTCATAATCTTCTTTATGTTAATCGTATCTGCTTTTTTTTTAATCCTTTATTTCTACTGTTTTTCTATTCTGGTCTAGTGTTGCAGTACCAGGGGTCATAATCCATTATATATTTGATTTTATCCCTAGTGGTGAAGAAAATTTCCAGCTTACTATAGGTATATCAAATTTTGTTGTGATTCGTAGGTTGCCCTTGCGCTTTCTTGTCCAAATGCTTCTCATGGCCTTCAGGAGAGAGCTGCTGGTGCACTTTGGGGTCTGTCTGTGTCCGAAGCAAATAGGTACTGCTTTTGATTTGGTATATCTATTTTCTCATAATGGTCTTTGTGGATGTAATCTGGAAAATCCTGTTTATGCTGTTTCACAATATTGTATCAACCTTGAACCTAAGAAGCACTGATGTCAATGAGCAGAAAACTTTGTAATTTCGTATGTGATTTGTTTGGAGAATTGTCGAATTAGCTAATTCTGGTTTAGTAATACCTTGCCCTAGATGTAGTGACTGATAGATACCGAGTATTACTCTTAAATGATCTAGAATTAACATAAAGACTTCCTCTGTCGTAGCACAGGCTTCCCATTTTTTTGTCGGCCTTTTTTTAGGGTCCATTTGACCACAAATCAATCCTAAATCATACGGAAAAAGTAGTTAAAGAAATATGAAAGTACAGTCATTATGGTTGCTATTGATTGATTAATTTTCTTTCAATTAATGAACACTGGTGAAGACTTAATCCAAGGCTTGTAGGTGTCGGTCTGTTAGCATGGGGTAATGAATTAGTTTTTTGTGTATGACATCATCCATTACACTGTTACTTGTTATTGCCACATTGGGTGAATATGCAGTTTAATTGTTTGTCACCTGAAAAGCTTATCTGATGAATATTCCTTATATAACAGCATTGCTATTGGTCGAGAAGGAGGAATAGCCCCACTGATTATGCTAGCACGCTCAGATGCTGAGGTAATCCTCTTCCTTTTTTTATAGACCTATCTCCTAAGGACTTGCTCTCGGTTTATCATACGTGCATTCACATGCACTGGCATTCATCTCATATCACGTATAGTTATCATAAAATGTATCCTCGTGAAACAAACGATCACATGTGCATTTTATTTCTTGGAGCAAGGCAACATGTTATATTTACAACAGAACTTTGTACTGCAGTGGATTTACAGATCACACTATCATCAAAATAGTTTCTGAAGATTCACATCTAAACACAATAATACAAACGACACATTTATCATGAGCGTGCTCCTTATTTCCAGACCGCTTAAAGCTTTAGCACCTACGTTTCTAATTTAATATCTGAGCATTCAAAATCAGCTAAATTTCCTAAGTCATAGATTCATAACATCAAAACTTTCCTATAAATCTCTTGCCAACGATCTTATCCTAATAGCGTATTCATAATCTTGACACGTGCATCAACTTTCAGGATGTACATGAGACAGCTGCAGGAGCACTTTGGAATCTTGCTTTCAATCCTGGCAATGCTCTCCGCATTGTAGAGGAAGGGGGTGTTCCGGTCCTGGTTAATCTTTGTTCATCTGTATCAAAGATGGCCCGCTTCATGTCGGCATTGGCAATGGCTTACATGTTTGATGGAAGGTAGTCTATCATCTTTAAATATTCTATTTTCTTCTTTCTTTTTTCTTCAGATAAGGTGCTTTTCATGTATTAATACTTCAGATCTGTTTGTTTCTCTTTGTTTAAAAAGAAAAATGAAAATAAGTAAAAAAGGATGCTCGGTTGAACTTCTGTTATCATATCATGTTATCTGAAGAATCATGACTATTCATTTGTGAATTTTCTTGATGAGTACTAAACCATGGCAATAACAGAAAGAAGTCTACGTTCTTTTTCTAACATATGCAATGGGCCTGCTGAACTTTCCATAATATGATTATAAGCTCCATGTATAACCATCATGTGGTTTCCTTAGAAACCAAGTAATATTCATTGTGAGCTGTCCCGTTAATTGTTTAATAGTTGTGACTATTTTATTTTTGCATATAATTTCACTTATGCAGACTGTTTGCATTATAACACCCACTGATCAAGGGGCTCTTCCACATAGTTTCTAAATCATCAGGCTTGTCTCTATATATCCATACCTCAGGGAGTAATTAATTATATCCATACAATTGTTGAAATGAAGTTATATTCCAGCCTTGGTAATGCGTAGTAGATCTGTTTTGATATCCCTTGAAGGTTAATTCGCTTTATTGCTCAATATACACGTTTCTTAATGATAATCTTTCTTATACTGCTGCTTCTTCCTAGTCTCCTCTTTCAGTATCAGGTAGCTTTTGGACCCTGAGTTATAACTTCTGGAATTCTGTGTTGCAGAATGGATGAAATTGCTATGGTTGGGACGTCAACTGATACTTCCAAGACTGTGAACTTAGAAGGTACTCGGAGAATGGCTTTGAAGAATATTGAAGCTTTTGTTAAATCTTTCTCTAGTCCTCCAGCATTTGCTGCTGCTGCTGCATCATCAGCTCCTGCAGCATTGGCGATAGTAACAGAATCTGCTCGTTTACATGAAGCAGGTCAACTGAGATGCAGGTTATCTCTCTTCTCTGTGTCTATATTCGTGAGAGAGATATAATAAGCCCATTATCCTTGGCTTAATGTTACAACAGAGACCCGGTTACAAAGCCATATTTCAGCTTGTTAAAAGATACTATTAATAGCTTGCAATAAAGTCTATCAGGTGAATTGCTTAATTTTTATTGACAGGATGCTTCTATCACTGAAAATACTACCACATACCATGTCATGCCACCAATAATTTTTCTCTCAAACCCTCTTTTACATATTTATGAAGAATTTGTGCAGTATTTGCACAAGGAGTGTTTGCCACCTATCTATATGTTTCTAATTCCATTTTGATATGGACCAACCATGATATACAAAGCTGATAGATTTATTGGATATCAGGTATTCCTTGTTTTCATGTCAATCTGTGCTGAAATTTGTTTGATTTCGCTTTTTAAGCAGCCGAGCTGAGATTGGAAGATTCGTCTCTATGCTACGAAACCCTTGTCCTACGCTGAAGTCTTGTGCTGCTTTTGCTCTTCTTCAGGTAAATGGTTATTTTGTTCTTCATGCATCAAAGGCTTTGTCAAATCTTGGTGCTGAACTTTTATATTTACAATGGTGCAAAATTCGTGGACATTTATTTATCTTTTTTAAATGTCCGCTTGTGTAGTTTACTGTCCCTGGCAGTCGTCATTCAGCACACCATGTGAGCCTCCTCCAGAATGCTGGAGCACCACGTATCCTGCGTGCCGCTGCTGCAGCAGCAAATGCGCCAATTGAAGCGAAAATCTTTGCTCGTATAGTACTTAGGAACCTGGAGCAGCATCAGGTCCAGAATATATGTTAAGTGTAACTGCATAATGTATCACAGATTTGTGTACAAATTTTGGTTTGTCTTTGAAACTTGAGATTGGTTTATTACAATCATACATGTAATCGAATAATTTGTCCTAGTACTGACATGCAACAACTTTCCTAGCAATCTTGTCCTCTATATAAAGAGATACTTGTGCATACCGCTTACGATGATCATGAAATAAATGGTGACTTTGATGCTTTGGTCTTTTTGTGGTCGACTTGGAAGTCTGAATTTCGTTTACTCAAGAAGCTTTGTAATCTCTCCGTCTTACAAATTGGCAAGTAAATCACACTTTCAAGCGCAAGTCTACCTATGTAATTAAAAGGAGTGGTCGGATTTCAACTAGTTCTTAATCACAAACAACGAGAATTCCTCAATTTAATACACAGAGAAACGGTAAACTTAAATATACAACATATGAAAAGAAGGTAATAACTCTTAAGATTACTTGTTGTGGTTTTAAAATTATTTTTAAGCGTTCCTGGTATAATTTCCATTTTAGATTTATGCTTCATCGTATTTTCATGCCATGTTGCTCTCTTATGGTTTTTAATAATCCATGTATGCTTTTAATGGACGTAATATTATGGTTTTTAGGAATGATGGTATAGTTATAAGGCTAGTACTAATAATAGAAGTATATGAACGTAATTATACAACATATGAACTTTTAAAAGAAGGTGTTGTGGTTTTAAGATCACCTAATTAACGAGTGAATGTGATTAATCACCAAATAACTCTTAAGATTACTTGTTGTGGTTTTAAAATTATATTTAAGCGTTTCTGTTATAGTGTCTAGTTTAGATTTTATGCTTCGTAGTATTTTCATGCCATGTTGCTTTCTTATGGTTTTTAATAATCCATGTATGCTTTAATGGACGTAATATTATGGTTTTTAGGAATGATGGTATAGTTATAAGGCTAGTACTAATAATAGAAGTATATGAACGTAATTATACAACATATGAACTTTTAAAAGAAGGTGTTGTGGTTTTAAGATCACCTAATTAACCAGTGAATGTGATTAATCACCAAATAACTCTTAAGATTACTTCTTGTGGTTTTAAAATTATTTTTAAGCGTTCCTGGTATAGTTTCCAGTTTAGATTTTATACTTCATTGTAATTTCATTCCATGTTGCTCTCTTATGGTTTTTAATAATCCACGTTGATTTTAATGGACGTAATTTTATGGTTTTTATGAATGGTGGTATAGTTATAAGACTAGTACTGATAATAGAAGTATATGAATGTAAATATACAACACATGAACTTTTAAAAAGAAGGTGTTATGGTTTTAAGATCACCTAATTAACCAGTGGATGTGATTAATCAGCAATTAACTCTTAAGATTACTTGTTGTAGTTTAAAATTACTTTTAACTGTTGTTGTTATAGTTTCTAGTTTAAATTTTATATTTCATCATATATTCATGTCACCATGCTTTGTTATGATTTTTAATAATTCACTTATGCTTTTAATCGACAATTTTGCTATTCATCATATTTTAATTTTTAAATTATAGTTTTTAGTTGCAATTTTTATGCATTTAAATTACACTGTAACTGACTAATGTAATATATAAATTGAATAGTATTAAAGAAGGCTTGTAGTCTAAAAGTTATAGTTTTAAATGACTTGTGTTGTACTTTTAACAACTATTTGGGTATTTTAAGAATATGATGCACAATTAATAAGTACTAAAGAAATTAAAAATAAAAACCTTAAAATTCCATTAACAAACCATACCTTACATAAACTTTCTTACAGACTTCAAAATACAGAAAACCAAAATAAACATAGATAGAAACCTAGAAAATAAAAAGACGTAGACAGACAATAACATAGATGTCCCAACATAGATAGATTAAACAAGAGCCCTAGTCTAATACCAATTACTAGAGCAACTTGTTTAATTGACTGGTTGTCCCTATGAAGCGTGTTCACAAAGGTACGAACACATGCAGCGGATGTAAGGCATGAGATCATGCTCTTCCACACGCACTTCCTTGAGTTGGTTGTAGAGAGTCCGGGCATGTGGCTCCATTTCTGGGTGTTGACCACTCATATGCCTCAATTGGGCTGCAATCCTGACTGCATGATGAAGTGGACTAGCTTCATTGAAGTCTAGATCACTTGGCCTAACCATCTGAGCCATGACTTCAAGCTTATGTGCAAGAGTAGTCTGCTTGTGCAGAATATCATTGGCATCCCTGTACCTATAATAAAAGTAAAAGTCAATTAGAAAACTGAAAATAGAGGAAGAAAGAAATTCAGAAAACTTAAAAAAGAAACAGATTAAAAAATACAGAAAACAATAAAAGAAAACTTACTGCACCCCATCAACTTGATGATCATTGTAAGCATTGTTTAAAAGAGTCTCCACTCTCTCCGGCTGAGTAGCATAAACTCCATTATGGTTCACAATATAACTTTGTGAAGCATCCATTTCTTCTCTATTTTGTTTACTTTCTTTTGCTTAAAGTATTTGTGTTGTGTGTTGGAATGACGGATTAGGCTATAAGAGAGGGTATTTATAGGCAAATTTTGACAGTGTTTGAAGGGGGTGTAAATGAAATTGGGTGACTGTTAGATGAAAAGACATCAATTGAATGGATGCAACTTTCAATTAATAAAATTTTCGAATTCACATTAAATAACTGAATTACTTTATCTGAAAATTTCTTATAGTTTCAAGACAGTCAATTAGATTTTTAAGCTTGTATTAATTATTTTTACTTTTGAAAAATTTAATTTTGATTTCTAATATTCATAATTTATTTATTTTTAAGAGACCACATATGCATATTCATATAATAGGAAATGTTAAAATTTTAAAGCTTATTATTACACTTTTTAAACCCATTAATTCTTTGTGCTTTCAAAAAATCCAAAAATAATTTTAAAAACCATCTTGTTATGATTTTAAAGTAACTATATACGGTTATAATAAAGAATGTTAGATTTTTTTAAATTAATTGTGAATTTTACTTGTAAAGTCAAATCTATCACAACTTTTCACGATCAAAAATAAAATTTACTGCTTCTTAGTAATCATTACATCTAGTCTATACAGTCTACATCATCTTTGCATGTGTGAATCAATGAAATTAAAAAAAAAAAAACTTCAAAGATTGGTGTAATGACATCATAACAAATTGTTCTTATATATTGAAGAAAGTTTGTTACATTTTTAATAATCATAATTTATCTATTTTTCAGAGACATTATATACATATTCATATAGTATCAAGAAATGTTAAATTTTTAAAGCTTATTATTACACTTTTGAAACCCATTAATTCTTTTGTTATTTAAAAAATCCAAAAATAATTTTAAGAACCATCTTGTTATGATTTTAAAGTAACTATCTACGGTTATAACAAAAAATGTTAGATTTTTTAAAATTGATTGTGAAATTTACATGTAAAGACAAATCTATCACCACTTTTCAGGATCAAAAAATAAAAATAAACCAGGCCTTTCCATATTTTTAAGAAATGCTGGTCTCACCATAGACTTTAGCTCCTTAGATAAGTGCTCCAACAAATCTACAAATGACTTGGAAGTTGCATACTAATTCGGATGGAAATCTGTGGGGATCTTGGCATCATCGCTAGATCTTTAAGCAATAGTTCGTCATAAAACATACGAACTGGGTGTCCTCCAACGGTAATTGGCTTCGAAAGGAATGATAGGTCGTCAAGAACGGCAAAAGAATTAAGAACGTTCATGGCTGAACAAGAAAGAGAGAGAATCACACGAAAAATGAGACTTCGGAAAATATTCTTCATTCATCAATTAAAAACGTAAATAAAACAATGACTCGATGATATACTACCTGACACGACTAGAACTCCAAAGACATAATTAACCAAGGAAAGAGATACCTGATGGCATGCAATGCCTAAAGTGATTCTCAATTTACATGCTTCTCAACTTTTGGCGGTTACCTGCTTTTTTCAGGAGAAGTTCCAGCAAAAATTGTAATAAAATACTGGAAAACTACTTTTACTACTCCAAGTGCATTAAATATTTCCTATTAAAATTTATTTGTGGCGAATTCAGTTTTATCAAAAAAAGGAAGAAATTTAATCTTCCAATACATCACTTGAAAAAGATACATGCGAATCATTCAAATTACAAGTTGGAGATGACAATTAGTAACGGTATGCAGTCCATTTAAAATCTAAAATCGTTACTGACAATATGTAAAAATATGACATACTGAATCAGGCACCCAAAAACCACATCTATATATATATTAAAAGAGGATTCTTATTTGAATCCTAGCACATGCCACGTATGCACTAATCCTAGGTGGCAAATCCTCCATTTCACGTATGGAAATTTTGCCTCCTAGCCACACTTCAATCGTCCATGTCAGCAAGCTGAATGGACCTTCAGTTAAAAAAAAAATTCGAGGATACTGGGTTTCGAACCATGCCCACATGCAAACATATCCACTCACTATTCCATTTGGCTACAATTGCTTTGTTAACAAAAATCTTAAACCAACTAATTAAACGCTAGAATGAATGTACAATAATTATAGTAAATAAATTAAAATATAATTAGTGTATAAAGGATCAGTGATTGACTTTTCATTGATTAGGTAATAAAATGAATGTGAAACGTGACTTCGGTATTTTCTCTCCGCCTAAAGGATCAGTGATTGACTTTTCATTGATTTTCTAAATATGTTAAGATTTTATGTAATAATTACTATAATTCTGTTCCAAATTAACCGCACTCAAAATAAATGGGAGCACTAATTATAGTACAAAATAGTGAGCACTGCCGAAATTTATTACAAAGATGAATTGTATAATGTCAAACTAATTCGGTAACAAGCTTCTTTTATAAATATTTACTATATTTAGGATTGTACAAAATTAATGTACAAAATTGTAGTGAGCACTAATTATAGTAAATTTTTAACCTGTTACCGAAATTGTAGTGAGCACTAATTACACCCTAATTCTTCCTAATTCATGTGAGCAATAATTAAAAAAAAATTACAATTTACTTTCTTCCCTCACACTATAAATAGGCCTAGCACCTACTCTCTTCAACCTAACACTTCCCAGCCACCACCCACCTTTAGAGTTATTCGAAAATGAATGCCAACTCAAAAACATCCCGCACCCATGAAGTTTCTACAACAAAGTCCAAGAGCAAAACAGGTTACAAAGCCTTCAACGAACTCTGCATGGAAATACAAATGAAGATCATGTTCTTGGTTGCAATCAGCAGCATTGACAACTGCAAAAAAGTGCTGAAATTGTAAGCCACAACACAAAAATATTAATTTACTGCTCAACGATTCATTTCATATATCCTAACGTAGACTTCTTTTTTGTAAAACAGGTCCAAAAGGTTCAGATTCATATCTGCCGAGCAAGGATTTTTCAAAATGATCAATTTCGCAGGGCTCCCACGTAGCTTATACCAGGTTCCCACGTCCTGCGTACAAGAATTTATCTGCGATTGTCGCAATGCTGGAAATCCAGAAGTTTTCTTGCGCTATTTGGTGGTACGAATCATAGCAAAATCTCACAAATCCAGAAGTTACATTTTTTATTTTATCTAATTTTTTTGCAAATCTCACAATTTTTTTATCTATTTGAAGGTTGATATTTTCTGCCACGGAAAATTTGACAGACTCGATGAATTCACACAAAAGATGACAGGCCACTTTGATCATCCATATGCAAACTGCATAACAAGATTACTTTCTAACAGTGAAGTTGAAAGAGAAAAAGGAAAACAAATGCTTCTCCAAATTCGCAAATCTGAAAAAGGTTTGGAAAAGCTAGAAATATGGCGACTTAACCTTTGTAGGAGAGTCCAAGCAATTGCACTTGGCTATTCGGTATTTACCGTGGCAAGGCAACCTATGTTATGTACGCAACATTCAATTCCAATTTGGACAAACCGATTCAGCATAGGCTGCCCGGAATGCATGGCTGATTTTGAAACGTACGTGTACTACAACAACAATTGCTTTAGTTTGGTTTTGAACAGCAACCCTAGCGATATGTACTAAGTCTAAGACATGTTTCAAGACATTGAACTATATTTTAGTTTGCTGTTCAGATTTTGTTTTTCCCATATAATGGTATTACTGAATTCGTCTCTTTGAGCAGAAATAATACTTACGTTTATTTACCTACGATTTCTTTTTTTTAAGATTTTTGAATTACATCATTCAGCACTTCAAACAGAATTAATGCAAGACTGATTATACAATAATGCAAGACAATTGATTGTTCACCACAACCACACAATCATCGAATTAATGAACACATTTATCATAAACCAAAAAAAAAAAAAAAAAAAAACAGACCAAGTAATGGCCACGACATCATCAAGCCTCTCCATTATTCAAAAATATACTACATTTACTAATGAAGCCAAGTCATTAAAACTATAACAATTACGAATTAAAGTTTAAAAAATTTATATATTTGTTATACATGAAATTAATTAGACATTACTTACGAAGGATTATGTCGATTGCCGTTACATATCCGCGTGTGAGGCATTATGACGGTTTTTGGGGTTTGACATACATTATCGTGACCCTTCTGTCGAGCGTTTACCATTCCATTTCGAAGGAGAGCATACCATGGTGTTCAAGGACGGTGACTACATCGTGGATCTGGTGGATAAGCAGACTGTTGCAGAGACCAAGTTCATAAAGTGGATGGAATTCAACAGGGATCATCCCGAGGCACGCAAATATCTCTATGCAGAGTTCCCACGGCATTATTGTTGGCATGCAAAGGAGCGTGAATGGAGGGATAGGGTGAATAAGACCTCTAAGATCGGCAGGATCTATCATGTGCCTCCGAGTGCTGGCTCTGTGTACTATCTCAGGATAATGTTGAACCATGTGAGAGGCCCTACTTGCTACGAGGACCTCAGGACTGTTGGTGGAATTGTGTATGATACATACCGTGATGCTTGCTACGCTCTTGGTCTTTTGGATGACGACAAAGAGTACATAGAAGGTATTGCAGATGCAGCTATTTGGGGGTCAGGCAAATATTTACGCCAGCTGTTCTGTATGCTTTTAATGTCGAACAATATGTCTAGACCTGCGCATGTTTGGGAGAATACATGGCATCATCTGGGCGATGATGTTTTGCTCACTTTTCGACGCAACACTGGTAACCCAGGTGCGTTATTTTCTTTGATTAATCGAGCAGTCTTATATTATGTATACATGTTCTATTATTTTTTATTTCTGACTGAACTTTGTTGACAGACTTGGTTCTTATCGATGAGGAGATAAAGAACTTCACCCTTCACGAGATAGAAGAAATGTTGCAGCGCAATGGATGCACTCTCTCTCAATATGAGGGCATGAAGTTACCGAAGAACACGGTCATTGAGAACGGGATGAACAACCTTATTGCTGAGGAGTTGGCATATGACGTGGACGAGATGCAAGCTGAACACGACAGGCTATATCCTTGCCTTACTGATGAGCAACAGAATGTCTACGAGACCATCATGGATGCCATTGTTTTCTTCCTTTATGGGTACGGCGGCACGGGGAAGACGTTTTTGTGGAGAACATTGTGTTCGGCTATTAGAGCCAGGCGTCAGATTGTGCTCCCCGTGGCTTCGAGTGGCATTGCTTCTCTGCTGTTACCCAAGGGTCGCACGGCACATTCTAGATTTGGCATACCATTGCAGGTTGATGAGACTTTGGTATGTAGCAGGATCTCTCCGGGAAGTGACCTTGCAGTATTATTGTTGAACACGAAGCTTATCGTATGGGATGAGGCTCCGATGACCAATAGGTACTGCTTTGAGGCCCTTGATCGGAGTATTCGAGATGTTGTTAGAGGGCACAGTGGTTTCTCTCCTGACAAGCCTTTTGGTGGCTTAACTGTCGTTTTCGGAGGAGACTTTAGGCAGATTCTACCGGTAGTGCCTAAGGGTAGCAGACAAGATATTGTCCACGTGTCTCTGTGCTCGAGTAAGAGAATATAGAGGGAATGCACCGTTTTGAAGCTCACGAAGAACATGCGACTTCAGGTATGTGCTCATAATATTTTACAGTGTAGTATGCGATTCGTTCAAGTATAATTACAACAATTATATTATGCCATTATTCAAACAAATCTACATTGTTTTATTATTATTTTTTTATTTTTTTCCTGTAGTCGGGTGGATCTCCAGCTGAGGTTGAAGAAATTCGAGAGTTTGCTGATTGGTTGTTGAGCGTTGGAGACGGGAACGTCGGTGGACCAAATGATGGTGAAGTTGATTTCAATCTCCCCAGTGATGTCCTTATCAGAAATGCACCCGATCCTATAGACACTATTGTGAAGGACACATATCCTTCCCTCTTGGACCATGTTGGTGATGGCGTCTATTTCCAGGACAGGGCATTCTTGCTCCTACCAACGATGTTGTTCAGGAGATAAATGATTATGTGATGTCTATGTTGCCGGGTGATGCACAAACATGCCTGAGTTCGGATAGCATCTGTCCTGATGAGGGTGACATTGTAAACAGAGAGGATGTTTATTCGGTTGAATTCCTCAATACTATTAGGGCTTCGGGTCTTCCGAATCACTCTATCAGACTTAAGGTTGGATGCCCTATTATGCTACTTAGGAACATTGACCAGTCTGCTGAACTCTGTAATGGCACGAGATTGATGGTTACCAAGCTTTCCCCTCATGTTATAGAGGCCAGGAAGATATCTGGGAAGAATGCTGGATCAAAGGTTTACATACCGCGGATGCTTCTTTCTCCCTCGGATGTAACTAAATTTCCTATAAGATTTCAACGAAGATAGATTCCTATTGTTGTGAGCTACGCCATGATGATCAACAAGAGCCAGGGGCAATCATTGGCCAATGTGGGTCTCTACCTTCCTAAGCCGGTCTTCAGCCACGGCCAGTTATACGTAGGTTTCTCTAGGGTTACGAGCAAGAAGGGTCTAAGGGTGTTAGCCCTTGACGATGAAGGAAAACCCAGTGACATTACCACTAATGTCATCTATAAGGAGGTTATTTGCAATCTATGAGGTAAATTATATATGGCTTGATGTGTTAACTTTTTCTATATCCTTTTGCTTATTGAAAAAAAAGTAATATGTTTTTTCCATGTACATTTCAATGGGAGTTTATTTATGAGTTTACTTTTACTCGCAAGTTGTTCCTTGGTTGATGTGTCAGCAGGCAATCTCCTCACCCCCTCCCCCCTCGATTACTATATGTCACTTTATTTTCTCATGTAATAGCTTTGAGATTGATTTATATATACTGGGGTCAAGTATGCGTGTGGATTTTTTTTGGCACGTTTTGATTTTTCCCGTCATTATTGAAAGCCGTGGCAACGCCACGGGTCAATACTAGTAATTATTTGAATGTGAAAGTGTGTACAAGCTTGGAAAATGTTTCTTGAAGGCTATCAATTAGGTTTAAGCATATTAACTTATAACTTGCACATCCACCTTAAAGAGAGAACGATACATAACTACATTATTTCACTTGAAAGAAAATGATAGGCGCATTTTTCTAATATATATAACTTTTTTTAAGGGTAAATATCACAACTAATCTCATATTACTTCTATACAAATATCCACATCACTTTATACCTCCACACTTAAACCACGTTATGTCTCCGACAGAGATTGAACCCTGTAACTCTCCTCCACCACTCCGACTCCCTTCAATTGTGCCACTTTATAACCCCTCTAATATATAACCGTTGAAGTTAGAACCAGAAGTAAACTAATTAGAAACATTTTTCCAGCTTCTTTTACTTACATGGTCATAGGGTTTGCCGAATGTGCACCTGAAGGGTAGTGCGACTCCGAGTTCCCAATTGGCTGTAGTTTACGACTCTCTTTAGCATACATGTCTGATATGCTAGATGGAGCTAATAAGACAACTGATAATTAGTCAGCTGATTTTCGTGTACGTGTTTAGTGAATGAACTGATAAACTAGCTGATTTTAGTGTACGCGTTTAGAGAATGAACTCATAAACTACCTAATAAAATAATATAAAAGAGCATTCATATTATATTATTATATTTTTCATGTTTTTTAATAATAATAATAATTATTTATTGAGTTAGGAGTATAATTTAAATATAAAAAATAATAATTTATTAAAAATAAATTTATAAACTTGCATTCACGTAACAAATTTATTTCCCACATCCCAATAAGTATGTGAATGCGATTACGGTAAAGTTAAAGAGAAGAGAATACGTTGGGCTTAATACCTAAACCATCCCCCCTATGGGCTTAATACCTAAATACCTTGAAAATTGGACTTGGGCGTAATAGGAGAGGGTGCATTTTACTTTGATTTCCTCCTGATTTTGATTCATCTCTGCAAACAAAACACCATTGAAGGAACTTGTCTGTCACCATTAACAGCCATCCAGAAAACCGCTAAATAGATTTCCCTGTCATTAAACAATCTCATCACCCACTTCACACCCAGAGAGGGAGAGAGGGAGAGTCAGGTTTTAGCTTCGGTTTCTTACCATTAATTAATAACGTCTTCATTCTACTTGCCTGAATTATACCGTTGCGGATGCCACAAAAGATTGGTTTTTTTATTATTATTTTTTCATTTGTTCTTGATACGTGATGATCACTTATCTGTCAAGTTCTGTTCAATTGAAGAGGGGAATTATAGATTAGCTGAAATTATAAATGAATTGGAGATAGGGCTTTTAGAGGGTAAAGGTCATTCTTTTTTTTTTAATTTTTTTCATTTTTTTGTTTGGGCTGATTATCTGTGAAGGTGGTTACTCAGATTAGGGATTTGAAGTCCTGCCCAATCTGGGTATTTGTGTTTTTGGACCTGTGATTGTAAAAAGAATGTACCTTTAGTGTGTGTGCATTGTGTTTCATTTGCTTACTGGCTCGGGTTTTGTTTGTTTTAGGTCAGAGAGGATTCTTGGAATGCATTTATGGAGTCTTAGTAGCAGTAGTGGTCATCTCTGGGTGTAAAGGTTCTTTGGTTGTGGTTTGGCTTCAAGAGATCAGCACAAGTTGAGAGAAGATATACTTTTGTCTCAGCTCAGCTATTGGTGTTTACAGTTGTGTTAACGTTTAGGAGTGGCGTATTTTTGTGAAATTGTCCACATTTTGAGGTTTCTCGATAATCAATTTTGGAAAGAGAGATTGTATCACTAGTGTACAGTGTCTTTTCATCGTGGATTGGATTTTTGTGGTTCAGGATAGAGGAAATTACTAGGCTACTCTCATATGTAGTGCTACTATATTGGCTATTGGCATCAACGGATCAGGGACTTACAAAGGAAGGACTATGGTGTGTATGGCTATATTAGTTGGTTAGTGTCTGTTAGCATTTTGGTCAAGTGTAATACAGTGTGGTTATCAAATTCCAGAGTGAAAGAGTTACGTGTGATAAAGTTGACTCAAGTATGGGTAGGAGAGTACGGAGGAAGGTTGTCAGGAAGGGAAAAGAGAAGGGGGGTTCCGTTGACATTGATGATAATTTGAACCAGGAGGATAGAGAGATTCTTGATTGGACTAGGTTACCTGATGATAATGTAGTTCAGCTTTTCTCCTGTTTGAACTATCGTGACCGGGCTAGTTTGTCATCAACTTGCCGCACATGGTGGATTCTTGGTAAATCTCCATGTTTGTGGCAGTCGTTGGATCTTCGGCCCTACAAGTGCGATTCTGCAGTAGCTAAATCGCTTGCCAATCGGTGTAAGAATCTTCAAACGCTCCGGTTTCATGGTCCCGAATGTGCTGATGCAGCTTTGAATCTCCAAGCTAAGTGCTTACGGGAGATTATTGCTTGTGGCTGCAGAAAAATGACAGATGCCACACTCTCTGTGCTTGCAGCCCGACATGAGGCACTTGAACGTATACAAATCGATCCTGATTTTTGCGAGAGGATTAGCAGTGAGGCTGTAAAAGCTATTGCTATTTGTTGTCCAAATCTGAGAAAACTTCGGCTCTCGGGTATCCGTGAAGTGGGTGCAGATGCAATCAATGCTCTGGCTATGCACTGCAAAAGTTTGATTGATGTTGGATTTATTGACTGTTTAAAGGTGGATGAAACTGCACTTGGAAATGTTGCATCAATTTGCCACCTTTCAGTAGCTGGCACAATGAACATCAAATGGAATTTGGTTGCTGAACAATGGAGTAAGCTTCCATATCTGATAGGTTTAGATGTCTCTAGAACTGATATCACCCCCAATACTGTTTCACGGTTATTTTCATCCTCGTTAAGTTTGAAAGTGTTGTGCGCTCTCAATTGTCCGGTACTTGAGGGGGATGCCACCTTTGTTTCCAATAACAATCATAAAGGTAAAGTACTGCTTGCTATCTTCACAGATATTCTCAAGCAAGTAGGCTTGTTATTGGTTGATGTGCCAATGAACAGTAAAAATGTTTTCCTGGATTGGAGAATATCTGATTCCAGGGAAAAGAAGTTCAAGGATTTCATGAATTGGCTTGAATGGATCATTTCCAGTTCGCTGTTACGCGTTTCGGAGAAGAATCTGCTTGGTTGGGATGATTTCTGGCTCAACCAAGGTACAGCCTTGCTGCTTAGTCTTTTGCAGTGCCAGAATGAGGAAGTTCAAGAAAGAGCAGCCATGGCTCTTGCAACTTTTGTTGTGACCGACGATGAAAGTTCCGGTATTGACATTAAAAGGGCTGATGCAGTTATGCGAAATGGAGGAATAAGCCTTCTACTAAGCCTTGCACGGTCGTGGAATGAAGGGCTTCAGTCAGAAGCTGCTAAGGTATGATTAATTTTGATGCTTTGCTGAATTAGTAAACACATATTTCTCTTATTTACGGCATATTCTGCAAGTAATATGTCGTTAGTGGAATTATGGTTGCTGTTCATTGTTACTTTTGTTTCCAATTAATATGAGTTGAAGTTTCATCTTGGAGATGTATTCCATAAAAAGGAAAGGAAACATTTCAAACTTTTCCAAAAGTTTTCCGTATATTCCAAAAACCACACTGCAATGGAAGCTAGAGGGCTCCAAAAAACACAATCTGTTGCCCCTCTTTTTACTGTCTCTATCACCTAAATAATTGACATGTTTGGAGGTTTTTGACAAAAAGATATTCAGACTTAAATCTGTCCCTCAAGAAGCTAGAGACAGTCTTATGTTTTATAGTTACGAATTACGATGGATCCGCATTGAGGAATTCTTTATGTATAGGCCATTGCAAACTTGTCGGTGAATACTGATGTTGCAAAAGCTGTGGCGAAAGAAGGCGGCATTGGTCTCCTTTCTAAACTTGCTATGTCTAAGAACAAAATTGTAGCAGAAGAGGCTGCGGGAGGGCTGTGGAACCTTTCTGTTGGTGAAGAGCACAAGGTTTTTATTTCTTTTTCATATTCCAGTCTTCGTTTTCCAATAATTTACACTGTTCCTTTAGGACATATTATGAGCTAGACCTCGTTGTGTGTGCAATCATTCATTGCAGCTTAAAATTATCAAGATTAATCTTAACCTGAGGGTCTAATGTCCTGGTGTATCTTGTTATTTCCCCTATCTTTCCAACCAAATCTAACATAGATCATTATCCAGAGTGCTATTGCTGAAGTTGGTGGAGTACAAGCTTTAGTTGACCTTATCTTTAAATGGTCGAAGTCTTCTGGTGCTGAATGTGTTCTGGTATGTTGCAATGCCATGATTCAGTATTGTTCAGCATACTGTGACATTTTGTTCCATAATGGCATTCCAAGTGATATACTCAATTATGCTAGAGTATTTTGGTTCATTTCTTGTGTGGTCACAGGAACGTGCGGCTGGTGCATTGGCTAATATTGCAGCAGATGATAAGTGCAGCATAGAATTGCTTCTGTTGGCGGAGTAAGTGCCTTGGTGACGCTGGCTCGCAATTGCAAGGTTGAAGGAGTGCAAGAGCAGGTTCTGTTTTAGTACTTGTTAATAAATAAATACTTATTCTCTCTCTCTCTCTCTCTCTCTCTCTCTCTCGGGTTTTACCCAGTTTTCCCAATTTGTTTCAACTGGTGATTAGGCAACTCTCTTTCTTATTGGTTTTTGGCGTTTAACAAGCCCACATTTGGCTCCTATATTCTCTGCCAGTTTCTTTACAACTTAACATCCTTGACGTCAAGTTCAATATTTTCTTCAGTTGCTTATCTGTTTATAGATTGCTCTTGCTGCATATATCTGCTCCTAATCTGCTGATATATTTTCTCAGTCTGCTCGAGCTTTAGCAAATCTGGCTGCTCATGGAGATAGCAATAGCAACAATGCTGCTGTAGGGCGTGAAGCTGGATCAATAGATGCTCTTGTGCAACTTACTCGCTCTCCTCATGAGGGTGTCAGGTGACCTTTAGTGAAGACTATGTAACTTCTTTTTATTTGTTCTAGATTTTGGAACAAATAGGTTTTTCTTGTTTCCTGGTCTTCGAGGCAGTCTATGGTTATGACATGAAAATATGCACACTTGCATTTGATATATAGGCAAGAAGCTGCTGGTGCATTATGGAACTTATCCTATGATGATATGAACCGAGAAGCGATTTCAGCAGTTGGTGGAGTCGAGGCATTGGTATGATATTTTTGTTGTTTCTTTATCTGTATCATGAAAACAGTGAGTTTGTTGAAATTAAGAAAACCATAATAGGCATTCATAAATTTTCTTTGGTCTGCCAACATTATTTAATACTGTCAGCATTTTGGCCATTCATTCTCCCTGTTCACATACTCAATTTGAGGATCTTCCCTGAAGGTGGTCTGCATATAGCTTCTTACTTAACAGAAGATGGAATATTTGTGTGTTTGCAAAACAGCGTTGAGCTTGTCTTTTCTACAACTAAGTTGTAATGTGGGTGCTTTCAGCTGCCTGACATTAAACCTAAACATCTGCAAAAAATTTGTACCTTTTTGGTTTTTTTTTTTTTTTTTTATAAATAAATTGATTACACTTTCTGCTAACACTCTAAAGATGATCTATTGAGTTGACTTTACCTTCTTCTCCAGCTACATAATAAGTCATGCTCATCTTACATCCTTTTGTTAGAAGATCGCCTTCTGTTCAACAGTGTATTGCCGGATATATTAAAATTTCATTCTTGTATGATGTGTTATCCTTGAAGATAGTGAACTTGTTTAAAGCTATGCTACTTCAAGGTAGTAATAATAGGTTGACGGTTCCACTATATTACCCCATGGCTTTGTGTTTACGATGAAAAGTTGTTCTGTGAGGAAGTATATTGTTGTTGGCAAATCTGGATTTTAGGTGTGAATTATTTCCATATTTTCTTAGATTTACATTCCATCAACTTCTTCCTTCTTTAATTTTTTTTATTCGTCTAAAGTGAAGCAACTTCTGCTATTGTGAAAGACTAACTAATCTGCAAAATTCCAAAAGGACTGCTTCTCGTGAAAGCCATCAGAGTCCAATGCTCTGCATGTATGATAGTTGCCTGCTTGATGAGTTGTGAATGGACACCAGATTTGTTTTCATTGTGCAAGCATTATAACACATGGGTGCATAATCAAGTGGATCTTAACTTTTGTATCCCTTGAAATGAAGGAATTTACAGCTAACTACAGGTGTTTTAAACTTTATTGTGATTGCTTAGGTTGCTCTTGCTCTTTCTTGTGCAAATGCTTCTCATGGTCTTCAAGAGAGGGCTGCTGGTGCACTTTGGGGTTTATCTGTGTCAGAAGCAAATAGGTACTCCTTTTAATCTGGCAATTCTCTTTTCTCATAATTATAGGTGGTTTGTAACGTGGAGGGGCCTGTGCATATTGTTCTAGAATATCATATGAGCTCTCCAAAGCAAGATTTAGGTCAAAGAAAATTCTGACAATTATAGTTTCTAAATACTTATTTTGGCTAGTGACATATAGAATTAGCCTTACCTTATTATTTTATGATGATCGAAGAAAATTCTACCTTGTGAATAAGACTTCAAACGTGTGTATTTCCTCCAATCTGTTCGTGGAGTTGTAGTTTAGATATGACAAAAGGCATACAGGGAATTAGACTAGAGGAAAGGCTGAAAACTATATAAAGGATTGTATATTGTTAGGACATTAGAGGCTTCTATGATCAGTTTTGTACGCATAACATCATCCATGACATTGTTACTTGTCACTGACCACAACGGATCTGCTATCGCCCTTATTATTATTATTATTATTATTATTATTATTATTATTATTATTATTATTATTATTATTATTATTATTATTATTTATTTATTTATTAATGTCCCATCCATGTACCACCTTTATGAACTCAACCCCCACACTCACCCATGCTATGACTCGATGGTATTTGGTAAAATTGTTCTTCTTTGTGTGTTGCATTGAAAATTTTAAAGCTAACAAAGTCTTCCCTTTATATAATAGCATTGCTATCGGTCAGGAAGGAGGTGTTCCCCCACTGATAATGCTGGCGTGTTCAGATGCTGAGGTACTCTGATTTTTCTCAACTTCAGTTTCCACGTAGAATTTTTCATGGTGTGTCATATATATGTTCATCCACATGCACTAGCATTCAGCTGATTTTCACTTGTAGTTGTCAGTAAATGCATCCATGTAATTTGGTACACATCATGCATGGAATTCTTTGATTATTGGAATAACATATGAATTGATCTAGAGACATGCATCAACTTTCAGGATGTACACGAGACAGCTGCAGGAGCACTTTGGAATCTTGCTTTTAACCCTGGCAATGCTCTCCGTATCGTTGAGGAAGGAGGGGTTACAATCCTGATCAATCTCTGTTCATCATCTGTTTCTAATATGGCACGTTTCATGTCGGCATTGGCAATGTCTTACATGTTTGATGGGAGGTAGATCTTCATAAATGCCTTCTCGTTCCCTTTTTCTTGGAAATGTTATGTGTGGGTCAAATAATGGACATGTCTGTTTCAGTCTATTTAAAGACAAAATAAGAAATGCAGCTGAACTTTTGGTACTGTGAAGAAATCATTTGGAATAATCGTGATCTATCTTTCATGATTGGATTTGATGAGTACTCATCCATGGGACTAATAAAGAAGTTGCTGGGACCGTTTCCAACTTGTGTGTGCCCCCTGAACTATGCGTAGTATAACTATAAGTTTCTTTAAGATCTCAATTATGCAGAATAGGGGCATTGTCTGCTCGGACCTTTGTAGCTTTTGGTAATGAGGTTTATTGTTGAAGGGAAGGTGTCTGCGAGTCCGGTTGAATTTTTACATTTGCAAGATATCATAACTTAAAATTTTCAAATTTGATCATGACAATGTTTTGCAATAGCTACTAATGATTTGGATTGTTTAGACGTTATGTATATAACATTATGTATTCGGGACCTTTGTAGCTTTTGGCTACACCAAAAAAACACTCTGTTTTTCTTATTCAATTATCTTCTCTACCCTATCAAGTGGCTGAACCTGTACAGTTTGTTCGTCCTTAGAGTTTTTTCGTTCATTTTTGTAGAGAATCTCTCCTTAGAGAAATAAACCAAAGACAAAAATATAATTCTGAAATTTATATAATTCTCCAAAGTCAAGTTGAATTCAAGCATGTGTAGTAATTCTGTTTTTCCTTTTTTATAAATATCCAGTTCATGTTTCTCATGAATGTTGATAATATCTCCTACCACTGCTTCTTGTTGGTCTCCTTCTCTTTGGCAATGAGTAGGTCGTTGGTTACTGACTTTTGACTTGGCAAATTCTGCTTTACAGAATGGATGAAATTGCCGTGGTTGGGACATCAACTGACACTTCCAAGAATGTGAACTTAGAACTCACTAGAAAGCTTGCTTTGAAGAACATAGAAGCTTTTGTGAGATCTTTCTCTAATCCTTCGGCCTTTTCTGCTGCTGCTGCATCATCAGCTTCTGCTGCACTGGCGCAAGTAACAGAATCTGCTCGCATCCATGAAGCAGGTTATCTAAGATGCAGGTAATTTACACAAGTAGACCCCCTATGCACTGTGTAACATGATAAATAACCAAGAATGTTGCTGCATATTTGTACCTCTGAGTTCATCGAGTCATTGTATTATGGTATCTCACCATAGCAAGACGGTTCTAGTTATGTTTTCTTCATTCTCGATATGGTCTGAACCGTGAAGTAATTAGGTAGTCCATATTCCAAAGCAAAGTCCTGAGTTTTCTTTTGGTATCTTCTTTTTGCCCAGCCAAGCTGAGATTGGAAGATTTGTCAGTATGCTACGAAATCCTTGTCCAACACTCAAGTCATGTGCTGCGTTTGCTCTTCTTCAGGTAGATGAATATTGCTGTTTATGCATCACCATCTTTCTGTGTATGATATCTAGGATTACCTGCCTATTCATTGGTATTTATCTTTTCAAAATTTCCACTCCATGTAGTTTACCGTACCTGGTACCCGCCATTCAGGGCATCATGTGAGCCTCCTACAGAGTTCTGGAGCACCACGGACTCTACGTGCTGCAGCTGCAGCTGCAAATGGACCAATTGAAGCGAAAACCTTTGCCCGCATAGTACTTCGGAACCTGGAGCAGCATCAGGCCCAAAATATGATTGTGTGACACATCTGTAGCTATTTGCTGTCTAAAAATAAACACCTGAGCTGTGTGAGACTCAAAGTTCTTATTACTTCATTTCCTTAGGTTTTTACCTGGTAAAAATGTTCTGATTTTACAAACTACAGCACATTTGCAATTGAAAACGTGCGTGTATTTATCGCATTAGTAACATTGCCAAAAAAAAAAGACTTCGAGAAATCTATGTTTTTTTTTTGTTATACATCAACACAATAATCTGCAAAAAAAGCAGTGGTTGTTCATATCGACGTAAAACTTGCGAAAGTTTAGACGGAATGAACTAAAAAATGACATAACAGAGAATATAGATATTGTAGCCCGTAAAGATGAGGCCAATTGGTTAAAAAGATAAAAAGATGAGTATCTTTCACTTGGTCAAGGGTGCTTATTAAATAATAAGACTAGAAACTTTTGAAGTGAGCATCTAAAAAACTCTGATGCAGAACTACCATGGGACTCCAAGTGTCATTTAATATATTCATGCAGTTGGTTTCACAATGAATTTTAACAAATCACCGGTTCTACTTCTAGCTAAAGAAACAGATTGTTCGCTGCATTTTAATGGATTACATAAATATGAAAACATTTTCCAAAATGAGATAACAATAACTCATTTTGTCAAATAAATTGGCGTGGCAAGCAAAGCACAACAGTCTCCTTGATTTCAATCATATAGATTGAGGACTTGTGGCTGCAGATTAGACGATGACACTTGTAGTACCCCGTGTCGTGCAGTTGAATTGTTGATCAAGTATGGTAGTACGTATTCTATCATCTCACTCTGGGATATTCGAAGATGACCCCCTGATACATTCACGAACATCACTTTCCCAGCTTCGTCTAGTGTCCTCAAACCAATCCAATCTTCAATATAGAGTGTTGTCTGCAAGATTGCAATCACAGTTTATAAACTGGGCTTGTGTTCTTATAGAACACGCTGATAGAAACAGACGAATTAGCAGCTAGTGTTGTGTTCTTGGACATAATTCCATCTGACAATGTACATGATTTAAGTATGCAGTTTCAGGATGAGTCTTAATCTCGAGTGTCAGAAGATATGGTTCTAGGTATCAAAAGAAACAGAATTTTTTGCATATAAGAGAGTGGAATTAAGCTAAAGAAACAGGAGTTACCTCTTGAGCAGGTAATATTGGAGCCCAGGAACCATCCGGAAAGTACCCAAACCAGGAGGTCTCTCTCGGAACCAGAATGGCATCTTTCTCGAACTGATAATATTAAATATCAAAATCACATGGAGACCTAGAAAGTTACATACTAATTTTGACAGACCAAGAGGGAAGATTGGATTACCATGATAAGTACCAGGTTCTCCAAGCTAGAAAACCGCTCCTTGTAAGTAGAATTCTTATAGAATTCGTTATTTATCTTAGGGAGGAACCTGCATCCTTTCTGTAACTGTCTAGATCCTGGCAAAGAAGAGATACACCAAGGTTATGTTCTTTTCGTCTGAAAAAATTTCAACTGAACCGAAACTAATCTGAACTGAAGCTGTTGTTTCTTAAGATGCAAAGAAATGACCTAAATGCACACATAAACGAATTAAGTATAGTAGTAAATTATAACTGTTTTTCGTTTAAATCTAATAAAGAGGCTAAATTATTTCTAGTTAGATTTAAAGCTTTAGCTACACTGAAAGTAGGAAATCAGGGAGTGAAATACAGGGGAATATATATAGATTTAGATTGACAAAAGTTCAGCACTTATCTAGAACACTAGAACCATTGCTGATGAAGATTACTCACTGTTGGAATTTTGATATAACCTGCAGGTGCCAAATGTTCCTGCAGAATTATACATAGAGTGAGACATTTCAAATGGCGTACATATTCAGCGAAGTATTGGAATGTAAATAAACGGCACAACATGGCTAAGTATAAGAACAAGAAATTAGCAATTCACGATGTGACCAACCATAGTTTGAAAATGCAGAACTGAAGTCTGCAAGCAATTTATTAAGTGGAGTAAATTCAAACCTGAACGAAGTTGCTGTAAATCGCCAACTCAATTAGAAAGTCCACTAGAATGCATACCAAAGCTGACTGCAATCGTACGTTCAGTTAGACCAGATTTTTATAAATCATTCCAATATGTGATGAAACAATTAATTTCTCAGGATAAGCAGTGATACCATGCAGTTTTTTTCCATATCAAGCCTACTGAACCAACAACCAAGTATTGTTACGTTTCACAATAATTCACAAACTTATGTTCCGATTTTTTGTTATTAAATCTGCCATTAACCAGAATAATAATAGCATGGTTTCTCATTAAATTTAAATCCCAGCCAGAAGGAAAACTTACACTGCAAAACGGGACAGCAGCAATTCCGGCATGTGGACCTGCCAGAGACACATAGTTCCTTACCTATTCAAAACGAAACAAAATTAATAAACTTCAGCATGCGTACACAAATAAATCCACTTAAGCTATTCAAGATAAAGAAGAATAGATACATTTAATGAAAGATGAGAACAACTAAATCTTTCAAGAATTCTCATTGAGGTTCTCAAAGAATTACTTACTGGAGGAGCTCCATCACACATTTCAATGACTCCCCTGGCAACCAAATTACCCTGAAAAGCATCAAAGTTGACGTGTATTTAAATCAGCGGAAGCTATGAAAGAGCCAAATGTATGAATCTGGAAAACGAAAAGGACTGGTCATTTAGGTGTTTCATTGGACCAAACTGAAGGACGTGTTGATTTTTATGCTCTTAATCAGCAAACAAAGCTGTCTCATTAGAAGAAATCATTTAGCAATATATCACTAATTTCCTTTGGTGAAAGTACCGTGAAACAGTACTTTTGTAATAGGAATTTTTGGAACATAAAGTGCAGGGAAAAATTGAGTTTAACCTGAGAAAGCCCGATAATGTTGTAACCATCCCTAAGCTCATCCATGCTCTTCACCTGTTAAATTAGAGTGTTCAATCTGAGCAAGGAAGTCCAGGTAAAACAAGGGAAATGTGTGTATGTTGTACAGAAGAACATTACCTTCTCGCAAGCAATAGCTGTCTACATATAAGAAAAAGAAACTTATATTAATAAGTTGTGTTAATCTTGAGATAAAGCATAATCTATAATTAATCTCATGAAAAACCAACAAACCTGTTTCAAGAAGGGCATTGTCCAAGAATCCCATGCACCATTTCCAATTTCACTGCAAGAAATGATAGAAATCCAAGACATAGTTATACACATACAGAGAAGAATAGATGCACAGGCATAATAAGAGAAAGTAACAGTCATTGAGTTCCATGTTTCTAAAAAGTCGTAGTTTTGCAGTAGAAGCCATCAGCTAATGGTTCATAAGTGGTTAACTTACTAGAGGCAGTAACAAAACTTTGCCTTGACCACTGTAAATGATCAATTGATCATAAACAGAATTGTATCCAAATGGCTAATGGCTAAGCTACTACATATTTTATCTCATGTTTTTCTCTATTTAAGTTAAACTCAGTAATTAGATAGACTTATTGCAGTACAGGACCTAAATCTAGTATGACTCCAAGCAACGAGAACGTACATGCAGTGGCCTTGTGAACCAGACCAATTGCTTAGAAGATTGGTGAAAAATGTAACGCCGTCAAGTTTGCAACCATCAGAGACTCCTGCCACATTATTGCAGAGGAGAAGATAGATGTAGTTACGAAATCAGAACTAGTTTTTATCCTCCACGAATGCAATGCACTAAGAGATAATCAAATTACAAAGAAATGGAAAAATAGCACATCATAAGGAAATAGTATAACAAAATTGGCACACCGGACAATTATCAATCAGAGCCTCAAGATTCGTTACTGCTTCAAATAATCACAGGATCAAAATACAGAGTTTCTTAAACGGCTTGAAAAACAACAAACAGTATATTCACATAGTAATTATCAGAAAAACAGCCTACTGGATAAAGTCTATGAAGATGAAGTAAAAGACAACCAGTCACTCACTATAGTAAACAAAACAAATGAAAATCTCAATTCTGAACAATGAAATTACCATGGAAGACAACGAAAGGGAGAGAACTAGCAGCGGGTTCTGAAATGAAAATCAGCGTAACTATAGAAATAATAATTGTCAAGAAAACCTTCAAAGCCATGGATTTTTAGAGATTGTCAGGTCAAGTTCTTGATTTTTGTCTGTGTGAAAAACGTGGGAAAGTAATCAACTCAACCAGTGTGTTTAGTTGGAATTTGGACAACACGTGTGGAAGAGTAACAAACCACACAATCGAAGTATAAGATTTAAGAAGAAGAAGAAGAGTCAACAAACATGATGAAATATTGAAAATTTGAAATGAAACATTCTCGAGTTTTCTTTTCCTCTGAGAGTATATTTATCACTAAGTTCGCGACTTATGCACTCTGGTTCGTCGAATTATGATATTTTGGTGCGCGACGAATTCGTTCATCTTCTACGAACTATGATTTTAAAATGCGTGACTGACTTCCCACTAACTTTCTGTTTCCAGTTCACGGCTTTTATTTCCTTTTTTTTTTTTTTTTTTAATTCCTTGTGCTTCTTAAAGGCTAAAGCTGGTGAGGTGTATGTATGGAGTAGTTTTGGCTTGATCCTGTCTGTCTGTCACTCAGTCTCGCAAATTCTGCTCAATTCAGGTACTTCCTTTTACTCTCTTCCTCATTACTTTCAAGGGTTTTTGATTTCTTGCTCAATTCTAGCTTTTTTTATCCCCCTGCTTCTTGTTTTGGGTCTTTTCTTAGGTTGGTATTTGCTTCTTCTATTGTTGATTTTTATTTCT
Source organism: Plantago ovata (assembly GCA_028274465.1). Lineage (NCBI taxonomy): Eukaryota > Viridiplantae > Streptophyta > Magnoliopsida > Lamiales > Plantaginaceae > Plantago > Plantago ovata. The sequence continues at coordinate 24,555,365 of CM051456.1, read as the reverse complement.
GGGGTTGTTTTTTCTTTTTTTGGAAATCAAAAGATTGAATTTTGCTTAGGTTTTGCTCTCTCTTCTTTCATCCATATTCTGATTTCACTTCACCTCTTTTTTTTCTTGTTGGGTACTTGAGGTGTTATAATTTTGCTGACATTTAACTGATTATTGTTTACTAAAATAGGGGCTGGTGATGCAATAGAACCAAACATTGAGACTCTTAAGGTGTACTCACATGGATAAACATAAACCCTTGGTTAAGAGATCAGAGGTGGTCCACGGGAATAGGGTAGCTAGTGATGAAACTGGTATGATGAAAGGTACAAAAATGGAGCTGGTTGCAGAAGAAAGCGACCAAACAAGCTTGAGTTCGTTTGGTGGTAGTGATTCTGATGTTGACAACGATGATGATGACACGGTGACCAACTCTGAAGCTGTGTCAGATTTCCGGGGCGATGAGCCAGCAGCACTAGATTCTGGTTGTCGTGAGGCGTTTAGTATGAGGTAACTTTCTTGCATTGCAACAATACTTGTCCGTTGGACCACGTGATCTAATTCCTCAACATAGATGATCATCTACATTTTATAGTGGCAAGTGGCTTGTATTTGTCGATATTATATGCTACTTCTTCAACCCATAGGTGCAATAAGCTATTCTCGCATTGTAATAGCAGCAGTATTATGTGCTACTCAAGTACTCATATTCTTTAAGATGCAGTAATCATTCCATTCTAGAACCGAATATTGTCAGTTCCTAGTTCCTACGCTAGCACACTGTACATGTTGGTCTTGGTTAAGAGGGTGCAGAATTGGGGTGTATGCTGGGTAGGTCACCATAAGGTCTGGTACTTTGTGAGCAGATTTATCATCACATTAAATTGTGCGCTTGGCATTATTTGGTTAAGATTGTGATCATGAGCAAGTTGGTTTTCCTTTTCACTATCACTAATTTGTCTTATCATATCATAGAACTAGCCAAATGTGCTTGTGATACCCACGTGCATAATTGTGTTTAGTTACTTGATATATATTTCATATTATCATCTTAAGTAATATCCCTTACCAATTCAAATTACTCCATATAGTTGGAATTACAACTGTTGAACTTGGCAAGGAAGTTTAAAATGAAACTCTTTAATTTGGCTGAAAGATTACCGCGTTAAACTGCCAACCGTTTACAAAACGCCAAAGCAGTTTAAACTTGTCTCATTTCTGGATGAAGAAACAGAAAGAAAAAAGAAAAAAAAAAGGTTCAACAACAACTAAGTCACCACTCTTTCTTTTATTTATAGTATATATGCTACTTTCAGCTTATTCACCTCCAACGAGTACTTTTTGAAGTACTTCATCTGCTATATTCTTATTGTAGGAAGAAAAAGCCAACAACTCACTGGAGATCATTCATTCAGCCTCTCATGTGGCGAGTTAAATGGGTTGAATTGCAAATGAAGAACTTGCGGTCTCAGGCTGAAAAATATGATAGAAAGATTGAAAAATACCGTAAGCGGAAGCAAGTTCGGGCTGAAAACAGCACTTTGGAGGGCATTTGCATAAAATCAATTCCTTTTTCCTGGAATGTTGCTAGGTCTGCGGTACTAGCGAGGAAGAAGAGAAAAGAACTGAAACTACAACTGATTTAGCTGCATATTTGTCACGACATAGTCTTTTCTCTTATTATGGTACACACTCCACTATTCACTGTCATTGTTACTATTTTTATTCTTCCGTTTTTTAACCTAGACTCAGTGGATTGTGTTCAGTTATGACCTGAATGCATCTCTTTCTTTTTTTTTTTTTTTGTAGTTATTTATTTATTTTTATGTGTGCAGAAAACCACAAGTCTGTAACTGGTGGTGACATAATGCATGACAAGTTTCAGAATCCAGGTGAGATATATTTTTCATTATTGTTGATTTCCTTGCACATACAAGTTCTTGTTAAACAACAGGCCAAGGAAAATAACCGCGGAAAAAAAAAGGGTTCCTCATGGTTGGTTGTGTTAATTAACGATTAGCCATAATGACCAATTACAATTTGCTTTGAGGGTTTAATGCACTCTTTTTAATCCAAAAGACGTTTTGAGCTAAGGATGTTTTAGTTGTTCAGTGTCAAGACAAAAATTTGTATTCAAATTTTGTTTAGTAGTAATATGGAATCTAGTGAAACCTTTGGCAGATTTCCTTGTGAAAATGTAATCGTTTTCCTCATAGCAGAAGCTTATGAAATCTGGATTCTGATCGCTAGAGTTCCATGTAATTTGATATCTTGCTTAGACGACTTGCTTCAACCAATCTCTGCAAGAGAACGATTTTTCTCTTTCTTGATATAGAAATCATCGCATGAATCTTGCACTGCCCTTTTTACATAATGACATAATTCAGCCTTGTCGCCCTTAAGCAATGATGGAATTTGGTATTTTGTAGCAAAACCCTCTCAGAAAGTCGACATGGATGACGAGCTACAGGTCAGCAATGAACTATTATACCTTCAGCCTGGAGATAATGATAATTCTCTGGAGTGCCTGCTACAGAAAATTGATCTTCTACAGTCACGAGTTGGAATTCTGAAGGGTAGAGCTGACGTAGTAGTAAGTGACAATGCTGCGATGTTTCCTGACATGGAGACCTTGCCCGAGCTGTATTATAATAGTAGAAGCTCACTTGAATATAATGCTTCATTACCAAACAAAGCATCTCAGCTCAGGTCTGAGTATACAAGTGCTGTACCCATGTCTGAAACTGCAGTTTCAGGTCACACAGTGGATTTTCATGATGTAAATGGAAGCAGAGATGTTGCTTCTTTGCAGATTCCTTAAATAATGTGAGTTTCGTGAATCACATGCTGCCTTTTTCTATCTCTTTCTGCTTATTGCTTATCACATGTTGCCTTTTCTATCTCTTTCTGCTTATTGCTTTATGCATTTCATCTGATTATCATGACTTGGGTCATTTTTATCTTTGCAAGCAACATGTCATTTAAATGATGTGTATGATGAGGATGATAGGATGTGTTACAAATCAGATGTGTTTGTAGATGGGATAAGTACAATAGAAGGAATGCATAAATAGAATGATCTCGAACTTGTTCACTGGGTGTTATGAATGTGTGGAATTCTTCGTGAACTGCTGCTCATAATGTCCTTTAACTTGTGCATCTAGGGGGAAGCTGAAGTTCGTTCTAATAACCAGACGGTGAAGGAAGAGAAGTACAATTTTGAGGAAGTTATAATTCAGCAGGCCCGAAACACTGAACTGATGACATGTGGAATTTCTAGCACCGCTCCAGTAGTTGTAGCTGAACCTGACTTCCATGGAGAAGATCCACCACCTAAGATACCTACTGCCTCTAAGGTTACTGCCCCTCTAAGAAAGAAGAGGAAGGTTAGGAGAAAAGTTAACGGTCGATGGAGTTGATTATCTGTCATTTTGTGAAATGCCGAATATTACAGAAGAAGCATGCCCCATCTCAACTAGCTAAACCACCACTGTTCTTGGTAAGTAAATGTGCATATTTTATAGTTTTGGGAGAAAATAGGATATGAATTGACACTCCAAAACTTATATTTATAATATTTGAGGTGCATGTATCCCAACTCTACAACACATCGATCTAAGCTGTATAGTAGTAGTGCATGCTAACAGAAAAGATGTTTCGGAAGATTTTCACAACTTACTGCCTGTTTGGACTGTTTAAACCAGATCATACTGTGAAAACCAGAACATGCCTTTAGGTTCATTCGAAAGTGCATCATATTTATTGAAAGCCATTGCTATTCGACTTTAGAGAAGATGTAGAAACTAGTAAATGTTAGTGAGGGACTCGATGTACTAAATGCACAACCCAGATTCAGGTGACTAAAGGAAACCTCGTCATGCATGCTCTTTCACCTTTATAAAAGTTTTACAAAGATATTGTAGTGCACAGACGTTCCTGCTTGAATACCGATACCAATGTTGTAACTATGAAAAAATCGTTGTCTTGGTGTAAATTTGTTCCTGGAGATTCAACCAGACTACCTTCTTTTTGATGAACTACCAAGTCCAACATTTGGCCATCACTGTACAAACATGTGTGTACTGTAGTTTGTAACATGCATAAAATGTAATGAATGATAATGAATCAATAAGGACCTGTGTTCTGTGACATATATAGATTTGTGATAAACGATGAAGAACGTTTTTATACATTCGTACAAATTTATGACGCGACACTGCTAAGAAACATCTTCCTGGATAACTTGACGGAAACGAGAGCCATTATAGTGGCAGTAGGTACGAAAATGACATCAGGGATGTTCTTGATCAAATTTAGTTGGGGAACGCTTTCACCAGCCCTCTTGGCTGCCATAGCAGCCGGGGGCGTAAATATTCCAGCCATCAGCGTAGAGTCGTCCAACTTGCTTACGTTCACCTTCTTCATGAAGTCGATAAATATTTTCCTCTTTCCTGCCTCGTTTGCTACTTTCCAACTGTTAAAACATACCTATCCAAGCAATATGAAAAAAATTCTTTCATAACAAGTAAAGGTTTGAGCTCTAATTTGAGTCAGGGTCGAGAAGTGAACCTCGATGTCCTTCAGCGGAGGAACATCAAAGTGTTTGCCAGGCAATGCAGCGTTCACAGTGCTGATAAATGAAACCAGGCAGTTAGAGTAAACACACGTAGGGGATATGCACGTAGAGAGTTATCGAAAATCTTACTTGAAGATATCCAAGATCGCAATATGAAAGTCCTCGAAATTTCTTATGTCTTTTTCAATAAACTGCCTGTGGAGCGTTCCCATAACCAAACCTAGCATCTGTGCTGTTGGTAAACCTGCCATTCCAAAGTAAAAGAGCATATTGTTAGCTGATTATATCCCGATTAGTCCTGGTGCAAATGTGCAAGAGTGCAATAGTAAGTTGCTCCATCTGAGACCTGCAGGTCATCATGTGTTCTAGGCCTGGATACAGCCTACTTTCGAGAATTCAGGCCAGAATTCATTCGTAAGACAAAATACGAAAAAGGAGAAACCGAACCTTTTCCCATGAAGCTCATGAGTAAACCCATGCTGGAAGTAATGGTAGCTGTGCAGAAATTGACATGACAAATATATATACTGGGATAGAAGAGTGAGGGAAAAGAGAGAGGGAATTGCTTGTTACATTGTAGTGAGTTTATTAGCACAAGCAAGGTATCTGTTACTAGCTAACTGTTTGATTCCAGTAGAAATATATGCTAGCTTTCATTTATACCTGGCTTTGCTTTTGATTCAACATGTTTCTACATGCCTACTTCTTCTTCACACTACCTTTCACAAATTTTCCCTTGGTGTGCTTTTACTTGAAGGCTTGAAATGCTAGCTGCACAATCATTAGAAAACATTTCTGATAATGCCAGATCACTTTAACTCCAACTATGCAATCTTCATATAGCATTATTAATCAGAAGATTGTGTTAAATGGATGTGATAGAAGAAAACTGCTCTAACTGTTAAAATAGTTTTTTTTTTACTCGAACATGTGAGCTCTATAACCATCTGAGACCACAATCCTTAGTTTAGACTGGGTTTTGACCTGTTGTATTCTTATTTTATGTACTCCGAGCACTACTTATGCTCTTTTTTTAATAAAAGTATTTTTAGCCTTTTTATATAAAAAAAAAAAAAAAGCCTTGACCAGATTGAGTCACACTCATACGAAATTATTCATCTAAATTTAATTAGTGTAATTAATTAGTACATGCATCTAAATTTAATTAGTGTAATTAATTAGTACATGCATTTAATTCAATATATATGTGCTTCATATCATGTCCAAATATAATTAATTTTGTGTACCGATTGTACGCAACCAACCCTTGTAGTTTCCCGGATCTTACCGACAGTTCTAGAACCTTTCTGCAAATTGCACATGCGTGGGTGTATAGCGTACATAAATTAGTCTTCCATTAGATAATTTAATAATCTCAATTAGTGCCTGTTTGACCAGATTCGTGTGTATGTAATCTAGCAAATGGACCAAGAATCATACCAGAAAGGGTAAAAATGGAATTAAAAAACCCGACCATAGTAGAAACTTCAATCCAAGGAACTACTATATAATATAGAACGTTGGATTGAAACCAAGATTTCAACTAAACCCCAAGTTGATCAGTATGCTTCAAGAAACATTCCGAATTCTGATACAATCCTTACTCTTAATTCAACACAACATTATGATCTTCTAAAAGATCATTCCGATTTGGCAAACAATTCTCTTACGAAGGTAAATGATGAACATGTCATCAACAAGCCTAGTGTAACGTTCGGCAGCATAGTACAAGCGCGCGATACTCACGTGCAGCATGATTGGAAGAGGTATCGGGGCGTGAGGAGGCGTCCGTGGGGGAAGTTTGCAGCGGAGTTGAGGAATCCGTCCAAGAAGGGTTCTAGGCTTTGGCTAGGGACATATGCAACACCAGAAGATGCTGCATTGGCTTATGATCGGGCGGCTTATGAACTGCATGGTTCGCGTGCTAAGGTTAATTTTCCGCACCTTATTGGGTGTAACACTTTGGAGCCGATAAAGGTAACTAAACGTCGGCAGCCTAGTTTGGAGATGACGTCATCGGATTCATCCATGATGAGTACGAAGAAGAAGAAGAAAAGGTGAAAATTTGGAAAAGGAGTTGTTTTAGTTTGACAAATGCAGCTGATAATTTGGTGGTTGCTTCTACAATTTGGTATGGTATAGAATTTGAAATGGTGGGTAAATTCATTTGATTTGAAAATTTGTAATACTTCGTCGTTGATTAAGAATTAGCCACACGAATGATGTGGTAACAAAATTAAAGTTCTACATAAGTGAGCCTTTTCTTTATTACATGAATTATTATGATACTAGTTTTGATGGAAAAGTCTCATCATGAATTAATTTCATTCTAAGTTTCTAATCCAACCAAATTAATTGAACTAAAGAATAAATAGACTACATAGTAATCAAGTTGCTCAACCGAGGAGATCTAGTGTACGCAATCTTAAATATAAAAGAGGTCTAAGAGGTACATGTATAATCAAGGGGAGGAGTACCCAAAAGAGCGATGTACCCCCACACTTCTAACCTTGCACTTCGCATCTTAGCCGAAAAGTTAGCCGGTCAGTTTGATTCTCCTATCTCCACAGATGAAGATGAATGTCACTCACTCAAATGACCGAGCCAGATGGTGGATGTTTTGAAGGTGCATCTCGTCACCTGATGTTGGAACTTGGCTTATGTGAAAGAGTGATATATGTTGGAATTTTAGCCAAATCATGGTTGATTTGTCTATCATTATGCACTTTAATCAAAAGAGGCTCATTAGTTGGAAATGAAGTTTTAGTGAATGCGAATAATCTACTAATTAATAGGAGTCATGTCAAGAGAAGAAAAGAAGCTTGAATCAAAGAAGAAAAGCAGAACATAGGAGTTGAACCAGACAGCACATAGGAGTTAAACCAGAACATGTTAACTCCTTGGTCAACACCGCCAGTATAGAAATAAAGAAAGAGAACGCACGCTCTGGATGCTAAGGAAAACGCAGTAGAGCTTGAGGATACTCGAGACAAGAGAACGTGCAGCTTTACCAGACTAAAAGTGTCCAGGTCTCATCAGGAAACTCCAGAAGAGTTTGAGAAGAAGGAAAGGATTATGTCTGAGCTAGAAGGAATATACTATATTCTGGAAATATGTTTGAGTTATCTTAATTAAAGAAAATCCTACAGCTTTGTATATATCTGTACAATCAGTTTAGATTAATTGTATTAGGATTCTAGGACTCTTTAGCTTAGTATATATAGCAGCAGTCTGTAATTCATTTGTACACAACTTTCGTATCTCAATATACATCATCTACACAATCATGTCATCATGTTTCCTCTCGCAACTCTGACATGGTATCAGAGCAGGATTATTGATCCTTGCTAATCAAAACATGCTTGGATAAGAAGAAGAGATTTTAGTCATTGTCATTGAACAATCAATTATTTTTGCTGCTATACTTCGAGCAGAAAGGAAAATTAAAAAAACTAAATAAATTAAAATCATCATCAAATCAAATTCAAATCCTCAAATTAAACTCAAAATCCAAGCAATCAATTAACAAATTAGCAAATGGAAGGCTTTATCCCATTCGTCGCCAAACGCCTCCTTAAGAGCACCGGCAAGGCAGAGATCCCCGGCCAAGTACTGCAAGGAGGTAATGAGTATAGAAATCATCTCCAAAATGAAGTACTCTATATTGAGTTATTAACAGATCTGAATTTATCTTCTGAATAGATCTATATCATCTCAACTTATACTCAGAAACAAATAGCAGATGTCTAAATTAACACTGCATATGAGGAATCACGAAATCAATATGTGAAGTGTTGAACCTCACTAAACATAATGGGTTAAAGAAAACCCAACTACAAGAGTACAAGCTCTTAATTTCACAGATCTGGAGAGCAAGAACTGAGTTGAAACCTCTCCGATGTGTTTCACCAAAGGAGCTCTACAGCTCATCTGCTCAACGTCGGACCCGAGAATCATAACGGACTCGTCGCCAATCAAGCAGATTGCAGAGAAGGGCTCCGGCATCTTTGAGAAAGTTGTGTTATCAACATCATTCTTAATTCATTTACAGCTCAAATATTTCTCACAAGCTGTTTATTCTAATTGAGTATGTCAAATCCATTTTTTCAATCTTCATAAGACTGGTATGAAGTATCAATTAATCTTTGATCTAGAACAGCTAGCATTATTTAAATGTTTTTCATTATGTTGAGATTCAGAAAGACAAACATAAGCCTTATATCTGTCATATGATTCCATTATCTAGTTTAACATTGAACTAGCAAATCAAATCGTTATTCATTTGATGATCAAAGAAAGATAAATGGGTAGATTTCGTTTATGAGTAGGACAGTGGAATATTTGCATACTTTTTAACCAATAGATTTTTGCAAATCCATTCTTCTCTCTCAGTTCTGACCCTCATTCATTTAATCAACTTGTGCATATCAATCCACAAGCTTCTGCAAATGCAGTTTCATATATCTATTCATATTTATCAAATCAAATTGAAAATCTGCAATATCATTCACCAACAGTCATCATAAATTGCAGTCATCTTTCTCATCATTCATTAATTTGTGCCTTGAAGGTTGTCTGGAATTTGAGGGGGAGAATTAGGATATAACCCTTCACTAATTCTCAAATCCCAAACCACAATCAACGCACAAAATCCGGAACTGATCACAAGGTTGATCAGCTAGACATTTTCAGCTGTTATCAGCTATTCATCTCTGAAATGCTTTCCTCAATGGTGATCTGGATGAAGACTTGTATATGCAGCTTCCTCCAGGCTACACCATTACGGGGGAATGTCTAGTAAATAAAGTGTTGAAATCTCAAAATCCTCTAAAGGCATTTACATATGCCAGAGAAAGTATTGTCTTGAAATCATTCAAGAATGTGGTTTATTAGGATGTAAGCCCCTAGTAGTTCCAATGGAACAAAAATAAAAATTAAGGAAAGAAGCAGGCAAACCACTTCAGAATTCGACTATCTACAGAAAGATAGTTGGAAAGCTAATTTATCTAACGTTCACTAGGCCAGACATTTATTATTCTGTCAATGTTCTGAGTCAATTCAAGGAAATCATTTATGTCCAAGATGAACATTGATTTCATCTATGTTCATCTTGCGGGGGAATCACTACAAGAATTCTGGTGTATAGTGACCGAATTTAGCGACGGACTGATCGGTTGCTAATTTTAGCGATCGATCGGTCTTTTAGCGACGGATAAAACACCTTAGCGACGGATAAAAACAATTCGCTATAAAGCGTACATAGGGCGTGGAGGTTCAGCGACGGATGACTCATCCGTCGCTATTTAGCGACGGATGACTCATCGGTCGCTGTTTTTTGCGACTGATGTAGTCTATCCGTCGCTATTTAGCAACGGATGAATTATCCGTCGCTAGGGGTTGACCCAGAAAAAAAAAAAAAGGAAATTGATATTTAGCGACAGATGGTCTCATCCGTCGCTAGCCAGCGACGGATGCTATCCTGCGACGGATGAGGCATCCGTCGCTGCGTCGTCTTCCTTAACGGGAAGAAGACTCGGACAGAACTCCATTGTCGCCCAGATCGAATTCTTCTCCCCTTTCTTCTCCAAATCGCCACCACCATATCTTCTTCATTTCTTCACCATTTCAAGCAAGGTTATAGTCATTTCGAAGCTATTTCAAGCACGAATAAGTGTAGCTAGTCAATTGCGTGATTCTTTCAACCTTTCTTCCGCAATCAAAGGTATTAACTTCGAACCCTAACTTGTCTAAATTTTGGTATTCTTCGTTTTTTTTCCTATTTCAATGAATTGTATGCATTCTACTAGTATCTATTATGTTGTGTAGCTCAAATTAGGGGGGATGCACAAGTTTTAGTTGGTGAATTGATAGATTTGGGATGAATTGGGTATTTTATAGTTGAGTTCGATTATGTTTGGTATTTGAATTGAGTTGGATTACGTAGTTAGTTTTGTTCAATTAGTGTAGTTTTGTTTCGGATATACTAATTACTAATTAGATTTGGAAATTGTATAAGTATAATGGAAATATAAGTAAATTATTGTGTATTGTAAGTAGTTATAATAATGGAAATTGTATAATTATAATGGAAGTATAGATAAATATATGTAATTATAGTATATTGTAAGTAGTTATTATAATGAAAATTGTATAAAATATAGATAAATATAAGTAATTATTGTTTTAAAAAAACGTAAGTATGAAGGAAATAACTCGATCATAGGTAAATTTAAATTAGAAAATATTGGGAGTATATATAATGCAATGTAAAAAACTGATAATTAAAATGAATAATCGATGAAAAGATACGTTAGCCGCCGCAATGTACTAAACTTCTATTGCAGATGCCACGACCCAGGAGGCCACGATACATGACCCCGCAGTCCCAGAGGTCAGATACCGACGGAGAGGACACCGGGCAGGGCTCACAGCAGGGCTCCCCTACTGTTTTTGGGACTCCACCTGGGTCAAGTAGGGGATCGACTCCTCATTCCTCCCTCCACGACCCGTGGACCCACGTTCCAGACGACGGTTGTCCCTTTCAAAGGCCGGAAGATGGTCTGATGTGGAATGGTCGCCTTGTCCTTTACCCCAATGGAGAGAAGTAAGTATTAGACATTAACTGATTTACGAACTTTTAATATATATATACCGAACTAACCTTCTCACTATTGACTTACCTGTTCTTCACAGGTTGTATGGGGAGGGCGCTGCTAAAGTACTCAGTGGGATAATACGAAACAGGATGATCCCACCGCAAGAGGGTGGCAGCCAGTGGCATTGCATCCCGGACCAAATTAAGGGAGAGCTGTTCGAGGAGCTGAGGGTGAGTTAATAATCGTACATTAGTTACCTAATTGTTTGTGTTGTGAGTGGTATGTTAGCCACTTTGTGTGAGTGGTATGTTAGCCACTGTACTTGGGTGATATGTTAGTCACCGAACTTGGGTGATATGTTAGTCACCGATATACTTGAATAGATGTTGTTTCCCCTTGTTATGTATTTGATACATGTTGTTTCCCCTTGTTATACTTGAATGTTTTTAAGTATTCACCAACGTATGTGTTTCGATGTTTATTTGTAATTGTGTAGAAAGATTTCTTCCTTCCGAAAGCATTGCTGATGGATCTCTGGTGGAGCTTCAACTCTCACGGTAGTGCCCTTTACAAGTGCATGGTTCATAACATGAAGAAACTGTGGACACATAACCGTCCACGTACCGGTGATTGGCCCGGAGATGAAATTTGGGAGGCGTGGAAGGTGTATTGGACTAACGAGAGAGTCCAGGCGCAGACTGACCAGAACACTGATAACATGAAGAAGCAGCTGAATGATGGGAGCCGTACCCTGGTGACACACCGTTTTGGCTCTGAGTCGATCGCTACAGCACATGTGAGACAGAAGGTAAGTGTATTAACTTTGTGAATTCATCATTCTTATACTTGTTATTTACTTGCATTTCGAACTTTCAAACTAAGTATATGATGCTTTCATGTGTCATTCAGTTGAAGGATAAGGAGAGTCTCCTATTCACCTTGTTCTCGAGATCTCAGAAGGCCAAGGACGGACAGTGGTTGTGTGACGATGCCACAACAATTGAGGTAAGTTCAACAATACATGTGTTTATTAAATAATGATGATTTCATAACTAATTAACAACATAACTAACACCTTTTATACTCTTGATTTATAATTTCAGACGGCCTACGAGGACAGGATTCGTGATCAGGATCTCATTGTTGAGGAAATGAATGCCATTTTCCTCGAGGTGAATCCTCCAGACGAGAAGGGTCGTCGCTTGGGACTGGGGAGTGCAACAGCCGTCCCTGAATTGGACTCGAGGCCGACTCGTCGTTCCCGTGCCAGTACATCTTCATCATCTTCAGCAGCAGCTTCCGCTCGAGAGCAGGCCCTCTTACTTCAGTTGCAGGAGAAGGATGAGGAGGTGAAGAGGCTAGCTGCGGAGCAGGCTGCGCAGAAGGCTAAATATGGTACTATGTTTGCTGAGCTATATGCGAAGCTGGGGATGGATCCACCTCCCTCTCCATGATCCCCTATCCTTTTCGACTCTATTTACTATTTTCTACATGAATACTGTGTACACTATGATATTATTTTGGATTAGTATGTGTACGTATGATTATTATTATATGTATGGAGGGTTTTGGTACATTTATTATGGTTTTTTTTGGATTATTTTTTGGTTTATTTGGTCTATAGAATTTCTGTAACATGTTGCTTAATTGAACATGTTGCATTTGATTTTGGTTCTCATTATTATATCTAAAAAATTAAAAAAAATAAAAAATAGCAACCGATGACTTTATCCGTCGCTAGGAGCTCCAGAGCTCCAGCGACGGATGACTTATCCGTCGCAAAAGGTCTCGGAGACCCAGCGAGGGATTACTCATCCGTCGCTGGATCTCCGGGGACTTTTGCGACGGATAAGTCATCGGTTGCTAAAAGTCAACCTCATTATCCGTCGCTAATTCGCGACGGAAAATTCATCGGTTGCTAATTCTCTAGCGACTAACGGTTTAGCGACAATGATTTTATCCGTCGCTAAAAACACCGATCGGTCGCTAGCTATTATTAGCGACCGATCGGCATCATTTAGCGACGGATCCATCCGTCGCTAAATGGCATGTTCCTTGTAGTGAATGTCAAGAGAAGAAAAGAAGAAGAGCAGAACATAGGAGTTGAACCAGACAGCACATAGGAGTTAACATGTTCACCAGAACATGTTAACTCCTTGGTCAACACCGCCAGTATAGAGATAAAGAAAGAGAACGCACGCTCTGGATGCTAAGGAAAACGCAGTAGAGCTTGAGGAGACTCGAGACAAGAGAACGTGCAGCTTTACCAGATTAAGAGTGTCCAAGTCTCATCAGGAAACTCCAGAAGAGTTTGAGAAGAAGGAAAGGATTCTGTCTGAGCTAGAAGGAATATGCTATATCCTGGAAATATGTTTGAGTTATCTTAATTAAAGAAAATCCTACAGCTTTGTATATATCTGTACAATCAGTTTAGATTAATTGTATTAGGATTCTAGAACTCTTTAGCTTAGTATATATAGCAGCAGTCTGTAATTCATTTGTACACAACTTTCATATCTCAATATACATAATCTACACAATCATGTCATCATGTTTCCTCTCGCAACTCTGACAAGTCATTCGAACATTAATTTGATAACTAAACTTCCTTGGTGAAAGAGTAATTAACGCTCAGAGTGAGTTGGTTGGTGTACTAGTTATGAAAGAGAAAAAGTTAGAAATAATTAAAATTAAGAAGGAATTAGCAAACATTAAATAATAATTTGATTATGGGATTATTTTGAAGAGTTAGGTTGATCAACACCTTGAAGAATAGTGCAATGGTTGAAAAGTTGTAAAAATGACAAGTGGAAAATGTTGACACCACCATGTGTCGAACGAGAAAATTCCATTTTTTGGTACCTCGAACGCTGTTCAGTTTTGATATCTTATTGTATCATATTGATCAATTTAGGTACTTTTAAGTTTTAACACTTAATTTAGCGAAACCCATAGAGTCTCACTTGTTTACTCCGGAACTTAAAAGCTCTTCTTTTTGTACTTTACTGAGGTGCTTCAAATTCTGGTACCCTTATTATTGTGGCATCATCCAATTTAATACCTTATTGTGTAATATGGTGATCAATTTATGTAATTTAACGGTTAATTCGACTGAACACAACGAGCTACGCTCATGTCGTTTACTCAGGAACTTTCGGGTGAGTTTGTTGATCGGATCCCACGCGTCAATGAAAAATTTTGATTTTGTTTTTAAATTTCTTTTTCTTTTATTTATTTATATTGATAAAACTACCAAAATTGTATCTACGGGTCTGTTCGAGACTTTGAAGGCTTGTAAAGAGGTTTTTTTTTTTTAAACGGCTAAAATATTTTATTAATTAAAAAAACGAGCATAAATAATGTTCGGAAACAATTACAAAACAAGCGAGACCAACACCTTTACTTGGCTTAACCATGATCACAACCCAAACTTTACTAAAAATTTCAAATCGAAAGGCCAAAGTACAACCTAACTAAAACTTTAGATTATAGATTATAATCCAAACCAAGCAGAGGGTTTCCAAACATCCATGCCCATTATTGATTTGGATAGGGAAAGTATTTGTAAGTTTTTTCAATCAATATATGAGGTGTAACAAACACTCAACGTCTTAGATCGAAAATGGCGAAAAAATTGGAACCGAAAATCATAAAAAAGATAGAAAAATGAGTGTGTAATGTACACTTTTTGGTACTTTAAAGTACGAAAATTGAATTTTAATGCGCGTATAATGCGTGTATATTTTTCCTATTGCTTTGAAATTTTTGGCATGTGTACTGATTGTTCTCATTCGTTCATATTGTTCAGTTTTTTACTATTAAATTGAGAAAATATCAAAATTGGACAATATGTTACTATAAAATATATAAATTAAACATAATCACTCTCGAGTATAAATTGGACATGTATCACTATATAGTACCAAAAATGGATTTTAACCGCTAATTAACTAGCTGATTTTTATGGAAGTGTTTTATAATATTATAGTAATTAATAATGTGATAAGCTAGTTTAATTTATTTGCCAAATCTAAAATATAAAAACGTATCAGCTAGCTTCCTCACTTTTAATAAGCTAAATGATGATCCAAAACAGATTTATTTCGGTCAAATGATCTTCGGTATGTTTATACTTTATATATATATCACCAAGTAAAGCTGAAATTAATATGCAAACATACGTTCCAAGAAGTAGATCGTGTCAGTCATTGAGATGAAGTAGCTAGTGATATATATATATATATGTCTACTTTGTGGAGATATCGATGGTGGTATTGATGGAGTTGCTGTGGGTAGTGACCGATACATTGCATTGCATCTATCCATGGTGATATACAGCCACGAAGCTATCCATGCACGCACACGATCATCGTGAAGGAAATTTGTCCATTGCATAACTAACATCAGCTTCAGGTCTTGTCTTCTTTTTACCTATTTCTGGTAAAGATTCCAAATCCTAAATGGCTTTTGTGTGTTGCTCCATGCTGCTCAGAAGCAAATTCTGCTAAGCAACTTCCCAGGCTTCTTGGCATTATATTCTTGTTTTTTATCTTGGACAAAATCAAATTATTGAGAGGGGAAAATGATAGGAATTTTTGCAGATTTCACGAAACAGAGGGGGACTCTTTGCAAGAACAACAAAATTAATTAAGATGCGGAAATTAACATTGTCCAGCGCTAGAGCGATGCAGAGGTTCTATGAAGTATTAGCTAACTTATCACCATATTATCTAGTTTTGCACAATTGCTAAACAAGTATAGTAGTCGATTTATGTATCGTTTTAACCTAAGCACGGAAATGGAAACGGAGATGGAAGCGGAAGCTAAATTGATACGTGGACCGTCGAAATTAAAAAAAGTAGGAAACGGAAACGTGTAGGAAATGTCTAATTTTTTATATATTTAAATATATAGTTAATATGTGAAATAATATATATTTATAAACTTATAATGGACGAATGAATACTAAACAATCAAGTAAATATATATTTGACTAAATAAATTAGTCAAAACAAACTACAAACAATATAATAAATTGAAATATGTATGATATACGTATTTTTAAGGCAACTTATGATCAATTAGCAAAATTCACTCACTTACATGCATTAGACAACATATAACACATATCGCATATAAAAATAATTAAACAATTTTTTTTTTATCAAATGACCAGAAAGGTAGTCCATAAGTTTCCGATAAGGAAACGCAAAGGAAACGTTTCCTAAGGAAATTAACATCGGGTCATTTGAAGTTTCCGTACTTCATAGGTTTTAACTTATAAACTATACCGATTGTCTAATTCCTTTGTTTGACGATGAGCTACCAATTTGAATTTTCATCACAAATTTAAGAAAAAGTATTCAAGTGGAGTATGAGATAAAATAAATAACGCTGGTGATAATGCAAAAGTAGAAATTACTAATGTAAAATCAAATATTCCAAGTTTGACTACAAATGTAGTATATAAAAAAGCAAATTGCTCTGCAATTAGTAATTATTTAGCTGGTATTATGACCCGTAAATGAATGAACAATAAAGTTGAGCCAATAATATCTTAAATTGATCAATTTATTCAACTTATACATGAGTTATGAAATATTCTAACACACCGGGTGTGTTTGTAATATGCCCCAACATAGACAAAACTGCAAAATTTATCCAAAACCGCTAAAGTTAAACTACTTGCAAATATAACCACACTCAATGTCCTATAAATATCAAGCTAGAACACAATTGAAAAAACCATCCTCACTCACAAAACCAGTTCTAAAAGCTCCCAACCCAAGAATCCAAACTAGCTAGAAAATGAAGGCTGCAATTGTAGCCTTGCTTGCAGCTCTTGCCACTATCTCACTGGTGGTGCAAACAGGGCAGGCAGTTAATTGCCCACAAGTAGACTCTTCGGTTGCCCCGTGCCTCAACTACCTCCGCGGCAGAGAAGCTAATCCAAATGCAGTCTGTTGTGCCGGTGTGAGAGCTATTAAGGCCATGTGTCGTACAACCGCTGACAAAAGGACTGCTTGCGGTTGCCTTAAGCAAGCTGCTGCAATGACAACCGATCTGAAAGACGAGGCTGCCCAGAGCCTGGGTACAAAATGTAACGTGCAACTAGACGTTCCTATATCCAGGACTGTCAACTGTGACAGGTGATTATGATAATGTTTCGTACTGTACTTATTTATCGATCCCCTGCACTGATCGTAAATGAATCTTGTACTGAGGAATTAATATAAATGACCAGATTCCACGTATTATCTCATAAGCTATAACAAACAAGCTCATAAGCTCCTTTCAAGAGCTGCTATTGCAAACAATGCATAAGTTCTGTTCACCTAAACACCAACTATATATTTATTTGCAGGATTACTTTTTCGCCAGATTGGCAGCAATCCGAGCAATCTGTCACCTGCGGTCAAGTAGCTGGTTCGATGAGGCCGTGCATGAACTACCTGAAGGGGAATGAACCTAGTCCTAGTCCAGCATGTTGTGCGGGTGTGAGAGCTGTGAAAGGAATGGCACAGACGACAGAGGACAAGAGAGCCACTTGCAGCTGTCTTCAGAAAGCAGCTCTGACCATCGAAGACTTAAAGGACAGTGTCGCGCAGAACCTACCTACCAAGTGCAACGTGCAACTCGACGTCCCTATCTCCCGCACTGTCGATTGTACCAAGTAAGCACATTTACAACATCAAACAGACCGTTATCTCACATTATTTACAAGTTCGAGATATTAGATGAGATGACATTACTTCGTAGACAGAGTTTTTTAATTCTACGGTCCGATTTTCTTTTCCATTTGCAGGCTTAGGTCTCAGAGTGCCTACCCATGTGCTCAAGTAGATGCCTCAATGGCACCGTGCCTTAATTACTTAAGAGGACGCGAGAACAACCCATCTGCGGTTTGTTGTAGAGGTGTGCAGGCTGTTAAAGCAATAGCCCAGAGATCAATTACAGACAAGAGGGGCGCCTGTAGTTGCCTCAAACAAGCTGCCATGACCACAGACGTGAAGGACTCAGCAGCACAGTCCCTCCCTACCAAGTGTAACGTGCGACTTGATGTCCCTATTTCCCGTACCGTTCAATGTGAAAGGTGCGGTAAACAACATTCGTATATCCTATATTTGTTCTGCTTTACAATTCTAATTGTATTGATCTTGCGAATATTCTCATTGCAGTCTTACCTATTATTGGTAGAGCAGCCGCAATCAGAGAGCCATGGGAGAGACAGGGAGAAGCATGCTTATAATAATGGTGTATATTATGGTTTGTGATCGATCAGCTTACTGCTGCTCGTAGTATGCATATATAGAGGCTTGATCGAGCTTCCTATGTTATGTAATAATACTATGGATGTACTGTTTTCCTAGTACATAATGATCTGAGAACTAAATTTGCAATTTAAGATCTACCAGTATTTCATTTCAGAATCCAAGACAAAGCAAAAATAAGTAGCAATTAGGAATCAGAAAAGATAAAGAGTTATGCAAACTATACGCATTAAATCTAGGTTTACAAAACCTGCTCATATGTTTTTCAGAAAATATAAAAGGTGGACTTATCAACTATCAGTCAAGTCATCTGAAAATAATTATGCCAACCAAAACGCGGAGTGAAGTCTTGGCAAGTAAACCAGAGTTGGTAATTGAAAAATCATGTCGGAAAGAAAAACAAATTCATCGTCTGGGTCAGGAAAGTACAGAGCAACTACACCGCCCTCATTATCAAATTCAAAAGTAATCTAAAACTTTCTTTTGGCATCATCAGTTACCTTAAGTTCCGAGCCTGCAAATGTTACCTAATAATTGTAGTCTGTCCTGGTTAGAAGGCTTATGTGCCATCTTGGTGAGTGAAGTGTAGAAAGCCTTTTTGGTACTTACATGTGCTCATCATGTTATTCATAGCTAAAGTTCCCATGAGCAGGATCCATTGAAATGAACTGCAGTTCTTGACTACTATCTCAGTCGAACAATAGGCAGTGCAGCACAACAGGGTTCAACTTGAGCTTTATGGTTTAACTGGAAATAGAATAATACTTCATCAGATTGGTTGCACAAGCACCAGGAACTTAAGTGAGTTAACACAGTAAAGGTAGAAAACATGCAGAAACACCAGTGTTTCTACGAATTCTTGAAACAGAAGATATTTAGAATTGACGAAAAAGAGATAAATGTGTCCTAAAAATTAAAAGTAGATTACATTGTAAGAAATCAGACCTTGAACTAACTTCCAAGGTTAGGCTTACTTGCTTCCCATTCGCAAGGATCCTCAATTTCTGTCTTTCTGATAAACCAACCGGTAGAATTCTGAAGCAAAAGAAATTGAATGTGACAAAAGTCTTAGTATTGTGGAAAAATTATTGCTACTCAATCATGATATATACTGCAACATTACTTTGATCAATACTCTGCAAAGCAATTATGCAGTCATAGATAATTCTTTGCAAGTCATTCTATGTTGGAATCTTTGTTTACAACTTGCGGAGTTGATTTGATTGAACCAATTATCAGAAATTAGACAATCATAATTTTTGGTAAACATGCAAAGTTTGATTCAAATTGGATGGAATTAGTCCCTACCAGAGAAACCAAATTTTCATAACATGGAGCAACAGCAAAATGAGTGTACAAAAGTACTCAGATGATTACACATGCCTGTCAGAATTAAATAAAGTAAATCAATCTATATAACCTGTATTAAGGCTTTTGAGACAAAAGCAGGCAAATTAAACAGAACATCCGAACACTTCCACACCCCCCCCCCCTCCTCCTCTCTCTAATCCAATATCTTATGTATAATAGAAGGAAAATTGTATCGATCCAATAGTATAGGTCAGTTACCTACATTATATATGCATGCATCCTCCAAATAAAGACCCATTCCTTGGAAAAGTTGATGGAAGCATAGAGCAAGTACAAGTGTCCTAATTGTACAAGTATTATCTATCAGACACTCCCATTGATAATCCAATTAACAGAATGCAGCATAATTCCAAAGTCGAAAACTTTCATTTTTGTATCAGAAGAAACACTTAATAG
The DNA here is from genome assembly GCA_028274465.1 of Plantago ovata. Classification (NCBI taxonomy): domain Eukaryota; kingdom Viridiplantae; phylum Streptophyta; class Magnoliopsida; order Lamiales; family Plantaginaceae; genus Plantago; species Plantago ovata. Next base: position 24,535,176 of record CM051456.1, on the reverse strand, counting down.
TAGTAGAAAAACAAGAAGCAAGTAATGATAACGATAACCAGCAGAATCCCACTTGGGTTCTACAACTTCATCTTAATAGTACTGAACAGGATTCGGTTATAGATAACATACCTCCTAATTTAGTTGATATTCCATGGTCCTGCAATCTATGAGATCATTGCAAATCACAATTCAACTCCTGCACTCAAAGAGAAGAAGTAAATTGTATTAAGCAAACTATAAAGACAAAGACAAGAGTGTTTGCAGGCATATAACAATTTTGTTCTTTAATCTGTTGGTATGAATTGCAAAACAGCAGCCTCATGTTAACATTAATTTGTTGAAAATTAATGACATGAATTATTATTATAGGAATTTGAAATGACTGTATGTAATCGATGCGCCCTTTGAATATATACTACAGTACGTGTTGGTGATAGAATAAATGAAATCAAAGTGATTAATAAAGAGACTTACTTACTTAATCAAAGTATGAAAACAAATTTGATATGGGAAATCTTGGGCCAGTCAGAAGAAGCTTCCTTAGATTGCAGATGCTCTAGCCCCTTGCAGTTGAAGATGCCTAAGTCCCGTAAAGAAGATAAATTCCGAATCCATTCAGGCAAAGACTCGATTCTTCCAAAATCAAATAACCTTAATTCTCCAAGAGAAGTGAGATGTTGAATCTGATGAGGCAGAGAGTCCCAGTCCTCTTTCCCGTATAACCACAATCCTTTAAGAGAGGTGAGGTTTGGGAGGATTTGATTGAGATGTTGGTTGAACGAATCTAAACTGATGGAGTCTGAGAACCCACCAACTTGTAAAATCTTCAAATTTAGACTGGAAATCTCCCCCATACTTGGGATATTCATCAATTTCGGAATCTTGACGAGGGTCAAATACTCGAGGGAAGACATCCTGGATAGGATAGGTAATAATACCCTCTCCAGATTCTCCAAATTCTCCAAATTATACAATTCCAAATGCTGGATGGAAGAAGAGCAAGACTCAAATAATTCAACGGGCAATTCAATCAATCCTGCACAGTTTTTGATAATCAATTTTCGGAGTGATGAGGTGAGGGCTTGTTGTTGTGAATAATCTCCATCTCCTCCTCCTCCTCCTACTCTTCCATATGGAATTGACTTCACTTCTGGGCAATCCTTTATCCACAATACCTCGAGACATTGAAGGGTGTTTAGATCAGGTGGTAGCTCTCTCAATTTTTCACACGACCAGATATGCAATTCCCGGAGTGAGGTGAGGGTGTTTAGAGGTGGAATTGACTCAAGATCCAGGCAATCGCTTATATCTATTTTCTTAAGAGATGACCGACCACCATCTACTGAGCTTGTAACACTTTCATTCTTCACAAAAAGCTCTACAGGGAAACAAGTCAACCCCGACAAATTCGATATTTCAATTGACCTGAGACAGCTCGTGGTGCTACATACATCTGCCAAACGAAAATACGAGTCCACCTTATTCACTGTCAACCTTTCCAGGCGTGGAAAATGACTTGGAACAGTTTTCAACTTGGGACAATCATCAATACTCAAGTTTTCAAGGTATGGGAAATGGCTCAGAAGACTGTTCAACTTGGGGCATTTCTCAATGCTCAAGTATTTAAGGCATGGAAACACTGTAATTCCAGCCTCCAACTCTGCCCACTCACTTAACTCTGCCATCTTCCACAAATCTAGCCTTTCTAGTGCTGGAAATGCAATAATTGATTCTCCAATCACGCTTGATGTGCTATCAATTCCAATTCCATAAAATGAATGTCCTATACTTTGCACATTGGATAAGCCACGCAACATCAGAAACTTGAGGTGTGGGAGGTGGCCCAGCATCGGAACTTATTCACATTGCTTGCATTTCTCAAGTTTTATGTCGATCAAATTGTGAAGCAGTTCCCAACCACCTTGGATGTGATTGTGTACCTCCATATTCATCATCCATCGAGGGAAGCTTCTCCCACAGTATCCAATTATCTTTAAGGACTTCAAACTTGGGTGAGGTTGTAGCCCATCCAACACATTTTCATCATTCCTCTCATCTTGAGATTCATTCCATTCAAAAACTAATTTAAAAATCTTTGATTTCATAAACAAGTCTGCTTGCTTAGCCTCTTCTTTATCTTTCACCCTCTCAAGATTTTGAATCTCTACTTCTCCTTGGAGATTCATTAATTTTCCTAGCTCTTTGATAATGCGTCCTTTCTCATGGCCCACTTTGTAGAATGGAAGCGTGCGAAGAGAAGTTAATTTCCCTATTCCAGGTGGTAATTCAACGGATGGTGGAATATGTAGATGTCTCAGGCTAACCATGTTGATTATTGAGTCCGGAAGAATCTTCAAGCTGACATCATCCCACCCATTTTCAATAATCCACAGTGACCGTAAATTATATAGTTTACCAATTGAATCTGGTAAGAGTTTTATTCCTGTATCTGAGATGTTAAAAAACCTCAAATGTATAAGATTTCCTATCACCGTGGGCAGCTCTTCCATCTTCATACCTCTCAAATTTAACACATACAAACATTTAAAACCTGGAAATAGGTTTGGTAAGGTTTTACCACTAGCGAATAGTGTGCGCAAGTAGTGTAATTGGTCCTGTGAGATGGCATCTGGTTCATCCTGCACCATAAGATATCGAACTCTATGCGTACCTTTCGCAATTGAACATGCAAGATCTTGAACAAGATCGTGCATCTTACAATGTTCAACTTTTCCAAACTCGTCTCTCTTCTCATCTTGGAATAAGGAATTCTCCATGAGATGGTTGAAAATTGCATCACCCACAGTCTCCATATCTCTTCGTGGATCAACATGTAAAAAACCTTCAGCCATCCAAAGCTCGATCAGTTGTTTCCTATTGATATGGAAATCTTGCGGAAATATAGAACAATATGCAAAGCACCTTTTATGCACGTATGTTGGCAACGATCGTAGCTTAACTTCAATATCTTTGTGATAGTGTCATCTTCTGATAATAGGTTTGCTAGGATAGACTGCCACTCATCTTTTGATTTGTCACGCAATAACCCCCCTACCACTTTGGCAGCAAGTGGTAGACCACCACATCTTTGGGCAATGCGTATGCCCACTTCTTCAAATATAGCTGGAACTACTCCTTGGAAGGCCTTTGATTTAATGATGGACCAACATTCATCTACGGATAATTTACGTAGCGGAGGGGTGGATAGAGGTTTCAGATTTGACGCAACAATTGCACTTCTCGTAGTAACGACAATGCAACTTCCCTTAACAGAAGATATCCCTGCTAAGGAACTCAAAAAGAGTCTGATTCATTGGAAATTTCATCCCATAAGTCGTCGAGAACAAGCAAGTACTTTTTACCGGCCAATCTCTTCCGAATGTTGTCCAAAACAACTTCTTCAGTTTGCATTCCGTGAACGCTTGCTCCAGTTAATGTTTCAAGAATTAATTTGAACAAAGCCTTTGCATTCAATCTTACAGAAACACACACCCATATCTTTTCTTCAAAATGAGCTCCTACTCTTTCATGATGGTATACTTTTCGAGCAAGTGTGGTTTTTCCAAGCCCACCCATGCCAACGATAGGAATGACAGAAATTGTTTGGTCTTGAGGAGCCGTAACCAGCATGTCAACTATCTTTGACACTTCATCATCTCTCCCAATGATGTTTGGCTCAACAGAGAATGAGTTGGTTTGTGGAGAGTCTAGACAAAGTGTGTTCATCCCAACATTAATATTGCTAGAATGAGCAACACTTGCAACTGCTGCTTGAAGACCAAAGTTACTTGCGTCTTTGTGAATCCTCTCCAACTCATCATTAACATCCTTAATCTTAGAAGCCATCTTAATCGTAAAGAGCAACTTGCAAGAAACACGGGGGAAGAAGGTGGTTACCTTATTTGTTTCTCCATTTTGCTTCTTGACTTTTTTCCGGAGAAGATCGTAATTGAACTCATCTAGAACTGCATCAGCTTTGAAAGCTACATCTTCAAGCCGCCCCAGCCAGCGGTTGACAGCTCGGTCGTTGACCTGCTTCGCCTCAGCATCATAGAGAAAATCTTGGATCAGTTCGAGTGACTCCTTCAGCCTACTCAGGTCTTTCTTGAACCCATACACGCGCTTAATCTCGTCGAGGGAAACGGAAAGCAGATTTTGCAGAACAACTTGAATGGTAGCACCAACAGCAGCTCCAACCAAAGCTTCTTCCATTGCTTTTCCAAATGAGATCAGAGGATTTTGAAATGGGATTATGTGCTCTTGATAGATCGATCTCGAGGGTAAAGGGAAATAATGTCTTGGCAAGTAAACAGTGAAGTAGAGAATAGACACAGAAGAAAACAGAGCAAAGCTGAGAAATTTTGATTAATTAGGTGTTCTTGATTGATGAATGGATCACAAAGGTGAGAAGAAATACAGAAGCAAAGCTGAGAAATTTTGTTCAATGAATGAATCAGATCTAAAATGAAGTCTTTGCCAGTACAGTACTACACAGTAAATTGTGGGCCAAATAAGAAGCAAATCCACTCATACATTCTCCAAATTATGGATACCATTCAAGTCTACCTTTTAAGTCTTTCTATTTTTACTTTTATTTTTCTATATTGAAAAGATCCTTTTTTTTAGACAAAAAGATCCAATTCAGTTTGAATTGTTCATTTTATGTCCCAGTTCAATATTTTTCTTTCATTTGTTTCTTTTTCAGTAAAATAAGACTACACTCTAAGAGCACTTACCTCTTCCATAGTAGTACGCACTGTCAGAATATCCACATGTTAAGTTAATTGACGAATTCTACGTGTTAAGGATTATTAGCAATTGGAGAACATTATTAACAAGCACACATGAAAGACGTGCAAGGTTTAGATCCCACTGGAAGCACATGCAGAGTGGGAAATGATATATAGATACAGCAGTTTTAATAAGTACAGGATTCATGTATTGTGTCATGGTGCTAATTGGGTTTGTTTGTTTATCTTTAGGCAAGTAAAATCCTACATGATCAATTAATTTGCAAATTTTAGATGTCGAAGACTCTCTTTTCTTTTGTTTTCCAGTTGCATTTCCTTTCATTAGCTAGAGAGCATGCATGTAGCAGAAGAAAGGGACTATTGTCACACCACATCTGTTAACAGGAGTGTGTGCTGTTTCGATTATATCTAAAACCCAATTTGGGATCAGAGGCTACGAAATTAAACAAATCGCGCATTGAAAATTTCAGTTATTCAGTCGCGGTCGAATATAACAATATTGACTCCTTCAGCTTAGTCAGATCTTTCTTCAATCCATAAACACGCTTAGTATCTTCAATGGGAGCAGAAAGCAGATTTTGCAGGACAAGGTTTACGGTAGGATTCACAAAAGCTCCAATCAAAGCTACTTCCATTGCTTTCACAAATGAGAGTACACACTCTTACTGGATGTTGAGGATGAAGAGCAATACAGAGAAACAGAAGATTTGATACAAGAAAGCAAAGTTAAAAAAAAAAAAAAAAAAAAAAAAAAAAAAAAAAAAATCTTTTTGAAATATAGGAATAGAGGAAGAAATTAACAAAAAGTTGAAATGGAATTATGATTTTTTGACAGGTGCTCAAAGATGAAGAGAAATACAGAGGGTATACAAAGATTGGAGAGAAAGTTGTATGTTTTGAATATAGAAGAAGATCAAAACAGAGAACTGAGATGAGAGTACGTTGTCTTGATTGGTATTTGGTAGAATACAAGAGAATATGAAAAGATGTATTACCAGAGCTAATCCAATAGAAACAGATGAAAACAGTACATGGAAATCGGAAACGAGATTATGTGTTCTTGATTGATGAATGGATCTCAAGGCTTAACAGAGATACAGAAACAAGAATTTTTGTGTTTGATTGAGAGAAAATAAACCAGAGTTGCTTAATAAGAGAAAATAAACAGATAATGTAACAAATAAACTCAAATTCATTGGCTGGTTCAGGAAAAGTAATCCCAACTTGTCATTAGTTAATTTATTTTAATCAGAAGAGGTCTAATAAAATGACGAATGGAGTCTTTCTTTAACCAATTCTTTGGCTTTAGTATCTGTAGTTTTCTTCTGGCTGAGCGTCATCGGTCATTTAAATTTATCAAAATTTCCAAAAAATTTCAGTACATCTACAGTACTTACATATACTTGCATATGCTTATCGGGTTCTCATAGCTAAAGTTCTCGCGAGCATTATCCAGTGAAATAAATTGCATTATAGCATATGTAAAGTAGATGTTTTTTAACATAAAGTAGATGTTTTTTATTTTTTTATTAACAAAAAGTACAACATTTTAACATGGTACTTTAATTTACCAACATCTATATTATGGTCTATTTTCAGTCCCGCAAATCATAAAAGATCAGAATCTCCCAAATTGCCAGGGAAATCAGATACTATGAACACGCCCGGCACATAATACACATGGTAGAAGTGGTCAATTTTTGAGAAAACTAAAGGTTCGAAAACTCCATAGCAGACGAATAACAAGTCAATAATCAAACGAGAGAAAATGGAGTAATTTTCACACAACAAAGAGGTGGACTTGAGAATTTCCATAGCTTGATCAAAATATTGACGCCATATGAGAAAAGGTATTAACATCAGCCGCATCACAAAACCAAGTCTGATACTCATCTAGTAGGAAACAAACTGTACTGCGATAATTCAAGGTAAATGCATCAGTGATATAAGTTTAGAATTGGATATAAGTCCAATGCAGTGCCATCATGAGTGCTATCCTTGCTGAATGTATCCAGAAAACTGGCAAATTCACCACCTAGGATCTCTCAGCCAATGGGATGTCGCCTCCTGCACATTGAGCAGCAACGATCAGACATGTACTGTAATATGATTTAATGCTGGAGAAATCAGATGATTTCTTAATGATCATAGCTAGGGTTACTAAACAAGTTATTGATCATATTTTGCATACACCCGATAACTATCTATCTATTCACTTCTTTTATCAAAAATAATAGACGCATGGAAGTTCCCTTCCGGTTACCCTTTTGACCCTTTTCCTTTCCTTTGGTCCAGAATTAGAAAAACCTTTGGTATCAAAGCACAACGATTATCCAATCAGTATGCTAAGATACACATACTAAATCCATTAGTAATTCCATTCGTCGAACTCGGAAGCATTTTGACTGGTGAGAAGAAATAGTCCTAAATAGCAGATTTGAAAAATTACTACCAAGATAAGAAGCGGCTGAATTTATTACTTATAGACATTGTGGCTGAAATTTATCCATGTCAACTCATATGGATGACTTTCAGCTACCAAGTCTCATCACACCTCTATACTTTTCATCTCATTTCTTTACTACTTCACCGCTTTAGCGCTTGGGGCACTCACTGCAAAAATCAGATTCCAGACCGAGGACATGAAGGAGATTTATTCATTCTTCTAGACCTCTACATCTAATAAGCAGGTCTAGCTAGGTAACATGTCCCAGTAGCTTACTAGTAGCTATAGATCTAAATAGGGTAGGTCAAAAGAAGCAAAACGTGCTAATTCTATAACCCTGAAGTAGATGTAGCTGGATATTAAATGAGTGGATATATGCATTTGAAACTGCTACCTCTTCGGCCTGCTGCTGCGATCTTCTTCAAAATCCATCATTCCACCATGTTCAGAATTGATCTCCTCATGTCCTCGGAAGTCAATGTTGGCCTGCTTACAGTTGGGAACTTCTGCCACAATGTAAGTAAGACACATCGACAAACATATCCAGAGGTTTCTTAAATTTTTATAAAAAGAAACCAAAAGATTTGGAAGTATACAAGTAAGAAAACAAAATAATACTAGGATTAAGTATATGTTTATCCCTATCCGCATCTATAGCAGGCAGAGCATGTACACTATTTTACCCAACTAAAGTTCACGTAATTGAATTGAAGCATAGAGTTACTTAGTATTTGTGCATCCAATTCAACCATTATTTGGCCCCGTTGATTTCCCTACCCCCTGGCATAATTGATAATTCCATAGATGCACATGCATTTGAATTAGGTGTGTTTACTCTCTCGAAGCATAAAAATCATATCCAACAAGCAGAGTGTAAACATATAAATGCATAGAAACACAAAATGGTGTATTGAACAGATAATACCGCAATCGACATCAATTTAGCTGACCTTAAAATTTAGGGTCTTTTTTACTTCTTCTACCCTTTCTTCTACCTCCGTTTGGTGCTTCTTGTCCGCCTCACTCATAGAATCTGCCCACTTGATCTTGTCTTGAATTGAAACAAGAAGATCATCCGAAGTCGACAGCCTGAAAGATAATCAAAGCAATATTGACTCACATAATAAGCATGCGCCAAAAGGAAGAGAAACATGGTCAAAAAGGGGAATAAACATGCAACAGAGAGATAATAAAATAAATCACACGCATCATATTAAAACAAATTCTGATCAGATGAGATCTACAAAGAGCTATCTTAAATACTGTTCCCAGTTCCCACAGAAAATTTTATTACTTATGGCAGGTACCTACCAGTTTGCCAGCGTTTCAATCATACTGCCCAGTTGTCCAGGTCTGAGATCCCTTCCTGCAGCAAATTGTACCTATAATAACAGGTGAAGAGAATTAGCAACAGTACTCTTTAAGAGACCATGCAGCTAGCTATCTGGATGTTTAACACGAGCAATAAATTTAAAGCAAAACCTCAAAGCATCTTCGCAGCTGATCCAGCTTCCCTCTAACTATTCCCTGTTCACAGTGGAACAACAGATCAGCGCAAGTGAAAAAAGGACGTACAACAAAATGTGGAAAAGGATGGAGAACTTGCACAAAGGAACCATAGTACTTCTCTATCAAAATTCCCAACACAGATGCACTGACATAAACTGTCAAAGGTAGAAGATTGGTAATGAAAGTAGGAACATACCACATACATGCAGTCATTGATAAGAAAATCTTCCAACTCGCGAACATTTGTCACATCCAACTCTTGTATGAGCGTATCATAGGGCAAAACCTTGAAAATTACCAAGAAGATCCATCAAAAATCCAAGCATTCCCCAAAAAAACCTCAATAACCACATTACTGATAAAAAAACAAAATGTCATTATTATAACATGGCTGTGAAATTAATATAAAAAACTTGTTTTGGGGCCAATAAAGAAGGAAGCTACGATATTTCTCTTTACAAAATTATCAAATTGCCAGGAGTGAGTCCATAGAACATCTCATAAAATTAACACCGGCATCACAAGTGAGCTTGGGGAAACATAAATCTGATATACTACGTGCAAGTTAAATTATACTACTCCCTCCACCCTGGACCAAATGTCTCATTTTCTTTTTATATATGTTCCAAGACAAATGTCCCATCCCATATTTGGAAATGATCCAACCATGTAGAGTTACTGTGCAGCGTTAGGAGGAAAGTATAAAATAAATAGAAATGTGAATGTAATAGGTTACTTTTTTAGTTGGAATGAAGTAGTTGTTAAATTTAAGTGTGTGAGAAAAGTTGTAGTGATATTGTTGTAGAAAAACAATGATTGTAATGTGGGGGTAGTTTCCCCTTTGGCAATGGATAAAGTTTTTTGGGACACCCAAAAATAGAAAACAAGTAAAGGTTTGTGAGACGGAGTGAGTGAGATATTTGGTCCTGGATGAAGATGTACGTACATATGCAACATCACGTGTATACTGCGGTTGGAGTGCAAAAGATGAGTCAATATAGGCAACAGATCAAGAATCTTTATAATTGTGTATGCCAGGCACACAAATACAGCAATTTCTTATTCAAATTCCAAATGCATCCATAAGTGTACATATCAAACCATCTACCTTGTTTGTTTCCGCAAGAGTAAGAACAGTCAGTTGCTTTAACTTCAGTACTTGATCAGGGACCAGCGGTGGAAGATGGCTAGAAACACCTAGCATGATAACAAAGAATGTCAAATTGAAACACGAAATACACAAAACGATGAACTAGGTTTGGGCCACAGTGCATATACTCATGACAGCTACCTAACATGTGAAGCTTTCTTTTCATAGTTAAATCCTTTTAAAGCACAGCAAGAGTGCTGCTAAACAAGTTCCAGGGAATTGAAGAAGAAAATCAGCTGGCTAACATCTTCAAAGAGAATACAAAGAATCCCAAGGGAACTAAAGAAAGAAATGAGAGCAAGTATAATAGCATCATGATGAGGCCAGCAGAAAAGGAATTAATACAGAACTTTCCTGTTTTGTCATGCAAGTCAACAAAGTTAACAACAGAACGAATAAAACAAAATAAAATCATACAGGTATTCTGCAATTTTATCCGACTTTAGTTTTATGAAATACTAAGAGAACAAAGTTCAATAGAATAGTGCAAGGTAGAGAAACTGAAATTTGCATAGCCCTTCCCTTAATCTTTTTGGTTGAACTAAATAATAATGAAACTCTTGAGAAAGATCGTCAGTTAGTGGAAAAACTTGTAATGAAAGGTTCATTATCAAGGGAAGGGATGCATGGGTGGCGGAAAGCCGAAAACAATAAACAAACCTATAGGTAATACTAAAGCAGAAACGTATAGCAAGGAGAAAAAATGTAGATTAAAAATACTAGATTATTACCCTTGTATTCAGTCCATGTTCCATAGGCAAATAGGCGAAGCAAATCCAAGTAGTTCCTATTCTCAGTTCCTTCAAGCTGCAAACAAACCAATACGGTAAGAAAAACAGCAGCAAAATTAAAAAGTAAATGCCAAAAGAATTTGGGAAGCATAAAACACCGTAATATTGGATGGATCATTAGAAAAAATACAGAGAAATACATCTTTTACTACAATTCCTTTGAATTTTTATATGTAGTAACTAAAGAAGTCAAAAGTTAATAACCCAATACTAACTAAGCAAATTAAAAGTCACTAAACCAAATTACTTCAAATATCAGCAAATAAATTGCAGGATTCTACTCCTGCTCACTTCTTGTTTCAAGGAGGTCAAATAATATAACAACAGTAACTTAATGAGATAATTTGGTTCAGGGGCCATCATAAGTCAACTATATGCATGCAGAGATGGGAAGTTCTCGCAAAGTAGCCAGTCAATTGCCTAAGGATCAGGGCCAGGCACTCAAAAATCTATAAACAAAACAGACACAATTCATTGATAGCAACAACATTCCATCTCAGTAAGTCACCAAGTAATTTAAAACACAATCTAATATAAAATCAGTTTAAGAAACAATCATTATAATAATTCGGTCATTCTAGTTTCTCTATCCTATCCGTCTTCCAGTCATCACAGTTCTCATTAAGAACCCAGTACATGTCAAAACCGCATAACAACAATGGACAGCACTATGTTGTACACCATCACCATTCACAAAGGTGGCGCCGTAAAGTTCTAGACAACACTGAATTGTAGCACGCCATGATGACGAACAAATAATAAAACTAACAGCCATGGGGGCAGGTGATTGCCCTAATGCTAAAGATCTCAATTCTCAGAGGTGCTTGAGCCCATCAAACCACATTAAATCAGCGGATTACTAGTGTTACCCTAACGGTGATAGCCCTAATAAAACAAACACACCACACCAAAATCAAAAAATCAAACTGACAATCCCTAACAAAATTTTAAAGCCTGTGTTACCCCAAACAAAGCATAACGATGAGCTCCGTTACAATTTTCATACCAAAATCGTGATAAATTAATAGAATATATACCTGAGCAACATTAGGAGTGGACAAAATCTCAGAGAAGGCAAAGAGGGAAGGGTGAGAAGTGGCCTCGAGCACAACTCTGGCGAGGCCTGAGCCCTTGTTACTCAACGCCTGCTTGACAAAGTGCTCGATGTGTTCCGCTTGCTTCTGCTCTAAGTCCATTCTTCTTCCTACTCCAAAATCCCTAATATTTGGAAAAAGTAAAAAACATAATCATAAATTAGGGTCGTTGTGTAGCTACAGACAGATGCTAATTCATGAACAGCACCGAAATTACCTGATCTGGAGTACTGGAACTGAAAATTTTGATGTTGATGATGATCGTAGGGTTTTGGGGGAGATTATTTTTTTCCGATATGTGCTGTAGAACCCGTCTTTGAGGTACTGAGTGAGAAAGGCTATATATATGATGGAAAAAGTTTAAAAAGAAAAAAGAAGAATAAAAATGGACTGAAATGGGCTATCTTCTAGGGTCACTTCCCCGACAAGCCAACTCCTCAAATACCATTAAACTAGTGGGGAAATAATAAATTTATAAATAATTAAATCTTAGTGGGGAAATAATAAATTTATAAATAATTAAATCATTTAACATGAATAATATTATTTTCTTCTTTCACTTTTAGAACAATTTTATTAATAGAGAATTTACAAGATAATTCAATCGAATTTGATCATTATTTTAAATTATAACGAAATAGACTCGTCGAACAAAGTTAGTGTTCTGAATTATTACTGAAAAAAACCGTGCAATAAACCTGTCACACATAGTTAGTGCTCAAAATTATCAGAAAATTACATATAAGAGCTACTCTATAACCCCCCCCCTCTTACAAAAACAACCACCTCTAAAAAACGATTACAAAAAAATTCATTCTATTTTTTTTGCGCCCTAATTTCATTGAGAGTCTTTTTGGTTAATGGTAGTCTTTTTGGTGGTCTCGCTCCCTGAAAGTTGAAGGACGGTTCCTTCTTAGTTGTTTACTTGTCAACTGTATGTCGCATTTTCACGGTCTTCATTAGGATTTATTTGTCAAATTAATAGCTCTCTTAATTAATGTTTTATTCATTTCGTGTTGCAGGTGATGATTACATCTGCGTTTATGTACAATAAATATATCTTGAACTCTTTTATTTCTTTTGTTATTATTTGATACAAAACCATACTTTTTCTGGAATTATTAGTCATATTTGTAAAAAAAATTGAAACGGTCAATCTAACATACGGTTCTACTACTCCTACACTACCCCTTAGAAGGTCCCAAATGGTTGGGTGTGGAAACCTCCAAAAGCTCGCCCTAGGCGAGAAGAAAGTCGTTGCTTTATTTTATTTTTTAGCAAGTTGTGGCAGCTCCACAACCTTTCCCTTTTTTTTTTTTTTTTTGGTTTTTCTTTTTCTTTATTGTTATAAATATGAATGCCATGAGTTCATGACTCTTCCTATACTCCATTTAGTACTTTACTTTATTGTTCCATTATGTAAAGTGAGAGTTACGAAACTCACTTGGCTATGGAGAGTTCCCTATAAATAGAGCTTGAACTTGTACATTGAGATATACTTGATAATACAATGATATTCTCCCCTCTCCTCTAACTCTTTAAAGTCTTTATCTTATGAAACGTTATCAGCACGATTCTACCGAGCTAGTCCGACTCCTAATCATTCCCTTCTTGCTAAGGTAAGACATAAAATCATCTACGTTTAATTAGTTGATAAATTTATCTAATCATACTTTTATTCCGAATATTATGTGTGTTGTTGTTGTTGTCCTCGAAAGTAGAGGAAATATATAAATTCTACTAGTGACTGACTAATATTGCATGCCTACTTGTTGAGACTGACTATGGAGTAATCTGTTTGTTAATAGAAGTAATTACATATCTTAATCCCCATGGATTTTATTGTGAGTTGACTTTATTGAACCATGCTGGTTATAACGACCACCACGAAGTGATACTTACTTTAGTGTTGTGGTTTTTGATTAATTATATGATTTGCATACATGGGCATGTTATTTCTTGCTGTTTAATTACTGCTACTCAACTTTATATTCTCTAATATGAAAGCTTTCTAGCAGATATTCTGTGATTTCACATCACACAAAAACTAATCATCTGCTTATTAGTTTGATCTAAATAATTTCTCTGCTTGTTGCTTGTTTGTTCATTTTCATATGGATAAATTAATGCTAACATGATTGATCGAGATGCTAATGATAGATTGATTAACTCCCTTGATTGTTTCTCTTTTAGTTTGATCATGGCAAATCTTTGCAATCTTGAATTTGTCGCCTTGGACATTTCCGGGAACAATTTCCTATCATGGGTTCTCGATGCGGAAATTCACCTCGATGCTAAGGGTCTTGGAGACACCATAAAAGGTGAAAATACCGCGTCCAAACAAGACAAGGCCAAGGCGATGATTTTTCTCCGCCACCATCTTGATGAAGGCCTCAAAACTGAATATCTTACTGTGAAAGATCCTGCAGATCTTTGGAATAACCTCAATGAGAGGTACGATCACCAAAAGACCGTGACACTGCCTACCGCTCGTTATGATTGGTTACATTTACGTTTCCAAGATTTTAAATGTGTGAGCGATTTTAACTCAGCAATGTTTAAGATCACCTCTCAATTAGAGTTATGTGGTGAGAAAGTCACGGAAGCGGATAAGCTCGAAAAGACACTATCTACTTTTCATGTTAATAACTTGCTCCTGCAGCAGCAATATCGTGAGAAAGGGTTTACAAAATATTCAGCTTTAATCTCATGCCTTCTTGTGGCTGAATAAAATAATATGCTCTTGATGAAAAATCATGAATCCCGCCCAAGTGGTTCAAGGCCGTTGCCTGAAGCAAATGCACAAAGTTTAACAATAATGGCCAAAACCCCGGTCGTGATAGAGGTCATGTACGTGGGCGTGGCCAAGGCCGTGGATATGGACGTGGACGTGGGGGCTCTCGTCCATATAGTGGCTTCAAAAATGCAAGTCAACAAGAGAAGCCAAATAATGGAAAAAGTGGACAATCGAAAAATAATGTTGAAATGTGCTATAGGTGTGGCATGACAAATCATTGGTCTCGTACTTGCCGTACACCAAAACACCTTGTTGAACTTTATCAAGCCTCAATCAAAGCTAAAGGCAAGAACATTGAAGCAAATTTTGTCCAAGATGATTCCCCTCATGGACAATATGATGCAACCCACTTGGATGTCTCAGATTTCCTTGTTTACCCTAAAGGTGCAAGTGATGCTATGTTTGAGGATGTCACTCAAGCTTGAAGTTTTTCTTTTAAATGAATAATGTTTTTGCAATGGACTTGTTGTCCCTCTTAGTATGAATAATATTTTTTTTGCAATAAATAATGATTACTGAAATAATAAAGCATTTTATTTCATCTTACTTCAAGTCACTTATTTTATTTTTATTTTCTTTTATTTATTGAAGAAATCTTGAAAATGACCAAGGCGAACGAAGAAGAAGTATGCTTGGCAGATTGTGCAACTACGCATAGCATATTCAATAATAAAAAATACTTTACTCACTTATCATTGAAAGAGGCATATGTGAGTACAATATCGGGTAGTACAAATTTAATTGAAGGCTCCGGAAGAGCAAACATAATACTACCACATGGAATAAAGATTGCCATAGAAGAAGCATTATTCTCTTCTAAATCTCAACGAAACTTAATGAGTTTCAAAGATATTCGATTGAATGACTATCACGTTGAGACAATGAGTGAAAATGGCAATGAATTCCTTTGCATTACAACCTTGAGATCCGGTAACAAAAGTATTTTAGAAAAATTACCGGTACTATCCTCTGGTTTGTATTACACTAAGATTAGAGCAATTGAAGTTTATACTATCGAAAAACAGCTTGATAGTAACTTCAAAATATGGCATGACCGGTTGGGCCATCCCAGGTCAATAATGATGCGAAGAATTATGGAGAATTCATGCGGTCATACATTGAAAAACGAGAAAATTTTTCAAAGTAAGGACTTTTCATGCATTGCATGTACTCAAGGAAAATTTATTTTGAGACCATCATTAGAGAAGGTCGGATATGAAAGTCCTGCTTTTCTAGAGAGAATTCATGGAGATATATGTGGACCAATACAACCATCATGTGGACCATTTAGATATTTTATGGTCCTAATAGATGCATCCACAAGATGGTCACATGTGTGCTTATTATCTACTCGTAATTTGGCATTTGCAAGGCTTCTTGCACAGATAATACGTTTACGAGCACACTTCCCGAATTCTCCAATAAAGAACATACGCCTTGATAATGCTGCAGAATTCTCATCGCAAGCATTCAATGATTATTGCATGTCTATTGGTATAAATATTGAACATCCAGTTGCACATGTTCATACACAAAATGGTATGGCCGAGTCACTTATTAAACGACTCCAGTTAATTGCAAGGCCATTACTGATGAATACCAAACTCCCAGCCTCTACATGGGGACATGCCATTTTACATGCTGCGACACTAGTGCGCATCAGGCCAATAGGATATCAAAAGCTCTCCCCGATGCAATTGGTGTATGGTCATGAACCAAACATAT
Organism: Plantago ovata; assembly: GCA_028274465.1. Classification (NCBI taxonomy): domain Eukaryota; kingdom Viridiplantae; phylum Streptophyta; class Magnoliopsida; order Lamiales; family Plantaginaceae; genus Plantago; species Plantago ovata. The sequence goes on along the minus strand of CM051456.1, from coordinate 24,518,931 downwards.
CTCATCTAAAAATCTTTGGGTGTGCGGTTTACGTACCAATAGCTCCACCACAACGCACAAAGATGGGACCCCAAAGACGATTGGGAATATATGTTGGATATGAATCTCCATCAATAATTAAATATTTAGAACCATCGACTGGAGATTTATTTACGACAAGATTTGCTGATTGCCATTTCGACGAATCTAATTTTCCAACAATGGGGGGAGAACGTAAGCAGTTGGAAAATAATATATCATGGAATGAATTATCATTATCTATTCATGATCCTCGTACAAGTCAATGTGAAAATGAAATTCAAAAGATAATTCATTTGCAAAATCTAGCGAATCAATTGCCAGATGCATTCGCTGACCCACAAAGAGTTACCAAGTCTTATATTCCAACTGCAAATGCTCCAATTAGAATTGAAGTCCCTGAAGGACCAACTACAAAGGCTAGTGAGTCTAAGGCACGCATGAAGCGTGGAAGACCAGTCGGTTCCAAAGATAAAAATCCTCGAAAAAGAAAAGGAGCAAATGTTAGTGATGGCCCGAAAGAGGAAGAAAAATCTCCTGAAGAGACTAATAAGACTCTAGACGAGTCACACGACATAACAAAAGAGACACAGGTTCATGAAATTATTGAAAATGAAGAGATCTCCATTAATTATGTCGTAACTGGAAAGATATGGAATCGAAATGATACAAACATCGATGATATTTTCTCATATAATATAGCGCGCGATATTATTGAAGAAAGTGAGGATCTTGAACCTACGTCAATGGAAAAATGTAGGCGTAGAAGTGATTGGCCAAAATGGAAAGATGCTATCAACAAAGAATTAAACTCTCTGAGTAAGCGTAAAGTTTTTGGACCTGTAGTCCGTACACCAAATGGGGTAAAACCCGTTGGATATAAATGGGTATTTGTGCGAAAAAGAAATGAGAAAAATGAAATTGAAAGATATAAAGCAAGACTTGTCGCACAAGGCTTTACTCAAAGACCTGGGATTGATTATGAAGAGACATATTCTCCAGTAATGGATGCTACTACATTCTGTTACCTAATAAGTCTGGCTATACATGAAAAACTTGATATGCGTCTCATGGATGTAGTAACGGCCTATTTATATGGGTCCTTGGAGAATGATATTTATATGAAAATCTCGGAAGGATTCAAAGTGCCTGAAGCACAACACCTAAAAGCTCGAGAAGTTCATTCGATCAAATTAAATAAAGCTATATATGGACTAAAACAATCAGGACGAATGTGGTTCAATTGTTTAAGCACATTCTTGTCAAAAGAAGGATACAAGAATGATACCATATGTCCATGCGTTTTTATTAAACGATCTGGAGCAAATTTTGTCATTATCGCAGTCTACGTTGATGACTTGAACATTATTGGCACTCCTGAAGAGCTATCAAAAGCGGTTGATTGTTTGAAGAAAAATTTTGAAATGAAAGACCTTGGAAAAACCAAGTATTGTTTGGGTCTGCAAATCGAACACTTGGAAAATGGAACGTTTGTGCATCAATCGAATTACGTAGAAAAATTGCTAAAACAATTCTACATGGATAAGGCACATCCACTTAGTACACCCATGGTTGTAAGAAACTTAGATGTGGGAAAAGATCCTTTTAGACCTCCGGGAGAGAATGAAGAACTTCTTGGTCCTGAAGTACCATACCTTAGTGCTATCGGCGCACTAATGTACCTTGCTAACTACACACGACCAGATATAGCTTTTGCCGTTAACTTACTAGCAAGGTTTAGTTCTTCTCCTACTCGAAGACACTGGAATGGGATCAAAGATATATTTAGATACCTTCGAGGTACAAGTGATATGGGTTTGTACTATTTGAACTCTGGTAGCTCTAAGTTAATTGGATATGCCGATGCTGGATATTTGTCTGATCCACACAAAGGCCGTTCTCAAACAGGTTATTTGTTCACTTGTGGAGGTACTGCTATCTGCGTTCTGTTAAGCAAACTTTGGCTGTTCCCTCTTCTAACCATGCAGAATTGATAGCAATCCATGAAGCAAGTCGTGAATGTGTCTGGTTGAGAACCTTAATCGGACATATTCGCAATATGTCTGGTCTTACATTCCAAGAGGAAGTTCCGACAGTACTTTATGAAGATAACACAGCTTGTATCGCACAATTGAAGGAAAGATTTATTAAAGGAGACCGGACAAAGCACATTTCACCAAAGTTCTTCTTCACTCATGACATACAAAAGCAAGGGGCTATCAAAGTACAACAAATCCGTTCATCTGGAAATTTAGCAGATTTGTTCACCAAGTCACTTCCAACATCTTCATTTCAAAGATTGGTCCGAAAGATTGGAATGCGGCGACTAAAAGATATAAAGTGATGTTTGAATCAGGGGTGACGGATACGCACTGCACTCTTTTTCCCTTCGCTAAGTTTTTATCCCACTGGGTTTTTCTTAGCAAGGTTTTTAACGAGGCAGTAACTTTAAAGCGTATTCGACAAATAAACTAATGTCATTCAAGGGGAGTGTTATAAATATGAATGCCATGAGTTCATGACTCTTCCTATACTCCATTTAGTACTTTACTTTATTGTTCCATTATGTAAAGTGAGAGTTACAAAACTCACTTGGCTATGGAGAGTTCCCTATAAATAGAGCTTGAACTTGTACATTGAGATATGCTTGATAATACAATGATATTCTCCCCTCTATTCTCCCCTCTCCTCTAACTCTTTAAAGTCTTTATCTTATGAAATTTATTTCTTTTTTCCTCCAATAGTTAAAAAAGGCTATAACTTAATAAACACAAAATGCAAAAAATAAATAAAAATCAGTGACCGTTTTATTTTTTCGAGATTTATAAATAGACACCAATCTTGGATATTTGGAGATCCTATATTGAGCTCTCATTTCTCTTGTAATTAAATTCAAACACTCCTAACCTTTCCAAATCCACTCTATTTCTATTTTCAATATTTGTTTTTGTCAATTTTATGTATCATTGTATCATAACTTGTTAAAAATAAAAAAATAAATTGAAAAACAACCCTACCCCCGCCACCATTGGAGGAGCACCAAACGACGTCGGGGCATCATCGCCAAAACCCCAAAAAAGTACATACGACGTTGGGGCGTCTTACGACACCGTTGGTGGTGGTCTTAACCACCTTATAAAGCCAAATATTCTAAACCACCTTATGTCTCCGTAGGGTTTCAAACCCCACACCCCTACATGCTATTTCAACACCCTTACAACATCTAACATATCTTACTCATCTCCTTGTCCATTCACAACACCACTTTATAACTTCTATAGTGTAAACTGTGTATTGGACTGACATAATCCAACACTTTTCAAAGTGGTTCGATACCACCACCTCCAATTTGCACGCATATCTCTATTACCACTCGATCACCTTATAACTCCTTAGTTTGACACTAATTATTAAGTTATGAACTAAACTCAATTTAAACTCTATACATTATTTTCGCAAACAAGAGAACATATCCTTCCATGTTGAACTAATATTGTTTTTCAATTAAATCAAAGATATCGTAAATTAAGTTTATTTTGATTTAGATTTTTCCAAAAAACATACAAATAACACACATATGATATTATGATATTATTGGAATTATTCACGCAAATAGTTTTGGTTGGAATCGGATTTTCCAATTTTTGTCAAACATATTGCATTTTCTCGCACTTTCCAACATGTCTAAAGTCTAAACTAAACCACTTCCCCCTATAAATCACCAACCGTTCCCATCTCCAAAAACCTCTTCCCCTTCCCTTTTACTCACCACCGCACATTCATTCCCAATTCACCTCTCCCTTCCCTGTTAATTTACCCTATTTTCATCTCCAATTCTTAATCATGCACATTATTAGAAATCTCGATTGATGCTTCTAGGGAATAACAAATGTCTCATGTACTCAGTAAAGTTCTCCTGTCGGGTTTTATGATAAATTCCTCTCTCTGCCGTAGAACCTACCTCTACTCCGTCGGGTCATTTTTTATTAAAAGCTTAAAATTAAATTTAATTAGGTATAATTTAAAAGTAAATTTATGCTCAAAATAAATATTAATAAGACAAATGGATCTTTAAATAATGTGACAACTATTAATATAATTTATTCATGCTTTCAAACTACAGTGAACATCATTATAAGGCACTATGTTTTTTTTTGTATTATTATTTTATTTTATTTTTTGAAACGACAAATTTAACATATCTTACTACTACTCGTACACTAGTCTTTTATCATCTTATAATTCCAAATACACCAATAACACCTTATGCATCCGTTGGGGTTCGAACCCCAATCTCTACTGTGCTATACTCCAACACCCCTACATCTCAAGGCACTAAATGTTAAACTCACACCTGAATGATTATTTATAAGACCATCTTATGTTATTTTTCACTTTGTAATTATGCATATCTAATTTTATTTACCATAACATATGAAATAGAACGCCAAGTAAATATGTTTGTACTCAACAATTTTTTGCATCGTCGTTATTTGCATGAAACTTAGTTAATATTTATCTTTCGAGCAAAAAAAAATAAACTCACAAATCAAATTGGACATGCCATTTAGAAGAATATTAATTCTTCTTTTGTAATCTTTGAATTTTTATTTAAATTATTTTGACATTACGTATAGCTAATCTCATTCTTACCTCATTTTTTAAAAATATCAATATTAATTAATAAAATCAAATTTTCTTATTTATTTATGTATTTTGAAATAGGGGTGAAAACAAATAATAAATAAATATATAAAAGAATATGTTGGTTTACTTGCAAATAGTGTGAAGAAGTATTTAATTTTGTAACCACTACTCCATATTAATGTTTGTCATACATTAAATATGGATCACTAAATATATTAAATATGATATTTTATTAAAAGAAAAAATAATTCAAAATGTAATAAATATTTTAATATGTATTTTTTATCAAAATACCACGTAGTGTGACTCCAAGTGTGTTATTTTCTTTTGGAACGAAAGAACTTGTCTTATATATCCAAAACCATATACTACATTTTAAGCCTGACTACGTCCAAGCCTAAGTCCTTGCTCATTACCAAGATAACTAATCAAAACTCATGCTAAACACACATCTCGTTATGCCGGAAAGATAAGAGATGTAACATAATTCATAAGTGTCGGGTATTTGGAGCTCTGATATGCTATCTTGTGTTGAATATCCTTCACAATTGTCGATGTATCAATCATTTTTTTCTGGAAAATCCACATATTTCTCGCTTGCCAACTATGATACACGGTTTCGGCAAGGATAATCTTAAACACTTTAGCCCTTTTACTTTCCCATTTGGACAACATGAGTGTCCAGTGACCCTCTGCGCGCCAATCCCCCCTGATCGAATTGCGCCTGTTGCTTTTAAAAGATCAAAGATTTTTTTGTAGTACTTGACATGCAGCTGCACATTCAAAGAAGATGTGGTCATTGCTTTCTTGTTGGCTGCAAAAACTACATTGTCCATCCGTATAAATTCCAAAAGCCGCAAGCCGATCTTTCGTTCCCATTCGCCTCTTTAAATCCTCTAAGGGCTTTATGATGAACGTGTATTTTACACTTTCATTCGAGTCTTTTTCACCTATTTAGCTATCATCTATGTTAATTTAGTTATATTTTAGTGCATTTTATTAGAATAGTATCACGTTTCCCTTTTCTTAGCATTTTTCAGGTTTTAGGTGAAAAACGTGATTTTCCGGGCAATTATATTGAAGAGAACGAAGAATCGATGTTCCGAGGACATTCGTGGAGTATCTAGAAGGTTCTGAATGAGATTTGAGGTCTTGGGGTCGAGTTTCAAGGCTTAAAGGTCACTAGAAGGCAAAATCCGAGTCCGAAAAGGAAAAGAAGACCAAAAATGCGTCCTCGCCGACTGGAGCTCCCGGGCGGTTCATCCGAGATGTGGGGCGGTTCGCCCCACACCAGGCGGTTTGCCCGGTGTCTGGGTCGATTCGCCCCACGCCTTCCGAACTCCTATATATAGTTGCATCTGTTTCTACGTTTTTCAGACCTCTTTAGACCTTTTTTCATACTTTTCACGTCAGTTTTAGATAGGAATTCTCCAGAGCATGTTCTGGGAATTCTTAGCATAGGAGACTATTTTTCTTATCAATTTGGAGAATTATCTTGCTTTTGAGTTCGCAATTCTTCGGAGATTGACAACCTTCGTCGGTAACATTGTATCTCACGATTTTTCTATTTATATTTATTTCTTTCAACATGTTTTCATTCAATCTTGCTTTGATTTCTGTTGACTGCATGACATCTATGAGTAGCTAAATCTATCGTTGGTGATAGTATGTGATTTCTTAGCTAGGGTTCTTAATTATGCATGATGGCTGTAACGCGAATCAGACTTGAGTTATTGCTTTATTTCTTTGATCTATCTAAGCCCTCTATCTTCATAGTGTTGAACTGAACGGAACACATTGGACAATTCATGATCTTAGATTTCTATGCAAAACGATTGGGTACTTCATGCATAATTATTAACCTGATGCTTTGAATGATCATACTATCACTAACTTCCATTATTATTGATAAGAAAATCTGTGCTAAGTCGTTTGTTGAGTTTATAGTTTAAGTTAAATTAGATAAAGCTAGTTATAGTCCTTAGAGATCGACACTCGAGGTTATTTTACTGCTACACTACGGTTTTCGTTGTAGTTGTGAATTGCCTTTGGCTAAAAATAAATTTATTTGATTAATTGAGTCTGACAAACTTCGGTTCATCAAATTGGCGCCATTGCCGGGGACTATACTACTTTTTTCTGTTTAGCTTATTTATATTTTCAGCATTCAATCCTAGTTTTAGTAGTTTAATTTGATCTCTCTAATACTCTCTTCTTAGCTTGTTACAGATAGTGTATGCGAAGTACACGATCTAGAGGGACACCGCTTGCTGAACCAATCGCTGAAATCGACAAAGTCTACCACCAAAGAAGGCCACTACTTCGACGACGTGAACTAGAGGAAATAGAGGATACCGATTTCTCTGAATCTCTACACAGTCATTTTGAAGAAATCATCGGAATGACAGAAGCTAGACCACTGAAATCATGGGTTCAACCCACCAAGGATCGTATGAGGGGACCGGCGATTGTTCTTTCGCCTGCAACTCGAGATCTGGAAATAAAAAACCACGTGTTCCAGCAACTTCCGAGGTTCTATGGCTTGGCAAGGGAAGATGTGATGGGGTACTTGCACGATATCGATGACTTCGTCAACCAACTCCCACGACCCGGAGCTGAAATAACAGCGGATGAGTTGAGAATGAAGGTTTTTGCTATGGGGCTTGGCGACAGGGCCAAGTCATGGTTGAGTTCTCTACCAGCAGGTTCGCTTGACACTTGGGCAAATGTTTTTTCAGCATTCATGGAGAAATACTTTCCCCACACCTTGACTACCGCGCTTAAGGCGCAAATCACTGGATTCAAACAAGACTATGATGAGACCATCTACACCGCGTTTGAGAGGTTCCAAGACCTCATGAACAAGTGCCCCCACCATGGTTTTGAGCTTGCGGATCTTGTCCAACACTTCTACAATGGACTAACCTTTGAGAATTAGCAAGTGGTGGATTTTCAATGCCGTGGCAATATTTGGGAGGAAACCGCGGAAGCCGTTTGGGCGGTTTTCAAAAGACTTGCTAAGGGTTCGCAATTCAAGGATCCAAGAGCAATGGTTAGGAGACGTGGACCTGAAGCTCCACCTACTCAGGAGGCCCCTAAGTATGGGGGGAATGGGGATCGATTCGAGTGCTTTACCAATGAGTTGAAACAAGTCCTCAAGAACTCCGCAGGAACATCTATGTCGAATGAAGTTTGCCGAATATGCAAGAACTATGGGCATGGAGCTCATATGTGTAGATCGGAGCTTGCATATGATGATGGCAATTGGGTTCAAGGAGGCGAAGAGGAAGCTTTTGCTGCGGAATTTGGTACTCAAGAAGCTAGCTATGGACAAGATGGTAGGAATCCTCGAGGTGGATTTGGAGAAGAGGGTTCCGGAACAATCAAGGATATGCACCGGCTAGCCAAACTTATGGCCCTAACCAAGACCGTAGTAAGCTTAGCTATGGTAATGATCACTGCGAAAATCCCGCTCCCAAAGAGCAACCGAAGTCGAAGACGGCTCTTCTCACGGAGAATTTGCAGAAAATGGTTGATCACACCCAAAGTTTTCTTATGCGTTATGAAGAAGATTCTGAGAAGACTAGGGCGAGGCTGGATTGTTTGGAAGAGAGCACTAGACTTGCCCATCAAAAGATGCAAGAGTTGATTGACCGTGGAGCAAGTAGGGAGCAAGGGAAGTTGCCTAGCAACACTGAGAAGTCGATGTCTATTACCTTGGTGGGTGATCTTCCTATTGAAATCACCAGCAAGAAGGTTGCTAAATGTGAGTGTTGCAAGGATGGAGAACCTCCACTAGCCAAGGAAAAAGAGAAGGATCTTGGTTCTGATGAGAGTGAAGAGGAGCAAGAGGATCCCGAGCCAATCCCTGAGAGTTTCGATATATATTAAGGTTCGGATTGGTGAACTTGAAGATGTTCGTGCTACACTAGATACGGGATCTTACTCTAATGTGCTCCCAATGAATGTGTTTGAGAAGAGTAGCCTTGAAAAACTATTTGAGCATAAGGCTATTGTGCAATTGGCGGATCCTTTGTGAGACCCGAAGGCGTTGTGAAAAACGTATTGGTTAAGATTGGTGAGGCTTCTGTGTACACCAACTTTGTAGTTATGCCGGCGTCTACACCTGGGATGGGGGATGTTGTACTCTTGGGGCGAACGTTCTTGACTAAGCTACGCTCCGTGATAGACATCTACCGAAGAACTTGCACCATTGAGGTGGATGGCAAGCAACATGTGTTGCGAGCCATATCTGATCCAAATATTCACTTCAATGCTTCTCACACAATTAACTACTTTGGTCTTGTTGTCTATGTTCATTCTCATTCACAGGTTCGTGGCATGAGGAAAAGATCCATGAAGGGGAAGTCTAGTACCCTCAAAAAGAAGAACTAAGAGCAAGAAGAAGTCGAGTCAAAGACTATAAACAATGGCGCTATCTGGGAGGCAACCCGGAGTTTTTATCGCTTTATTGCATTGCATGCATTCATACATTGAACAATTTGCCTTTCTTTATGTGAATTTGTTCGTTTATTTGTTGCTTTGTGCTTATGTTTATGTTTGAGTGAACTTTTTCGAGTCTTTTTTATAAGGAGAATGGTTTTCGGGGATAAAAAACTGAGTTTTTCGAGAAATTTCGTCTCCCCACCTCTGGAGGTGGGGGCGAATCGCCCCACGCACTGGGCGAATCGCCCCCCGTTTTCTGAGAATATAAGTGCGGGATTTCTCGCCCAAACCCTCATTCTCTCATCTTCTTCACCTCTCTTTCTCTAAAACACCCAAAAACTCAAAAAATCATCTTTGTTTCATAATTTCTTCAATTCTCCATCAAATTTGGTGTTCTTTAGCTTCAATTGAAGCCCTTTACGTGCTCTTTAGTTCTATCCGAACAACTTTCATCCTAGTTCATTTGTTTTTCAGATCTGAGGTATCTTCACATGAACCCTAATTTTTTAAATTTGGGGGTTTTTTGATTTATGCTTCAATTGAGCTTATATAATGTATGGGTTGATTGTTTATGTGATTAGAATCAATTTTCATTACCAATTGCTTGGTCATTTTGCTTGGTTTGATAAATTGGGAATTTTGCTTACTTGATATCTATGTCTCGTTTGGCATTGCTTCTCTTCTTTCATTCCATGTTATATGATGTGATTATTGGTATGATAAAGGTAGACATGTTGATAGAACACTTGATTGATGGGGTTTGAGACTTTTTGGTGAAATTTTTGAGTACTATGGTTTGAATGAATCTTGTCATTTGAGGTTACTAGTTATCTAGCATAAAGCATGTTGAGATATGTTACATATTATGATACGTGGATACGTTGCATTGTGGTTACTAGATTAGACTTGGTGTTTTGAAGTTTAGGCGTGATAATGAAGTTACTTGTTTGTTTCACTCTTGCATTTGCATATGCATGAAGCTTTTTGTTGTACGAGGTACTAAAGGATGTTTGTAGGAACCATGCCACAAAGGGAGAGGAGCACTTTCTTTTGGCTACAATGAAGTATGGGAGGTGGTTCGATTCCAACCATGTCAAAGGGTTTGACAAGGACGTTCTCCATGAGTTCTATGTTGGGTATACTACTCTTCAAGAGAAGGAGAGTGATCTCGTTAGAGGTGTGTTCGAGTCATGGACTTTTGCAACAACTTCGCGGTTTATCCATGAGGTGGAACGAGAATTCACCGGGAGTGAGCACTCTTATGTCTATTCACGTACCATTAAAGGGATTGAAACCAATATTACGGAAGAAATCTGCCACAAGGACTGCAAGGTCCGAGAGACTAGGAAGCAACCGGGGCGGCCTCATCACAACAAATTCAGTCTTGAATCGACAGTGGTGATGAAGTTCCGTATCGCTAACTTGATTCCAAAACATAATGACATGGACACCCAGCCCTTCCTTGGGGTGCCCCTCGACTGCTTATTGAGGGAGCACCATATAGACATCGGGAGCATCAACCGTAGAGAATGTGGGCAACACTGGGCAAAGAAGAAGAAAACCTCTGAGTTTCCGAGTTTCATCGCAGCTTACTGTAAGTTCCACGGGGTAGAGGACGTTGGTGAGGGAGACTCTAAGAGCACAACTCTTTCCCCTTCAACAGTTCACGAGCTATTAGAGAGATACCGGATGGAAAACCCCATAACTGCAGCGGCTAATCTTGAGAATTCTCTTCAACAACGCAATTCTTCTAATGATGATGATGGTGACAATGAAGACAATAGGGACAATGAGGATGCCATGAATACTGATGGAGGAGTTGGCCCTATTCGATCTATTAGTAGAACCACCACCACCACCACGGGCTCCGATGATCACCAACAAGGGCTCTCGAGCAATCTCAATACCTTACATCTAGTGTACTCAGCCGACCGAGGCCAAACCACGCGGTAACATCTAGTATCACTTCTTATTTCCTCATTCTCTTATTTCTAGGGACTAGCTTTAGTTTCATGAGGGGGGATGGGATTTAAGTGAACTATTGTTGTTAGTTTGGAGCTTGATTGGTAGTTTGAGTATAGTACCTTGCATTTTGTTGAAATTCGTTTGCATTAGCATTTGCACGTTTATCGCTTTCCTAGTAATTTAGTTGCATACACTACATTCATTCTAGTCTAGTTTTACATGTTTTATGTGGAGTTTATTTCAAATTTTTTAAACTTTTTTATTGGGTAGATCAACTAATTATGACCTTAATCATATGTTTCATCTCTATGAATTTGTTTGAGGTTTTTCTCGCTTGGCTTGTCACATTTACGTTTGCACTTAGTTAAGCTTGGTAGTCTCGACATCACTTAGTGGTGTTTTCTCTACTGCGGTTCACGAAGGCCTTTATAATAGGATGAATGCATGATTAGAGTCTTGTGGTTGTTTTCCCGAGTAATTATGTACCTAAGAGGCAACAAGTCTTCACCTTGCTTTGAGATTGCTAAATGCCTAGGAAGGAGGTAGTGTGAGATTGTGTGATCCTTTGTTTGCAACCTATTCTTTCGAATACGTTTGGGGAGGGGGTTACGCTTTCATTAGACTTGTTGTTCGATTTTTAAGTAGTGTGTTGTGAGTTTTCCTTTTTCGTAAAGTTTGTGCTCCAACCTATTCTTTCGAATAGGTTTGGGGAGGTCGTTTGTGTGTCATTGTAATTTCTTTTTCGTTGTGCTACTGCTGGCTAAAAAGAAAAAAGAAAAGAAGGAAAAAATCCAGAAAAAAAGAAAAAATCTGGAAAAAAAAAAGGGAAAAAAAAAAAGAAAAGACCCAAAAAAAAGCAAAGAAGGGTCCAAAGAAAGCCAAAAAGCAGTTTAGCAAAGTGTTTGTCTCGTTCGTTCAATTCTTGTAATGTTCGTAATCAAGTTGTAATTTTTTTGTCTGTTATTTGTTTGAGTGTAAACTTTTCTAGACCGCCCTCGTCCTGCCATTCAGGAAGTGGTGAATAGTTTAAGGCTTTGCTTGAGAAATGGGTAGAATATGGGAGTGTTATCTTTTTTAGGGAACCCTCCTTCGTTTGATGAGATCCAGTATTGGTTCGACCTCTTTGAGGAAAAGTCTTAACTTGGTGAACAACAGTAAGCCCTCAGTTTCATAGGCACGGGACAACCATTCGTATTTTAACATGTTTCATTACGTCGTCACTGACTAGGTCCAGGTAGAGAATGTTACGAGAGACTATCTTGTTTAACATAGTGCATATGTGAATGTGTATGAGTCAATCGAGACATTCTTCAACCTATATCCATGTTATGATTTGTATGGTCTTTGTTCATGAGTTTTTGATAGATTCAATAGATTAGTTCATTTCATTTGGCATGAGACTCCATTTTTTGTGTTGCATTGTTTTTTGTATTAGAGTCTAGCTTAGTTGCTTGAGGACAAGCAAAGGTTCGGTTTGGAGAGTTTGATGAACGTGTATTTTACACTTTCATTCGAGTCTTTTTTCACCTATTTAGTTATCCTCTATGTTAATTTAGCTATATTTTAGTGCATTTTATTAGAATAGTGTCACGTTTCCCTTTTCTTAGCATTTTTCAGGTTTTAGGTGAAAAACGTGATTTTCCGGGCAATTATATTGAAGAGAACGAAGCATCGATGTTCCGAGGACATTTGTGAAGTATCTAGAAGGTTCCGGGTGAGATTTGAGGTCTAGGGGTCGAGTTTCAAGGCTTAAAGGTCACTAGAAGGCAAAATCCGAGTCCGAAAAGGAAAAGAAGACCAAAAACGCGTCCTCGCCGACTGGAGCTCCCGGACGGTTCGCCCGGGATGTGGGGCGGTTCGCCCCACACCAGGCGGTTCGCCCGGTGTCTGGGGCGATGATGAACGCGGATGTCGTGCTCCGAATTCAGCAAATAATATTTGTTATTTAGCCAAAGGCAATCCACAACTACAACGAAAACCGTAGTGTAGCAGTAGAATGACTCGAGTGTCGTTCTCTCAGGACTATAACTAGCTTTATCTATTTAACTAGAGAATATAAAAACAGCAGACAGATAGCAAGGGATTTTTCTAACAGATAATGGAGATTGGTGATAGTATGATCCTTCAAAGCATAACAAGCCGATAATCATGCATAAATTCATCGGTCTTGCATGGAGATCTTTGATCAATCTAGTGTCCTGTTGCAATTATTAAGCACTACGAAGATAATTGGTCTGCCAAGTCAATCACTATTGTCCTAATGTGTTCCGTAATTATTCAACACTAAGAAGATAAACTCGTGTACAGGTCGACGAGGGTCCAATTGTGCATAATAATTAATACAACATACGAGAATTTAGGATGTGCCTGATCAACGAAATAAAGCAATAACACGGAGTATAATGCGCGATATAGCCATTAGCATGATTATCTTCCCTTCGCTAAGAATTCACATACTACCACCAACGATAAGTTTAGCTACTCATAATAGGCATGCAATCAACAGAAATCATAGAAGAAAACATATTGAAAGATATATAAAATAAGTAGATTAAACTGTAAGATACAATGTTGCCGAAGGTTGTCAATCTCCGAAGAATTGCGATCCTACAAGCTCCAATCCGCTATGAAAAAGTGTCCCCTAAGCTACGGACCCCCAGAACAGGCTCTGGGAAGTCCCTACCTAAAACTACAGAGAGAGGTGAGAAAGTAGGTCTGGAAAAGTATGATTTTCGGAGAAAACTGAGCAACTATATATAGGCTTCGAATTATTGTGGGGCGGTTCGCCCGGTGTGGGGCGGTTCGCCCCACCTCTGGGGCGGTTCGCCCCGGAGACTTTTTCGCGGAATTCCGCGTTTTCGACGCGTTTTTGGATTTCTTCTCCTTTTCGGACTCGGTTTCTGACTTCTAGTGGCCTTCTAACCTCCAGATTCGACCCCTAGACTCCAAATCCTATCCGGAAACCTTCAGATACTCCAAATAGGCTTCTGGAACACCAATTCCTTGTCAACTTCAATATAATTGCCCGGAAATCTTGGATTTTCAACCAAAACCTGTAAAATAAAATCTAAAGGGAAACGTGACACTATTCTAATAAAATGTACTAAAATATAGCTAAATTAACATAGAGGATAGCTAAAATAGGTGAAAAAGACTCGAATGAAAGTGTAAAATACACATTCATCAAACTCCCCAAACCGAACCTTTGCTTGTCCTCAAGCAACTAAGCTAGACTCTAATACAAAAAACATGCAAGACACAAAATGGAGTCTCATGCCAAATAAAATGAACTAATCTACTGAATCTACCAAAAAACATATGAACAAAAACCATATAAATCAAAGCATGAATATAGGTTGAAGAATACCTCGATTGACTTATACACATCCACATAAGCACTTATGTCAAGACAAGATAGTCTCTCGTAACATTCTCTACCTGGACCTAGTCAGTGACGACGTAATGAAGCATGCTAAGATACGAATGGTTGTCCCGTGCCTATGAAACTGAGGACTTACTGCTGTTCCACCATGTTAAGACTTTTCCTCAAAAGAGGCCGAACCAGTACTGGCTCTCATCAAACGAAGGAGGGTTCCCTATAAAAGATAACACTCCCCTATTCTACCCATCTCTCAAGTAAAGTCTTAAGCTATTCACCACTTCCTGAATGGCAGGACGAGGGTGGTCTAGAACAGATGACCCTAAAAAATAAAAGACAAAAAATAGAAAATCACAACACGATTACGAACATTACAAGAATTGGAAAAAACTCAACACTTTGCTAACTGCTTTTTGGCTTTCTTTTTTGGACCCTTCTTTGCTTTTTTTGGGTCTTTTTCTTTTTCTTTTTTTCCAGATTCTTTTTTCTTTTTCTTTTTCTCTTTTTTTCTGGAATTTTTTCTTTCTTTCTTTTTTTTTCGATTTTTCTAGCCAGCAGTAGCATAACAAAAAGAGAAACAAAATGACTCACACGACTTCCCCAAACCTATTCGAAAGAATAGGTTGGAGTACAAAATTTACGGAAAAGGAAAAATAAACTCACGATACGAAAATGAAAAACAGAAACAAGTCTAATGATGGTGTAACCCCCTCCCCAAACCTATTCGGAAGAATAGGTTATAAACAAAGGATCACACAACCTCACACTACCTCCTTCCTAGGCATTTAGCAATCTCAAAGCATGGTGAAGACTTGTTGCCTCTTAGGTACATAATTACTCGGGAAAACAACCATAAGACCCTAACATGCATCATCCTATTATAAAGGCCTTCGTGAACCGCAGTAGAGAAAACACCACTAAGTGATGTCGAGACTACCAAGCTTAACTAAGTGCAATACATAAATGTGACAAGTCAAGTGAGAAAAACCTCAAACAAATTCATAGAGATGAAGCATACGATTAATGGCATAGTTGGTTGATCTACCCAATAAAAAAGTTCAAACAATTCGGCAATAAACTCCATAAAAAACATGCAAGACTATCCTAGGATGAATGTAGTGAATGCAACCTAAAAAATCTAAGAAAGCAGTAAACGTGCAAATGCAAATGCAAACGGATAAAGCATGCGAGGTACTATACTCATCCTACCAATACCAAGCTCCAAACTAACAACATCAGATCACTTAAATCCCATCCCCCCTCATGAAATTAACGCTAGTCCCTAGCAGTAAGAAAATGAGGAAATAAGATGTGATACTAGATGTTACCCCATGGTTTGGCCTCGGTCGGATGAGTGTGCTGCTTGTGAGTTATTGGGCCTGCTCTGGGAGCCTCATATATGATCATCGGAACTTGTGGTAGTGGCGGTAGTTCCATCAATAGATCGGATATGACCAATTCAACCATATGTATCATCATTGTCCCTATTGTCTTCATTGTCACTACTGTCACGCACATCGTCATTGGTAGAGTTGCAGTGTCGAAGGGAATCTTCAAGATTGGCCGCCTCTGTTATGGAATCTTCCACCCGGTATCTCTCCAACAGGTTGTGAACTGTTGAAGGGGAAAGGGCAGTGGTATCAGGACCTCCCCCTCCAGCGTTTTACACCCCAAGGAGGTTACAGCGAGCTGCTCGGGTATTCAGAGGTTGTCTGCCGTTTTTTCCTATGTCGACCATATTCTCTACAGTTGATGCTCCCGATGTCAATATGATGCTCTCTTTAGAGGCAGGTAAGGGGCACCCCAACAAGGTGCTGGGTACCCATGTCATTATGTATTGGAACCAAGCTAGCGCTTCGGAACCTTCTAGCAACTGCGAACTCAAGATTGAATCCGTCGCGGCGAGAATGTCCCGGTGCCTTCCAGTTCACACGAACCTTGCAGTCCTTGTGATGGATTGCCGACGTAATAATGGTTTATGTCCCTTCGGTGGTGCATGAATAGGCATAGGAGTCCTTACTCCAGGTGTACTCTTGCTCCTCCTCTTGGATAATCCACGACGTTGTTGCAAAACCCCTTGGCTCGAACGCACATCTAACGAGGTCACCCTTCTTGACATGGTAGTGATTGATCCCCCTCCAATTCTTTACAGCAATCATACGGGAATGCTCCTTTCCCTTGGTATGGTTCCTGCAAACAGCAGTTAGTACCTCGTATGACACAAAACTGACTCATGCATATGCTAGTGTAAGAACGAAATATTCAAGTGGTAAAATCAACAATCGAGCTCCCCAAACCGTAATGTCTAGCCTAGCTTCTTCATCATGCAACATACCAATGTAACTACTACATGCAATACATCACATTATGCTCTTACTAGACAACCAATATCCTTGATAACAAGGCTCAATTCATACCATAGTAGCGAAAAATTCTACAATCATAAATCCTCATACTCAACAATTAAGCATTCTATCGTTAAATCCACCAACATTACATCAATAAACACAATCATATGCAAGAAATCAAAGATAAAGACATATTGCATAACAAGATATATCATCTAGTTGCAAAATTCCCAAATCGACAATCCAAGCAAAATTGAGCATGCAATTGATAGTAATTAACACTTCTAATCATACAAACAACATACCCATGCATCAAATAAGCATAATTGAAGCTCAAATTAGAAAACCCCCAAATTCAAAAATTAGGGTTCTAAGGATGATACCTCAGATCTGAAAATTTAACGCATTAGGACGAAATCTGTTCGGATGGGATGATAGATCATGTAATAGGCTTCGATTTAAACTAAAGAACACTAAATTTGGTCAAGATATGAAGAAGTTATGAAGATTTGAAGATGAAATCGCGATTTTCGGTTTTTGGGGAGTTGAAATGATGAAATATGAAGAAAATGAGGTAAAGGGGAAGAAATCCGCGTTTTTGAGCTTCTGGAACCGTGGGGCGGTTCTCCCCCCACGTGGGGCGGTTCGCCCCGTGCTCCCCGATGCGGGGAGACGGTTCCTGTCGTCAGAAAATGCGGTTTCAATCCCCGAAACCATTTTTTTCAAAAAACCACTCGAAAAATCTCACTCAAACATAAGCATATACGACACAGACATGAACAAATTCGCATACGAGAAGCAAATAGTTCAAGAATGAATGCATGCAGAACAGCAGTAAAGAAAGCGATAAAAATTCTGGGTTGCCTCCCGGATAGCGTCATTGTTTAAAGTCTTTGACTCGACTCCTGTCTGCGCCTATCTCTTCTTTTTGCGGGTACTAGACTTCCCCTTCATTGATCTCCTCTCCATGCCACGAACCTGTGAATAAGAAAGCATATAGGCTGCAAGACCACAGTAGTGAGTAGTAAAAGAAATATCAGGCGGATCAGGTGGATCAGATATGGCTTTCAACACGTGTTGCTTGCCATCTACTTCAGTAGTGCAAGTTCTTTGGTAGATGTCCATCACGGAGCGTAGTTTAGTCAAGAACGTTCGCCCTAAGAGTATGACATCCCCCGTTCCAGGTGCAGACGCCGGCATAACTACAAAATTGGTGTAAACAGAAGCTTCACCAATCTTGACCAACACATTTTTCACAACTCCTTCGGGTCTCATAAATGATCCATCTGCCAGTTGCACAATAGCCCTTTCCTCAAATAGTTTTCCAAGATTACTCTTTTCAAACACATTCAAAGGGATTATGTTTGAGTAGGATCCCGTGTCTAGTGTGGCACGGACATCTTCAAGCTCACCAATCCCTACCTTAACATCGAAACTTTTAGGGAGTGGTTCGGGATCCTCTTGCTCCTCATCGCTTACGTCAGAACTAAGGTCCTTCTCTTCTTCCTTAGCCTGTAGAAGTTCTTCCTTCTTGCAACACTCACACTTAACAACCTTCTTGATGGTGATTTCGTCAGGTAGATCATCAGCCAATGTAATCGCATTCGACTTTATAGTGTTGCTAGGCAGTTTGCCTTGCTCCCTACTTGCTCCTCGGTCGATCAACTCTTGCATCTTTTGATGGGCAAGCCTAGTGCTCTCTTCCAACCTATCAAGCCTTGCCCTAGTCTTCTCAGAATCTTCTTCATAACGTTTGAGAAACCTTTGTGTGTGATCAACCATCTTTTGCAAGTTCTCCATCAGTTGAGCCGACTTCGACTTCGGTGGCTCTTTCGGAGCGGGGTTCTTGCAGTGATCATTACCATAGTTTAGCCTACTACGGTCTTGGTTAGGGCCATAAGTTTGGTTAGCCGGTGCATATCCTTGATTGTTCCGGAATCCCCTTCGAGGATTCCTACTGTCCTGTCCGTAGCTAACTTCTTGAGTACCAAACTCCGTAGCAAACGCTTCTTCTTCGCCTCCTCGAGCCTAGTTGCCATTATCGTATGCCAGCTCCGATCTACACATATGATCCCCATGCCCATAATTCTTGCATATTCGGCATACTTCGTTCGAAACAGTTGTTCCGGTGGCGCTCTTGAGGACTTGCTTCAATTCGTTGGTAAAGCACTCGAATTGATCCCCATTCCCCCTATACATAGGGGCTTCTTGAGTCGGTGGAGCTTCAGGTCCACGTCTCCTAACCATTGCTCTTGGGTCCTTGAACTGCGAACCCTTAGCAAGCCTTTCGAAAACTGCCCAGACGGCTTCTGCGGTTTCCTCCCAAATATTGCCTCGGCATTGGAAATCCACCACTTGCTGGTTCTCGAAGGTTAGTCCATTGTAGAAGTGTTGGACTAGGTCGGAAAGTTCAAAACCATGGTGAGGGCACTTGTTCGTGAGATCTTGGAATCTCTCAAACGCGGTGTAGATGGTCTCATCATAGTCCTGTTGAATCCAGTGATTTGCGCCTTTAGTGCGGTAGTCAAGGTGTGAGGGAAGTATTTTTCCATGAAAGCTGAAAAAACCTTCTCCCAAGTGTCCAGCGAGCCTGCTGGTAGAGAACTCAACCATGACTTGGCTCTGTCGCCAAGTCCCATAGCAAAAACCTTCATCCTCAACTCATCCGTTGTTATTTCAGCTTCGGGTCGTGGGAGTTGGTTGACGAAATCATCGATATCGTGCAAGTACCCCATCACGTCTTCCCTTGATAAGCCATAGAACCTCGGAAGTTGTTGGAATGCGTGGTTCTTGATCTCCAGATCTCGAGTTGCAGACGAAAGTACAATCGCCGGTCCCCTCATACGATCCTTGGTGGGTTGAACCCATGCTTTCAGTGGTCTAGCTTCTGCCATTCCGTCGATTTCCTTGAAAAGACTGAATAGAGATTCAGAGAAATCGGTATCCTTTATTTCCTCTAGTGCGCGCCTTTCAAGTAGTCGCCTTCTTTGGTGGTAGACTCTGTCGATCTCAGCAATTGAATCAGCAAGCGGTGTTCCTGCAGAACGTGTATGCAGCATACACTATCTGTAATAGACTAGGAAAGCAGTATCAGATATTAAAAAGGAAAACTAAAACTAATAGAATTAGGAATCTAAAGCTGAAAATATAAACAAACTAAACAGAAAAAAGGAGTATAGTCCCCGGCAGAGGCGCCAATTTGATGAATGCGGATGTCGTGCTCCGAATTCAGCAAATAATATTTGTTATTTAGCCAAAGGCAATCCACAACTACAACGAAAACCGTAGTGTAGCAGTAGAATGACTCGAATGTCGTTCTCTCAGGACTATAACTAGCTTTATCTATTTAACTAGAGAATATAAAAACAGCAGACAGATAGCAAGGGGTTTTTCTAACAGATAATGGAGATTGGTGATAGTATGATCCTTCAAAGCATAACGGGTCGATAATCATGCATAAATTCCTCGGTCTTGCATGGAGATCTTTGATCAATCTAGTGTCCTGTTGCAATTATTAAGCACTACGAAGATAATTGGTCTGACAAGTCAATCACTATTGTCCTAATGTGTTCCGTAATTATTCAACACTAAGAAGATAAACTCGCGTACAGGTCGACGAGGGTCCAATTGTGCATAATAATTAATACAACATACGAGAATTTAGGTTGTGCCTGATCAACGAAATAAAGCAATAACACGGAGTATAATGCGCGATATAGCCATTAGCATGATTATCTTCCCTTCGCTAAGAATTCACATACTACCACCAACGATAAGTTTAGCTACTCATAATAGGCATGCAATCAACAGAAATCATAGAAGAGAACATATTGAAAGATATATAAAATAAGTAGATTAAACTGTAAGATACAATGTTACCGAAGGTTGTCAATCTCCGAAGAATTGCGATCCTACAAGCTCCAATCCGCTATGAAAAAGTGTCCCCTAAGCTACGGACCCCCAGAACAGGCTTTGGGAAGTCCCTACCTAAAACTACAGAGAGAGGTGAGAAAGTAGGTCTGGAAAAGTATGATTTTCGGAGAAAACTGAGCAACTATATATAGGCTTCGAATTATTGTGGGGCGGTTCGCCCCACACACCGGGCGGTTCGCCCGGTGTGGGGCGGTTCGCCCCACCTCTGGGGCGGTTCGCCCCGGAGACTTTTTCGCGGAATTCCGCGTTTTCGACGCGTTTTTGGATTTCTTTCCCTTTTCGGACTCGGTTTCTGACTTCTAGTGGCCTTCTAACCTCCAGATTCGACCCCTAGACTCCAAATCCTATCCGGAAACCTTCAGATACTCCAAATAGGCTTCTGGAACACCAATTCCTTGTCAATTTCAATATAATTGCCCGGAAATCTTCGATTTTCAACCAAAACCTGTAAAATAAAATCTAAAGGGAAACGTGACACTATTCTAATAAAATGTACTAAAATATAGCTAAATTAACATAGAGGATAGCTAAAATAGGTGAAAAAGACTCGAATGAAAGTGTAAAATACACATTCATCAGGCGATTCGCCCCACGCCTTCCGAACTCCTATATATAGTTGCATCTGTTTCTACGTTTTTCAGACCTCTTTAGACCTTTTTTCATACTTTTCACGTCAGTTTTAGATAGGAATTCTCCAGAGCCTGTTCTGGGAATTCTTAGCATAGGAGACTATTTTTCTTATCAATTTGGAGAATTATCTTGCTTGTGAGTTCGCAATTCTTCGGAGATTGACAACCTTCGTCGGTAACATTGTATCTCACGATTTTTCTATTTATATTTATTCCTTTCAACTTGTTTTAATTCAATCTTGCTTTGATTTCTGTTGATTGCATGACATCTATGAGTAGCTAAATTTATCGTTGGTGATAGTATGTGATTTCTTAGCTAGAGTTCTTAATTATGCATGATGGCTGTAACGCGATTCAGACTTGAGTTATTGCTTTATTTCTTTGATCTATCTAAGCCCTCCATCTTCGTAGTGTTGAATTGAACGGAACACGTTGGACAATTCATGATCTTAGATTTCTATGCAAAACGATCGGGTACTTCATGCATGATTATTAACCTGATGCTTTGAATGATCATACTATCACTAACTTCCATTATTATTGATAAGAAAATATGTGCTAAGTCGTTTGTTGAGTTTATAGTTTAAGTTAAATTAGATAAAGCTAGTTATAGTCCTTAGAGATCGACACTCGATGTTATTTTACTGCTACACTACGGTTTTTGTTGTAGTTGTGAATTGCCTTTGGCTAAAAACAAATTTATTTGATTAATTGAGTCTGACAAACTTCGGTTCATCACTTTATACACATGTTGCACATTAAATTCCCCTTTGATCACCATGTATGTCCACCCCAGAGACAAACCGTATCTCTAACCTAGCACATGGTCCTCATCAGCCATGAAGCCGATTGGGATGGGGTGTATTGTTTAGTGATTGGCCTTTTATATAGTAAATATGGATCCAACGTATCCATGACTTGTCCTCCTTAGCCTGGATTTTCCAAAGTAACTTCGAAAGTAAAGCATTATTCCATTCCGCCAAGCTGAGTAAATTCCGACCTCCGCAACTAATGGGATCACAGATATTCTCCCACGCTACTAAGGCCTTTCTTGAACCACCCTCCATACCACACTGCACAAAAATGTTCGACAAATTTGTTGAATATGGTCAAGCACCTGCTTGGGTAGAGGAAATACCTGCATCCAATATGAAGACATGCGACTACCACACTCTTGATTAGTTGTTCTCTTCCAATGTAACTCAGTAATCTCGATGTCCAGAGTCTCATACGAGCGAGGATCTTATCAATCAGTGGCTGAAAAGCATTTATTGTAAGTTTTAGAGCCATCAGCGAGACCCCCAAGTATTTGATAGACAACCTGCCCTCACCGAACCCAGTATCCTCAAGAATCCTTCCTTTTGCCGCAACTCCAACTCCACCAAAATAAACATTACATTTTCCTTGATTAACGGTAAGTCATGTAGCATTTGTAAATTTCCTGAATTGCTCCAAGAATAACTGCACCGATATACTATCCCCACGCATAAAAACCATGATATCGTCAGCAAAACAAGGATTTGTAATGCCTAATCGCTCACACCTTGGATGGAAGTTGAACTCAAGGTTATGGCGAAGTTGCTGTAAACATCTCTGGAGGTACTCCATCACTAGGACAAAAAGCAACGGAGACACCGGATCCCCTTGACGCAATCCACGTTTTGCTTTCAGAATCTTTGAAGGACACCATTTATCATATATCTATAAGAGACCGAAGTGACACATCACATAATCCATTGTGTAAACTGTAACGGAAACCCCAATTCACGCCTAATCTCCTCCATGGCTCCCCATTCCACCTAATCATATGCTTTTTGCATATCCATTGGTATCATGCACCTCGGAGAAATATTCTTTCGATCATACCATTTTACTAGTTCTTGCGCCAAAAGGATATTATCTTGAATAACCCTTCCCGGAAGGAAAGGAGACTGATTCTCATCAACCACCGAGGCGTTGTTAAAATAAAACCTAGCTTTATATGTTTTATGGATGGATGGATAGTTGGATACTATGGCGAAAAGTGATGAAAGTAGACTTGACCCGGATTGACCGGGTTGAACCTTACATGGGTCCTGAGTCCTGACCAAGAAAATTAACCTCATGTCCGCAATCCACATCGACCGACCCTTCGAGAGCTGGGTTTGGGTTCATCAGAACATATAATAACTGACCTAAATTTTGACGCATTTTCTCCCTCCACCACCGTGTACGGTGAATCTGCAACTCTCCACCCGCGATTTCGATGTCGAAACCGGCAACCGATTGGCGCAGCAACAAGGCGTCTGTTCAAGCCACAAACGACGACGCATCCGCCAGCAAGCTGTACTGCCCTAAACCTTAATTTTTTCCCTCATCAATTCATGTTTGAATTTTAATATTTTTTTTAATACCGTACAGTTCGATTAGCATAGCTTACCTATTGATTCAAGTTCAGAACCATAGAAAGGCCTGTAGAACCCGTAGAAAATCACAATTTGTCCGTAATGGAATCAATCAGTAACATTGAAGTTTGATGCCAATGGAACAGGGATTATTACGATTAGTTGTTATTCAGAGGCAATTGGAAAACCACCTCTCTAGAAATGATAGTGATTGGTATAAAAAAGTCTAGATGTTATGGTTTGTGTATTATTCAGCTGCTCCTGTCTCGAGTAAAATCATTTTACATGACTTAATGTAGAGAGTATATGTGTTGTTCCCATAGAAATTGTATTTTGGTTTACATGCATCTGCAGTTAGCTCTGCTACGTCGTTTTGTGAGATATAGTTCTCTTGTTTAATGTGTGGATCACTTAAGTTTCTTGAACTCGCCCCAACACGATGCAGAGAGACACGTTTTAAATATATAACGAGAAAACGAAAGTAATAAGGTGCACATTTGGAATTGAGATACGGGTATAGGAAGATGCAGTGAAGGATATGTGGAGTATTTAGGGAATAGTTGCTAAATCGGACAAATTGTGATGAATGTAAGATGTGAAGGTAATTCGGTTGCATTTAGTCAAATCATGTACTTAGCAGTTAGTTGGAAGGTGACTGATGTGTATATTATGAATGCTGTATACATTACCTTGTCATATTTCTCTGACGTTTAAATGTAATCTTTGATTTCCTCTTATTGTAAGCTACTATCCAATTTTCCATGATAGGTCTTGTGTTAAGAAGGGATACATAAAGGATGACTATGTTCATTTATTCGTCAAAAGGCCTGTAAGGAGAGCTCCAATAATTAACCGTGGTATGATTTATTCTTTTATTTTTCTCTCATCAAATGCCTTGTATCATCTATATGGCTTCAGGTACAGTCATGTAATTTCATGATCCTCATGTCTGTTTGTATTGTACATCTAAAGGGTACTTCGCTCGGTATGCGGCACTTCGGAAGATTCTCTATGAATTTCTTGACTGTGAGTTAAATATGGATGGGAAAGGCAAGTCAAAGAAGCAAATATTGTCACTTGGAGCTGGTTTTGATACGACATTTTTTCAGTTACAGGTACTCAACTCTTGTGATAAGTTTGATTTCCTAGTTATGTGCAAGATTTTGAGTGATCCATATCATGATAATCGTGCAATGTCTTGATTGCAGCTTTCAGTGGTTTTGTGTACATATATTTATCTATTTGTTGGCACTAGTTCTTAACGATAGATAAGTTTTCGTTTCACAAAACTTAAGCATTTAAGTGTCCATTTAGACACCCTAACTAGCATCCCCTTAAGTTTAATTGCTGGTTTATTCAAATAAAGGGACTAGCAGTCAGATACGCATACAGAGAGAGAATATAGAACTTAACCTGATGTCTTATAATATGTCGTTGGTGTTGTTTGAGTATGTGAAGTTTCTAACCAATAACTATAATACGCTTTAGTTGGGCTCCGATGCATGCTACTGTCCTTTCATGACTGTACACATAGGTCAGGATAGGACTATATTTTGACACTACTTTCGTTCGCTCCCAAGATATGAAAGATCTGCATGAGCTTTCAGATTAACTGTTTCTTTTTTTGGCAGGATGAAGGGAGAGCACCTCATCTGTATGTGGAATTAGATTTTAAAGAGGTAAACATGATTGGAACTCTTAATTGACTTCTCTGCCAACCTCTTAAGGTTTATTCTATTAATCTCAACACACATCAATCTTGTAAAACTATTACTATATGACTTTGTTCTACTTTTAACTTTATCTATCTTTGCGGTACTTATTCTTTTATAAAAAAGATTAATATCCACTCCTGAAAAATTTAAAACCCTTAAACTTCTCGTTATACCTCGAACTAATCTCTTTTCATTTATTTTATTCTGCATCTAGTAGGTGACAAGCAAGAAAGCTGCTCTCATTGAAAACTCCATCCAGCTGAGGAGCAAAGTTGGTGAAGCTGCATCATTCTGTCAGGGTAAGCGTTATTGTGCGCACTACAAGATTCTAATTTAGTGGGTTTCATTTTATTTCGTATGAAATATACATCCGATGAAATACCTGGCCTGCAACCAATTGTAATTTTATATGCATACTCCTAAACTATCTGTGCTGTCCAAAAATAACCATATAAGCTAGCATTTCATTAGTTTTTTTTTTTCTTTTAAATTTATTATTTTTATTTTTAAAATCTTGTATGCCCATATCATAATGTTAGGGAGGATCTGATCTCATTAGTTGAAATTCTAATTATTTGTATAGCGATCCATACTTTGTGAGTTACTTTTGACTTTGCAATGTGCTTTTCCTGTTGATGGGGCTGTAGCTCATAATGTCTTGGTGGCTGTGGAATGCTCTTTTTTTTCAAGATACTGTTATAAACCTTAATAGTCAGGAGGAGTTCATTGGCGAAAGAAAGTTTCTCGAAAGATAATATGAACAGGAACTATATTGAGAGTCCACAGTTCATAAGATATTATTTTGTTGTTCTTGTTACATGTTCACCTTTAGTTATGTAATTTCCATTTTTATTGTACATAATCTTAGTGTATAACTGTTGCATTCTACTAAATCCTAATTAGGTAGTTTGATTTTACTAACGGGTCCTGAATTTCTTCAGAGAAAGGGGAAGTGCTTAGTGATCACTACAAACTCCTTCCCATTGACTTGCGCGATATTCCAAGTCTTGATGATATGATTTCATTGGCTCATATAGATCCAAGGTATGTATATTGGTAGCTCTCCGCCCACCTCCCTTGTTCATCACATTATTTTTACTTGCTGAGCAATGCAACTTGTAACAATTGAATATTCAAGGGCCATGTGCGCTATAAAATCAATATTGCCCCCCCCCTCCCCACCGTGCCATTTTCATTAATTGTATTATTAGTTTTACCGGTTTGATTATGTTACATTCTTCTAATCCTATTATCAGCTTGCCGACATTTATAATTGCAGAATGTGTTCTTATCTACCTGGATCCTGAGTCAAGTCGTGCTATAGTAGGGTGGGCTTCTAGAACATTTTCTACAGCTGTATTTTTCTTATATGAACAGGTGATGAGGTTCTCTTAACTTAAATGCTTCAATGGTTCTTCATCTATATAGATAATTTTCTGTTCTTTTGTCATTTCCTTTTCCTTTTTTTTTTTTGTTTTTTTTTGTTTTAATGTCATGTTGAGGTGAAAATTTTACGACGGTAAGAATATAATATAATTAAACTAGAGGATGAAAGGTCAAATAGTTAAAAATTTAAACTATCAGAATCAAAATGAGAAAAATATACGCATGTACTTAAGAGGGTAGCTGCTTCCCCATCCAGCTCCTTTTCTTCATTGCATTTTCTGTTCTTGTAAATTTGTCCTTTCCAAAATAGAAAAACATTGCTCAAGTCTGATGAATAATTCACCTTCACAGCCCATGCAACCAGCAGAAATTTACTTTCAGCCTAATGTGGCATTTTTTATTGCTGCAATGTTGTGACTGTGTTCGTGTTTTCTGTTCCTTCTGTATTTTCTTTATCTTCTTGTGACTGTGTTTATGCTGTACAGATTCGTCCAAACGATGCTTTTGGGCAACAAATGATCAGAAATCTTGAGGTATAGATTATTATATGTTTTGTTTCATATGTCAATTTATTTTAGTAGAATCTGATGTGTTAAGTTTGCATCCTACATTGGTTTGGCTGGAAGTGCTACCTCCCAACAGCTAGCACTTTAGATCTTCTCTGTTGTTAAATTTTAGTAGAGTTTCCAAGAAAGAGGATTTTGGAAGTTTTGCAGCTGCATTTTGGGCCATTTGATTTGTCTTTCAGCTCTGCTAGATACCTCTCAGTATAAACGGAGTTATACAATATATGTAATCTGCACCTTTAATTTTTATGTTTCTCTATTGATGACTTCGTTACGACTTTATTGGTGGTATTCTCTTTCATTAACCCATTTTTGAACATTTTTTCTTTTTAGTTACAACAAATACCTTTCATTTTATTCACTGAAGGTCTTATTATGCTCATAATATGTATTTTAATTTGAGCACTCCTGTGCTGGTTGATAAGGAGTCTTACAAATGATTGTTCTTACGATAGATGTATTCTATGTAGCATTTATAACAACATATTGTTTTCTGAACTCTGAAGCATTAGGTTTCAAATTCTGCTAGCAAAATGGTAAATAAGTATTCTGTATAAGGATACTTATGGAGCAAGCTTAAACAGGATAGTTGTCTTGTTTCTGAGAAACTGACAGGTTACATGTTTTCTCAAGCAAAGTTTATTTTCAATTAAAGTAATGAATTTTTTTTTTCACCTCAGAGTCGAGGATGTGCACTACTGGGAATTTATGATACGCCAACCTTACAGGCAAAAGAAAGACTTTTTCTTGATCATGGATGGCAGGTATTCCCTTGTTATGCTGGCAAGGTTATGATTCCTTAATTCTCCATAGCATCATTGAACAACTGCTTCTCCTATCACTGGGTTACAAAGTAGAAAGATGATACCTACTGTAATAGTTTCCATGCTGCTCAATAAAATCTGGAGTTATTTTATTATCCACATTAAATGGTTCTTTGCTGAAATACTTCCCAAACCCCCCCCCCCCCCCTTCTCTTTTAACGTGGCATATAAAATTTTCATTTAGCCCTAGAATGCATGAGCAAATGCATAGTGGAGTTGCTTTCACTTCTAATTTTTCTGTCCTGTATCTATTGAGGTTCTGTAGAGAGCTGTTGCCTGGGACATGCTGAAAGTTTATAGCACATTCGTTGATGCCCAAGAGAGACGCAGGCATGAATCTTTACTCATGTACTTTAACGTTGTATGTATCAGATGTCATTAGAGTCATGTTATTAACATTTACAAAGTGGAAATGAACGTTTTATTTTTTCCAAATAAATAAAGTAGTAATAATAATAATAATAATAATAATAATAATAATAATAATAATAATAATAATAATAATAATAATAATAATAATAATAATAATAATAATAATAATAAACAGAAGAATAAGAAG
Source organism: Plantago ovata (assembly GCA_028274465.1). NCBI lineage: Eukaryota > Viridiplantae > Streptophyta > Magnoliopsida > Lamiales > Plantaginaceae > Plantago > Plantago ovata. The sequence goes on along the minus strand of CM051456.1, from coordinate 24,490,132 downwards.
AAAAAGACACAAATAGAACTGATGTTTGAAATAGTAATGTGTATTGATTGTAATCGTGGAACACTTCTTTATTAGTAATTATGAAACATATTTTCTTTAGGAATGTAAGAAAGTGTACAAGTTCCTCATGTTGCTTTTTTGGTTTTAGCACTTATTCAAAGTGAGAACCTTTGTGTACTGGCATGCGTGTTCTTATATAAGGAAGAAAAATGTTTCCTTCCTGAGTCCCAACTTAATTTAGCACATGCAATATGTTCATCTGAAAATTTTAACTTACATGTGGAATGTATCCTTGCTTATTCTGTTCTGAAGGCCGCATAGAGTTCTTTATCAATTTTAAAGGATTATTTCTTTTCTGATTCTCCATGCACTTGTCCTCTTTTCCTTATCCCGTGGTAGTCTTGAAGTTTGGATGGCTAGAGATATCTCTATTGAGTCTTATCTTTTTCTCTCTATTTCTTAGGATTGAACGCCTGGAGTTGTTTGATGAGTTTGAAGAGTGGTACATGATGCAGGTAAGTACCTACTTCTTTCTTATTTGTTACCTGCAACAATGTAACTTAACATCAAGTTATGTTAAAATTGTACCTATTAAAAGACTCTTTACGTGAATATTGCTGAGAAATTTCAAGACATAAAATGCTAGATTTAACTCCAATTGAAATAACTGTATTGAAAATTTGTTCAGGGACATTTCCCTTGCATAAACCATGTTTGGTTTGTGCTGTGATTTGAATCTTTTGAAGTGTCCAATGCCCGTGCACAAAAAACCATCTCGTTAAATGCACTTTTGAGAATTAAAATGGAGAAATTTTAGTTGAAATGCAAGGTTTTTCACCATAACTTAATTCCTAGGCTTTTGAAATACAAGGTTTTTTCATTCACAATTCTGAATATAATCTTGCTGGTTAAGTTCCTTGTGTTTCATGTGATAATTCTTCTGATAAATGGGAAATTGTCATCTCCAGGAGCATTACTGTGTGGCTTATGCAGTCAACGATGCATTGGTATGCCTTTGACCATGTGATATAATTCCTTCTGCTACTGGCCTGTATGTTATTAAGGGAAAATTATGTATACACCCCCCCCCCCCCCCTTGATGATGCAATATGATATTTTGATGCTTCAGGGTCTATTCAAGAAACTTGGTTTCCCCAATGAGAGCGAAAGTGGGGCCTCTACAGCAGCAACAACCAGCTGAGAGGAAGATTATATCTAGTGCGAAGTATCACCATAATTTTCCCTTCTGAACTGGTCGAGGTTATCATGGACCTCGATGCATTTGTATTACTACAGGATGTGATTTAGTTGAATTGGAGATCCCTTTCTGCTTGCTGGCCAGTCGGGATTCAGGTTTACAGAAATGCTACTGTGTAAATTGTTGGGACTGAGTCTGTTTAAAGGTTCTAGTGCTTAACATATGGGCACCGAGTCTGTATCTTAGGAATTTATTTTGTGAAGTTTGTGATTTGAACCGGAAAAAGTGGCGTTATATTTTGCGTCTTTTGTTGTTTTTAGCATGCGATAGAACAAACTATAACCTCTTGTCATAGCGTTCGAACAGTGTTCCTTTGGGGCTGAACTACCATCACGTTGTCAGTTTCCTATCAGTTTCCTTCGAACACTGTCACCTATCAGTTTTATATTGTGATGGTGTTAGTTCTGTTGCCTCTCAAGAGTGCATTAATTTATTGAGGGGTATGCTTTTTCCTTCATCCAAATTCTGTTACGTTCCTTTGGCGGAACCCTAAGGTATATACTTTCATGGTCTAAATTGATTTCATTTTAATATGGACTACTCAACTGTTTACCCCAGAAACAAGTTAAATTACTGAAACTTAAACATTAGTTTCATCTGACAAGAACCACCTCAATTTAATTTCCTAAACACTAAATATTCTGAAAAACAAATGGATTCAATGGAGAAGGGCAAGGTGTGGAGGTGCAAGGAGCGACGCCGCATGATGAAGCATGCCTTGTCTGCCCGCTACCACCTTGCTGCCGCCCACATCGACTACTGCAACTCCCTAAGAACCACAGGATCAGTCCTTGTCTCCTTTGCCTCTGGCTCACCTCTCCCTGTCTCTCATAACACCCCTGCCGTGGTCCTCTTCATCCCCAACACCAGCAACCACTTCATCCCCAACACCAGCAACCAAATACGTAACAATAACTCTGGTGAAGCTTCTAGCTCTACGCCCGATTCCAATTCATCTGATCAGTTTCACGATGCATTTAGTAGCACCGGCAGCAGTGATGATAACGACCTGCAGTATGTCGAACCTTTCAATCCACCCTTATCGGATAATACTCCTACTCCTAATAGCTGCCTCAAGAAGGTGGTGGTCTGGCATAGAGATTTCGTGGAGATTTCTGAGGCTCTGAGAGAGCTTTTCGATAAGGCTGCTGACACAGGGGAGCGGGTTTCCCAGATGCTTGAAGTTGGAAAGTTACCTTGTGATGGGAGCTTCAACCATTCGACAGGTAAGATAATACACTTATTATTATTATTATTACAATAGAGTCATCGTCTCTTTAAAAGGAAAGCCTGGCAAGCAATATTGCTATTTGGAAAATTGAATGAGCTGGAACCTGAAGTTGAGTATTGGACGATCTTGGAATTGTGTATTACAGAGGCCATGAATCATTCGGATGGAATCTTGAGTAACTTGGGCCTGTGGTGGACAGAGAAGCCTAGTTCAACTGTTAGATCATACGAATTCGATCCTAATTCATTTGAGCAGTCTGGCAGCTCAAGGAGTCTATGTTCAACTTTGGAACAGCTATTAGCCTTGGAGAAGAAAGCACATCATGAAGTTAAGGTTAGAGACTACAGTTTGTTTTGTAATTTTGTTGGTATTGCATGAAAGTTGTTACATAGAACTGTGATTTTTCATGGAGATGTAATGAAGCAACACAGGCATACAGCTAAGTAATGCGAACTGATTGATAATCAAATTTAGGCCAGTGAAGGAGTTAAAACCAAACTCGCGAAGAAAATGTCATTCCTTCAAACTTGGATCTACCGAGGCAAGCAAGACATGAAGCTGGACAGCACAAAGACAACTGAACCTGTGTCTGCTACTTCGTGTGATATTATCCGTATAGCAGACTCAGACCTTGTTCCACATCTTCTCAATCTCTGCCGTGAGTAAGTGTAATCTTCCTTGTGGTGCATTTGAATATTGTTTTTATCAGTTCACTATGCGAACCTAGGCCTTTTTCTTGCTCAATACACTCACATTAATCTACAAACATGTGTACGAATATGTACAACTGCAGATTCAGGTACATGTGGGGATCAATGAATCAGTATCATGACATCCAGAACAAACTAGTGCAGCAAGTTCGTGGCCTTGTTAATCGCTCGACTAAAGGAGAATCAGTATTCAATCTGCACATTCAAGCAACAAAGGATCTCGAGTCTGCTATATCAGCCTGGCATACCAGTTTCTGTCACATGATCAAGTTTCTCCGCCATTTTATCTCCTCTCTTCACGTCTGGTTCGAACTCACTACCCTTGATGGTGAACTGACTCATGGTACTGAGTTCTTGACTCTCATGAAAGATTGGAAACTTTCAGCTGACCGTGTTCCAGACATAGTTGCATCAGAAGGCATCAAGAGCTTCATTAATGCTATTCATTCGATATATTTGGAACAAATAGAGGAACTCACGATGAGACAACACGTTGAAGAGGCATATAAAGAGCTCGAGAAAAAGGCCTCGAGTATCAGGAAGAGCGAGGAAGCGTATTACCAGTCGCATTCTAAACCCGATCATATTGGATGGTTTGCGGGTGAAGCTGACCCGCTCTATAAGAAGAAACTGGAATGCGCAACTTCCCAGAGACGGGTGGAAGATGAGATGAAGAAACACGAGAAAGCGGTAGAGGTGACAAGAGCAGTGACATTGAGTAGCATTCAGACAGGTTTGCCTGGTGTGTTTCAAGCTATGGCTAGCGTTTCTGCCACCATGAACGAGTCCCTTGCGGCGGTTTGTGCTATTGAGTAATCAGGAGTATACAAATAAAAGGCCTGTATATATATGGAAGATTTATATGATCTAATAAATGAAACATTTAAGTTCTAAAAATGTTTAGAAGATATTATATGAATCAGCGTATAATCAGAAAGTAAATCTTTAGAAAAGGTAATGTAATAACTCTGTATCATCATCACTTTATTACAGTGAATTCAGTGTACAGGTGGACTCTCAAATAAAAGGCAAATTGTACTTATGACAAATGTTTTCCATGCTTTGATAACTTATAATAGCCTTTACTCTCCTCCGCCACCTTTTAACCATAATATCTCCACCACCACCAGCTGCCACCCTGTTGTGAAAAAATGGGTTGCATAGAGTCAAAACTGGAAACAAATGACATGGTTCAGCGGTGCAAGGAGCGTCGCCGCCTCATGAAAGAAGCCTTCTACGCCCGTCACAGCCTCGCCTCAGCTCATTCCGCCTACTGCCACTCCCTAAAAGCTACCGGATCGGCCCTCGCAGCCTTCGCCTCGGGTGAACCTCTCCCCGTATCCGACCGCACCCCCTCCGTTCTCCTTCACATCCCTTCTCCTGCTCCTTCAAAACAGAACTATGTACTTACTAGTCCTTCTTATGCTTCCTCAGCTTGTAATTGGGAAAGTTTGAAACCTCCACCTACACCTCCTGATTCCGAATACTTCGAAAAGCTCCAGAAAAATAAGGAATTTTATGGAAGTAGCCAGTCTGATGAAGCTTACAATGCTGATTATGATAGAGAAACTGATGGCAAAACTCAATCAAGCTTTACTTCCTATTCCAATTCCAAATCCAATTCGCTTCATCAGTTTCGACATCCTGTTACTAGTACTAGTAGCAGCAATGGTGCAAAAGGTTCGCGATATCTGAATCAAAATTGGGAAAGCGAACAGGTGCAGGATACCGAGAGGGAGGTGGTGGAGTGCAGTGAGTGGGGTGATCATGATGATTACTGTAGTACTAGTAGCTCCAGTGTTGACGAGCCCAGCTTGATAAAATCTGGATATGATGCTAATAACACTAAGGTTGCTACTAAGACTACAGGAGATGATGGTAAGCCATCGATTAGTACGGTGAATGGGAAGGATAAGGTGATGGTTAGGCATACAGATCTGGCAGAGATTTCTGTGGCTTTGAGAGAGTATTTTGATAAGGCTGCTGATGCAGGAAAGGAGGTTTCGGAGATGCTTGAGATTGGGAAGATACCGCTTAATGGGAGCTTCAACTGTTGGAGAAGTAAGATTTTGTTGTTTGGTTAGTCCTTTTAGAGTAATGCTACTTGTTTCATACATCTTTGTGTTTAGGCTTTGCAGTTTTACTAGACTAGAATTCTTTTTTATGTTGCTTTGTGTAAGGTTTTGGAGGTTGTGATGAGTTTTGAGGATTGGAGTAATGATTAAACTGTATATGTATTACAGAACCTGCGCATCATTCTGATGGAATCTGGAGTGACTTTATGTCGTGCTGGGAGTCCAAGCCTCGGTTGCCTGTTCGATATGAATTTGGACTGAATTCACTTGAGCGGTCTGGCAGTTCGAGAAGTCTATGTTCGACTTTGGAACAGCTCTTGGCATGGGAGAATAATCTGTATCAAGGAGTAAAGGTATGTTGTTCATTTGTGTGCTGGTCTTTGGTTTCACTGATTTTCTTCTTTGCATAATTGTCTTGGTGTTGCTAAAACAGAATAATCAACTGCATAAGAGTAGTTGCTTCTGATGGCTATGATTTCCTATAGAACCATTTTGTGTTTCTGTACTGGTAAAGTGATGTAGGGCTCTTACAAAAGTCGAATAGCTCCTGAAAACATATAAACATTCATCAATGTTGGTCTTTGATGAGTTTATCAAACAATGTAGGCCAGAGAAGGAGTAAAAATCAAACTAGGGAAGAAGTTGTCTACGCTTCAAAGTATGACATACCGAGACGAGCAGGACATGAAGATGGAAAAAGCCAAGACATCTGCAAACAAACAGCAATCTGCACTTGCAGTCACATCTGAAGCTGTATCTGCTACCTCCTGCAATATTATCCGTTTGAGAGACTCTAACCTCGTTCCACAGCTTGTTGAACTTTGTCACGGGTAAATTTAATCTTGTTTACGTGAGTTTAGGCATCGTTAACTTTGTGGTACATGCAATGGTTAACTTTGCAGCTGAATCTGCAGGTTCATGTACATGTGGAAATCAACGAATCAGTATCACGAAATCCAGAACAACATAGTACAACAAGTCCGTGGCCTTGTTAATCGCTCGACTAAAACAGAATCAATGTCTGATCTGCACAGGCAAGCCACAAAGGATCTCGAATTGGCTGTAACAGCTTGGCACACCAGTTTCTGCCACATGATCAAATTTTACCGCGATTTTATCACCTCTCTCCATGGCTGGTTCCACCTCACCACCCTTAACGGTGAATCGACTAATGTTTCTGATGCCTTAAGTTTCCTAAAAGAGTGGAAACTTGCAACTAGCCGTGTTCCAGACAGAGTCGCTTCAGAAGCCATCAAGACTTGTATCAGTGTTGTTCAGTCGATATCTTTGAAACAAATAGAAGAGCTCAAGATGAAAAGACATGTAGAAAGTGTATCCAAAGAGCTTGAGAAGAAGGCCTCAAGTCTCAGGAAGATTGAGAGAAAGCATTACCGCTCGTATTCAATGGTTGATATTAGGCTACCTGCTGTGACAGGTAATGGATTCGGTCTGGATGCACGAGACCCGTTGGTTCAAAAGAAAACGGAGCTCTCGACTTGCAAGAGACAGTTGGAAGAAGAGATGGTGAAACACGCGAAAGCGGTTGAGGTGACAAGAGCAGTGACATTGAGTAACATTCAAACAGGTTTGCCTGGAGTATTTGAAGCTATGGTTAGGTTCTCTTCCATGATGAATGAGGCTCTTGTGAGAGTTTGCGAACGGTCTTAGGGGCTGATTGGTTAGTGTGTGTTTATAAATGTGGTCAAAGGGTGTTTTATGGATTTGGGCCCCCAAATGTAAAATTTTATTCTGCAAGTGTGTTTGTCCAAAAAAATGGACCGATTGGTTGAGATAATTGGACTGCGTTTGGGCGGAAAGATTACATCTGTGAAACACACATTTTTGATTGGTTTGCAGCATTCTGCAAGTGTGTTTGTGGATTCTGTGCATTTTAAAGTGATTGGTTTGGATTGTAATGTTCATAAACTGTGTTTACAAACTCCATGATTGGTTCCCAGTTTAATTTTTGGTTGTCTTTTGAAGTTTTTTTGAGAAAATAACAAGAACAGAAGAACAGGTTTTGAGGTTTTTTGCTGAACAGACCAAGAACAGCAGAAGAGATTTCATCAGAACAACAACAGATTTCATTGAATGCCTTGGCAAAAGATTTCTTTCAACAAGAACAGAAGAACAGACCAAGAACAGACCAAGAACTGCAGAACAGATTTCATCAGAAGAACAACAAATTTCATTGAATGCCTGGCGAAAAGATTTCTTTCAACAAGAACAGAAGAACAAAATTCCTTAATCTGCAGTCTTTAACAAGAACAGTCCAGGAATAACCAGAACAGTTTTTAACAAGAACAGAAGAAGAGAAGAACATAATTCATTGAACTTTTTATGCAAAGATTTTAACAAGAACAGTCCTGGATTAATTAATTGAACTTCGTACATACGACATAACAGATTCTACTAATAATTGCAACCAACAGTTGTTACTAGACTCTATATGCCTACCGATATAACGTAGACTTCGTACATACGACATAAAGTTGAACATCTTTCCGACATCAGAATATTACAGCAGAACATATGAAACCACAAACAAATGCACCAGCAACTGTCATGAAATAGAGGTCTGGACTTTTCTCTTCCCCTGGCAGATTCAAACTACCTACATTTGTTGGCTCTGGATCGACATAATCAACAAGTTCAGGCATCTCAGCAATGGAAGAATCAGCCTCGTTAACGCAGCTCCCAATTGTGACTTCATCCTCATCTGCATTCTGAATTGGGACATGAGTTTGTGCACAAATTTGTTCCTTCAGCTCCAGTTCGTTCTTCAACCTGAGATTTTCAGCTCGTAGTCGCTCAATCTCCTCTACTAGCCCCCGATTTGCATCTCGAAAGTTGTTGATCACCTCCACTGACCTTAGAGTAAACGCCCAGTCAGTCCACTCCCAATAGTTGCATCCACCAGGCAGCTGATACATGAAAATGAAACAGAAAAACAAGTCAGTGGAATAGTTTTCAGAACTGTAATGCAAATGTGATGGAATATGAGTTTCTTACCTTGTATCTCTCACACCGTTCAAATCGTCTTCCCGGGTTTTTTCTAGTCCATGATGTGAAAGAAAGTTTCATCAAGGGACAGTGGTGAATCCGACTTGGCATTTGAGGCTCCATGCTTTCTTTTTGAGTGTTTAGTTTGTATGTTTTTTGGGAGGCAGAATTGTGAATGTTGCAATCTGATTTGGGGGGTATAAATAAGAGTTGGAACCCTAAATTGGATAATATCTTTGGTGGCTAAGTGGGGAGCTGCCACTTGTATGGTTGGATGTTCTCCATCCATTTATCTATCAAGTTTCCCTCCAAAATTTCAATCATCCCTCCAAGAATGTTAGTTGTGTTTCGATGCCTTACATTCGACCTCCGTTGAACATAGAACAAGACTACGATACTCAAACAAATGGATGATTTGTCATTTCAATCTGTATAGTATTCGATACCATGTAACGTTTGGCTAGTTTTCTAAGAACTGGTGTTTATAATATGGAACAATCACATTGAATAGTTATTATTACTGGCCATACGAATAAAGTAACACATATTAACAATTTGACATGTCGACTGTAATTGCAAGCACTGTCTCAAGTAGTAGTTGTGTTATACGTGTCAGTTTTGCGATTTTTGTTGTACATAACTTGATTAGAAGACAAGTAAACGGAAATTAGGCTCGTATACTCGTATTGATACTGTCGATTAGTTTGTATCTTTTAGCAAACTCTGTTATTGACTTTACCATTCTTTTTAAAAGTCTCTGCATTGAAAATGTATTTCTAACTATAGTTTAGATAGGAATTTGGCTAAGTTTTGTTGATTATAACCACCCCTTTCATTAACATAAACTGACATCTTACATGCCAACTAGAAGAACTAAAACATTAAATCACTAAAGACAACAACGACCAATTAAGCTCAAACGTAGCAGCAACTAAGCTCTAACAGGTTCTGAAGCAAAATACTTAGACGAACTTAAAAAATAATATGCATGGTGGGGTGGTTTAGGAGATCAACACAGAATTTTGGGGAGTTCTGTATGACTTATGGCTCTGGACCGCCTACTGATCAGATTCCACCAACTCCTGATGAAGATCCTGGAAACTTTGCACACTTCTGCCTTTTGGTACTGTTTCCACTGTGATACTCCTGTCCACTGCACTCATCTTCATCCTCCGATTCCTTTGCAATTAGTCCCTCAAGCAGCGGATCAGTTGATGAATCTGATCCCCATCCATCAGCCACACATTCTGCATCATCAGCATGCTCGCCATGCCAGTATGACCATCCTTCAAAGATGCAAGATAACTCGTCCCAAAGAGGCTCACCATAATCGCGGTACCAAGCATAGCTTTCATTCTCCTGCCATCATAGTTGAAAATTGTTAGAGATTGTAAAACAATTTTTTTATTGAACTTCCAGCAACTAGAAATCATTTATCATCCAAGTTGATTATTACCTTGATGAGCTTTTCCCAAACATCTTCTTTGGCAGCAACGAACTTGTTATCCTCATGGTTCCATTTGAGATCTGTCCTAGCCAGCAGTCTTGTGAAAAGCACGTGACGCTTGTGAAGCATTGTCACGATCTCCTTAATCTCCATATCTGAGTAAGTCAGGCTGAGATAGGACTTCAAATAGGAAGCGACAGCCTTGTAGCCTTTGTCGACAAGTCCTGGCCACTGCCAATCTCCTGCTACACACATTTTTTCCAACTTCCTTGCAATGAGCTGAACATGACCCTTCTTTTCCTTTCCATCAGGACCGTACCAAGCTTCGTCTTGTGAAGCCCAAGGGGCAGCCATTCTGTTTTTTGGAGTAAGGTTCTTGGTTTTCTGTTTTGTGATTTTCAGTTTGGATGGATGTGTTTATTTTGTGTTTTCACAAGTGAGCTTATATAAGACAATATAGTGTGGCAGCAACTTGTTTACTCAAGCAAGGTGTGCTCACAAGGACTTAAAAAAAAAAACGAGTCAATAGAAATTTAAAGGTTCGTATTTTATGTCTTTCGTTGGACCAGAAACACATGTAACCATGATATTTTTCCTGCCTTAATATAAATTTATGATATGAACTTGTGAAAAAAATTACAAGTTTTGTCAAGATCAATTAGGGGTCAAGAAATACGAATGACCAGATTTGCTAGGCACAAATTTTATAGGTCGATGGCTCGATTTTGTGTTAGCAACAAATACCAATATTTGACAGATAGTTAGTGGAAGCTCCATTGGTTGTTTTCTGTTTGCTAATTATCTTGAATGTAATTAAATTGGCATGTAACGTAGTATCAGTCGATTTATAAAATTCAACTTTACGAAACTTTTAGGTAGTCGATATCTACGGACATAATTAAGAGACCATATCTTAAAGGTTATACTACTTACCATATTTATTGTGATAAATATTTACCCTAGCAGAATCAAGATGAACGGCTTGGATGGATTACATTAACCGGCCAATAGCTTTTTATCTCCTAACGCACGCCTGCAGAACGACATTAACTTCTCAGAACGTGTATCGATGTTATGATGGTTTTGCATAGATAAACACTCAACCATTATCCCACTCAATACACTCATCTACCTCATTGAATGATAAACCTATTCTCAGTCTAGTTTCTTTGCTTTCCAATTCTCAGTAGGAAAGAAAGCTGTAACAAGCTTTCCCATCAATCTCTCACAGGTTTATTTACTAGTCTTACCGGAAATGGAGGCACACCGTCCTGGACCTTCGGATTTAAGCAAGAAAGGTGCTACTTCTGGCTCTGGACAGAAAAGGGGTAGGGGAAGGCGTAGGAAAGATGAGAAGAAAAGAGGAGTAGGCCGTCCAGTTCTGTCAAGATCAATCAGGGGTGAGTAAATTTGAATCCTCTTGCCTCAACTACATTGTTAGCATTCAATTCTGCTTTAAGCACTTGAATGTTATGTATCATATAATTGGCAAGTCTGTGAAGATTCCTGTGTTATATTTAATAGTCTGTGTTAGTAGATTGATATGATTTTGTAAACATAATTACCAGATCTTGTAAATCTTGTTAAGGTGATAATATGAGAAAAGTAAACTAGAATTACATAGACACTTTTGATACTATGTGATGATATGAGTTGCATAATTTGTTGTTTAATGGAGACTGTCAAGGTGATTTCAAATTGTGACTTGCGTGTACATTTCCGGAGAAATAGCATATGAGTTTGAATGCACTGTCTTCTAATACTGAAGCTATCAAGAGTTATTTTTTATTACATTAGTACTATATAGGGTGTTAGTAGTTTGGTTAGAACTTTTTGGAAGCCAGGGTGTTAGTAGTTTAATTACATTAGTACTGGATAGGGTACTAGATATGGAACCTTTTGGTCACATAGTTGTCTAGTTTCATTGATACGTCTGTGTTAGTAGTTTGGTTTGAACTTTCGGGGAATTGATTACCATGTCTTCATAATCTCTTGCTATATCACAAAATGATAAATTTGTTGTTGATTTCTAAAATGATAAATTTGTTGTTGATGATAGTGGAGGCAGTGAACAATTTGTTGATAGTGGAGGCAGTGAACAATCACAAAATGATAGTGGAGGCAGTGAACAATCACAAAATGGTTTAATTTCTAAAATGATAAATTTGTTGTTGATGATGAAAGTTATATGATTCCAGATCATGTTTGATGACATTTTAAGTTATATGACTAATTGCTGTTTGATAACACGGTCCAGGTCCTCCTCCAGAGAAGAAAACAATAATTGTTAAGATTGGCGGTAGGTGGGATGAAGTTCCTGAGCTGAACCTGTATTACAGCGGTGGATATACGCGATATATCCACAACTGTGATCCAGATTCTTTCTCTGTCTGCGACCTGCTCATTGCTATGATGAAGATGGTGTCTGATGTTGATCAAGTTGTTCCAACTCGATTCTGGTACCACATCCATGGAGTGGCTTACCCAGGAGGACTTAGAGTTATCCAAGATGATAATGACATCTCGACTATGTGGGAAAATGTTCTGGAGCACAACGCAAAATGTGCGTGTGTCTTTGCTCAAGACTTGGCAGTGGATCCTTCAGAGGACTATGTAATTCCAGGTTCTCTTCCTCCACCAACGGGAAACTTCACCCCAGCAGTTCTTTACGACAAAGCTTTTGAGAGACAACTACAGAAGGAACAAGTTGGACCTATCGTTCTTTGGGAACAAGAAGTTGTAGGGGAGGACTGGTATACCTCTGCAGAATCAGTTCCCCGTGTCTACGGTGCCTGATCCTTACATTTAGTTTGATGGAGAACTAGTATGTTTAGAGATCTGTATTTGCCTTTTGTTTATGAAAACTGATTCAGCTGTTAATGTCGTTAAGATCTGGACCAAGTTTATTTTGATCATCTTTCTGTCAGCTAGTTTCTTTAAGTTTGTTTGAGGATATTTAAGGTTCAAAGATGTGATTGTCCAGTTTGATTGTATTGAACTGATGAACCTCTAGTAAATGCCCAACTTCTGTGAATTACTATTAACTTTTTTTTGGCTTTGTTTGGATATTTTAGGTTCAATTTCTTAAAGTTATTTGAAGAATACTTAACTGTTTTTTAATAGATAGTTATCTAAATATATGTTGTCCCTTTAGATATCCTAGTTAATATTATCAGTCAATACTTTTGTCTTTCTTTCAATCCTACACAGAATACTTGATGATTTTCTGCAACCATACTTTGACAAATCCATCCCTTTCATTTAAAACTGACAGAAAATTAACATGATCAGGCAATGACACACTGATCCAACCTAGAACATGTCTACTTGACCACTTAACTAGAACCAAAACCAAACTGCAGGTAATCAACTACCGATCAAACTTACGAACTAAGTACTTCAACCACGGCTAGAACCATACTTGGAAATGTAAAAGATACCTTCATAATGCCATACCATCAAGTTAAGCATTAGGATGGTGGGGATGGACTTGTTAAACCTAACTAAGCTAACTACTTCATGAACTTGGCTCTGAGCACAGTCCATGCATTTTCTGAGCCATCTGAATCACTTGCCTCATCTGACTTGACCTCCTCAGTCTCTTCTTCCTCCACCACATTTGCAGATCCCTCAGCATCCCCACCGAGTTGTCCAGTTTCGTCACCAGCACCAGCAACAATTCCACCTCCTTCAGCAACGATGATGAATTCACCTGGCTGAGCAGCCTGAAGCATAGCACCAGCAGCACTTCCTGACCCTTCACCATCCAGGTTTGGAAGGTTAAAGTGATTGTAGGTCAGATGGAGAACAAGCTTATCCCCATCAGAGTCTGTGTCAGGGTCCACACGCTTAGGCTTGAAACTGTCCTTGCGTGACCAGAAAGCAGTTTCATCAAAGATAGCATCTAGTAGCTCCCACATCGGTTCCCCGTTGTCACGGAAAATAGCGTAGCGTGAATCTGCCTGTTATGAGAAATACAATAAATATTAGTAATTTATCTAAGTCGGTGATCAATGAAAGTTTAAAGATACAGTGCTTATTGAAAACTCAATTGTACCTCAACCAACTGTGTCCATACTTCAGGGGCAGCATTGAATTTGCAATCAACTGGATTCCATTCCATTCCAGTCTTGTTAAGCAAGTTGTGATACATGCTGTGACGCTCCTTCAGAATCATGGCAGTTTCATTAATTTGTTCGGTCACGTACTGCACACGAGTGCGTTTCTTCAAAATCTTAGCAACTTCATAGTAGGCCTTCTTGGTGACTTTTGGCCAGTAGTACTGTCCCTTCAGTGCAGACTTTTTGAGCTGTTTTGCCATGACCTTCACGTGCTCCTTCGGCATTGGAGCTCTTTCGTACCATAAAGCGTTGTGAGCCTCCTTAGCCATGCTTGTAGTGTTGGTTTTTTAATTCAGATTAGTATGTTTAAGTTTATGTTGGAGAAGTGCTGTAGTTGTGATGAACTCAACTCAGCTTGTTGAGCCTATTTATAGAGACAGAATTAGTGCATTGGAGAGTTGACAAAAATTTGATATGGTAGTTGGGGCCAATAACTCACCTTTGTCACTGCCTTGCTATAAAATATAATGCTTAAACAAGAATTTGATTACAAAAGTCATGTGAATAAACTCATCATAAACTGAATAACATCTATTTTAATGTATTGAAGCAAAGTCATGTTGAAGCAAAGTCCTCAATCACATTTGCATTCCAGTAAACTCAGCTATACACAGATTTGTTAGCAATATCTTTTTGCCAGACTATTTGTATTAGAAAAAACCTGTGAAGGTTATTCATCATGTATTGAATACAATCTTTTCTGATTTAGACTCTCAAATCATACCTATTTCAGCAAACTCATCAATCACAATTAAGTGAAACTCAACAACCACAATGATGTATAAAGATGAGCAATATACAGGTTGTCAAATTTTGTAAATTGATATCTTTCTGTACATCCCTTAATAGATGGGATAGCTCTGCTGATGCCATTAGTGTTGTAGATTAAATTGTTAGCACTGAAATGGTATTTATTCAGTATTAAAGCAAATATCAGACTTAACTCCTTTGCCAATTCGAACCAAACAGAACAATGCTTAACATGAACAATCTGTATATTGCTCTAATTAAGTCTTCTGCTTAACATGTTTCTTATCTTAAAGTAACTTATCTTCTGCTTAACAATCTCTGCAGCTCCAAATTAAACTGTGTCTTATCTTAATCAGCATTGGATTCTCAATTCTCTCCCAGGCATGTTTAAATTTTAAGGAATCTGGAATAAATGCCTTTTGACAAAACTTGAATATACTCAACTGAAATTCATACTCTACACAACTGTTTCTAATAACCACTATAAAAAGGACACTTAGCTTCTCAGTATTTCTATACCTAAACCAGAACATCACACTTGAAGAAAAACTATCTTAACAGAAAAATACCAAAAAAATAATAATAAAAACAGCCTATCACTTGCACAATGAGTCAATCAGACCGTCAATCCATGAGAGAGCAGGATGAGATCTTCTACGATGACTCATTCCCCAAGCCACAAGTTGAGTTCCTTGTTGTTCAGTTGCAGCGTCTTGCCGAGAGTCACTGCGACTGGGAGTGGCCTGACAAGACTGATCATGCCCTTGTCAGGATGCAAGTGCTAATGTATCATGAGTTTGACAAGATGTATGAAACACATAAGCTGAGAGATGAGCTTAACAAACTGTTTGCCCGCCACAACACCGTCAAGAAGCTCATGAACTGGAATGGTGTTACATGGAACAGCACAGACAACAAGTTCAATGCTGATCCCAAAGTTTGGAACGAGCTTTCGGGGGTTTGTACTGCTTACAAGATAATTTTAAAATTGCATTTGATTACATATATATCTGCACCCCCCCCCCCTTTCTTTACTCATTAAGACGCTTACATTTGCAGATTGCATCTTGCTTTCACTGGTATCGCCAAGTTGGTGACCCACTCTGGTCCGACCTTGGTGTTTTGTTTGAAGGGGATAAGTTCAGGCCTCCAAACCAAAGCTCATTTGAAAATAAGGCCATAGCTATCTTGGAGAGCAACAAAGAAAAAGGCAAGGGGCGTTATGAGCTTGATCAGTTTGACAGCCCAAATAGTGCTGATTTCGCATCACCGGCAAAACCGCCTACCTATATCACCCTATTCGACACACCAGAAACCAGCAAAGACAAGTACGGTTCTCCATTAGGCACTGTGTCTAACCGGTTCGTTACACCTCCAAATGACTGTCCAGAAGTTGTTTTCTCTACTGAAAGGGAGTGGAGAAAAGCCAGACTTGCTAGTGACGAGAAGAGAGATGCAAAGAAGAAGATCATCTTCGACTGGACCAACATTCAGCTATCTGACAATGATGATTTCCCAGCGGAAGATGATCCCGATGCTAATGATCCAGTGGAAGATGATACATATCAGTCTGTGCATTCTGACTATGATTCGGAAGAGGCTCGTAATGATTGTGGAAGTGATGAGTATGGAAGTGATGATTAGTTATTCCATAGATTTCAGCAGCAAGAATTTAGGTTGTCATCAATTGAGTCGTTAGTAGTGTAGACCTAAAGTGGTTCTGGTTTTAGATCCACCTTGTCTTAGATTTTGTTGTTTCGGTTTCATTAGAGTCTCAGGCTGTTTCAGAGTCTTGCAAGCCTAAAATGGTTCTGGTCATAGATCCACCTTGTACTAGTTGTCGTTTTTTATGGTTTCCTAGGGTCTGTTTGGTACTTGAAGCTGCCTAGTACCAAGTAATCTTCATGTGGGCTGCTGAATTCCCATGTTACATGCATCTTGTGTCGAAATAACTTTTAGTAATCAGGAAAAATCACAAGTCTAAAGTTTCATAGAATAGAAACATAACCGAGCTTCAATGTTAAAAACTGGTAACATAACATAGATCAATAGACTGCTCTTAAAATTCAGAAACCGTAGTTACAAACATGGTAAAACAGCACAACAGTTGGCATGAATCACTTGTTCTATCCCTTTTCCACAAAACAATATTAGCAGCAAGATTTAGCAGGATTGTTCAGAGTGTTTCCTAACTCAATACCTATTACATTGGATTTGTATGAATTGGCAAAAGGCAAACAACCGGCAGTACAATTCCTTCAAATCCACGTAATTATCCTGCTACCGTTCAGATAAACTAAACTTCTAGATGCCTCATGTCAGCTACTTCTTGAGACACAAACTCAAACCTGTCTTCTTCGTTTAGTGAAAGGAAATATGGAACCATCCCCTCGGTAGCAATAAGCTTTCTGCCAAGCGCCACTCGGTACTTAGAAGCAATGTGCGTAAACTTGCTAAGTTCCTCATTCATTCGTACCGTGGAAATACCAGTGTTGCTGCCAGATGATTCAGGGGCAGAAGAGCCATCAAATGCACCAACACTCGAAGGGGCTGGGCTGGATCTGATAGAATCGAGGCACTCTTTGTTGAATTGCATGAGACCTCCTAGCATTTCAATGGAAGCAACATCTGATTCTTGTAGTGGCTTAGCTTTCTTTGACTTTGGCATGACCAGACCATCGCCAATATCGGGGATGATATCCCTCTCCTTTGTCTTGTTAACACTAAGCGGGCGAACAAAGTCTGGATCATCAATGGGAACATCATCCCCAGCCAGATCAAAGCCAACCTCCAACTCCTTCTCAGAAATATCCAATCTGTCCCCAGCCAAACGTTTTCTAGCACCATCACCAAAGCTTTTGGATTTTTCCCCTTTCGCAGTGTCCCTTCCAAAGATTTCACACCAATCATCAAAGTGGACCCACTTCCTGTCCTTGTGCTTCTTAAGAACAGGATATTCCTGTGTGACGGTAAATGTTTAAGCATCAATCATTAATATACGGATAACATATAACATTTTCTAAGCATCTAAAACACTAGTAGAACAGAGAAAGATGTGTGCCTACATGAACAATTTTGTCCCAGAATTCATCGTTGCTGTTAAATGTCTTACTAACATCGCACCATTCAACACCGCTCCTTCCTTTCACACACAAAACAGCTGAGTGCCTCCCCCTGATTGTTCGAATGCGATTCTGAATGTGAGGCTTCACCCTTATCTCAGATCCAGGAAACTTTTCCTTCATATGCTCCAGAATGTAAGTGTAACCCCTGACCTTGAATCCTTGTGGGGACTTGTAGCCTGCCATCTTCGCCTTTTTATAGCTACCAGGAGCTCCTCATCTTCAGCCTTCTTCCAAACGTAGTTCTTTCGGTTTGTCGTGTTCGCCCTCTTGGCCTTAGCTTTCTTCTGTGTATGGTTGCCCTGAATCTGATCTGGCGAAGTCTGAGATGGAGCAGGCGGTGGCTGAGTTGGACTCACTTCAAACTGACTTTGAGTGAACTCCAGCTCGTTGAATGAATCCACACTACCATCACTCGCGTAACCTTCCGACATTGCTGCCAGTAAAACCAAGGAACAGGAAAGTAAGGTAGTAAGAAATCCATAGTAAGAACTGTTCCAGTTTCACTTGAATAGATAACATCACAATCATCATTACGAAATCCACCACAACAATATAATCCATCAGTTACAACATATAGAACTAATTAAAACAGTTGAACATATTCAAACTACGCATAAGGTTTACATAGCCATCAACATGAGCCAAAACAGAAACATCCTACGAAGTGAATATTGCAATTCATAAAGCAGGTCACGTTCTCCACAAACAGTTGGTAAAAATGATCACATCCTAACCCTCCTCCTCACCCATCTCCCTGCTGCCCTTTCCCTAGACCCGAAGTACATCGAAAATGCAAGATTCCTCCGAAATGCAGTCCATCGTGTGTCAGCAACAAGACAATCTATAGGTGCATGATCATCATCAATAACAACCCCATCATCACCTTCTACATCTAAAACCATAGTCTCCAACAACTCTTCTTCCAAGAGATCATCAGCTGCTACATCACGAAGGAAGTTATGCACCAGACATCAAGCAAGGATGATATCATTCTGAACATCCAATGGGAAAAAGCTTGACTCTCTCAAAATTCCCCAACGCTTCTTCAGGAGACCAAAACACCGTTCTATAACATTCCTTGCACCGACATGTTTCAAATTGAAATACTCCTTTGCATTCTCAGGTTGCCTGTTAGATTCTGCCCAATCTTGCAAGTGATATCTAGTAGAATCAAACGGAGGTAAAATTCCAGGAGCATTCATGTAAGCAGCATCTGCCAAATAGTAAGTTCCTGTTACATTGAAACACAAAGTCAGAGGATGAATCTGCAGTAGATGTTTGCAGATGTACTTTATAGCCAATTCAATTAAATATATCAAGAACAGAAATGCATACAGTATGTTTAACCACAACTGAAGTTTCTAATTTCTGCAGTACCATAAACTCTGAAACAGAAATGCATAAAGTATGTTTAACCACAACAGGAATCTCTGCAGAATTACCAGAGCTAATTTCTGTAGATGTTTGCAGTTGTAGTTAATAGCCAATTCAATTAAATACTTGCCTTTTTTAATACGCAAACCATCCTCACGATGAAATGCATCACGTAGAACCCGTCCATCTCCTGCTGATCCTTCCCAACTAGTGAGGACATAAATAAACTTCATGTTCTGGTCACAAGCACCCAACATATTGACTGAAACAAATCCCTTTCGATTCCGGTAGTGTGCCTAAACGCTTGCAGGAGCCAGAACCTTGATGTAGGTACCATCAATTGCACCAACACAACCCTTTCAAGTGAAAAAATAGTCAAACTAATTAGTTTCTATGTTTCAGAAAACAACATTAGATAAATTTCTTACTAAATTAAAGGGCAGACCTTGAAATGACACCAAGGTTCCTCAACACATGTTGGAGGGACAGGAACAGGTTGTGCAATTAACACTGAGTGGAGCCTTAACACACACGCTAAAACTTCTATGAAATACGTACTGATTGTGTGGCCTGATCTCCTAAAACAGAACTTAGCTACCCTTTGCTTAGTGTGGTGACCTATTATAGCCAAAAAGGTGGCAACCTTCTCCTCAGCATTCACATACTTACTTCTAGTCAGGCCACCCCTATCTGTAAGCATGTGAACAAACCTAGCAAAGCTGTCACGCCTCATACGCAACACATTCTTACAATCAACATCATTCGCGGTGGTCAACCTTTCTATGTACTCCTGCTGCTCCTTCATTTTTTCTATCAGTGAATACTTGTAGCCCCGTTTACGCTTCCCCAATATTCGAGGCCTAACATGTTTGTTGTAGTACTAGCATAGTCCTAGCATTATAGCCATGTTCATGACAAGAACACCACGAATGGTAGCAAACCGCTGGGACAAAGTAACCATGTCTATGGAATACAAAAATTGCAGAGATATTGCCATTATAAAGTGCAGATAAGCCTTTTTATACCAAGACAAGCATAAACAACATGAAACTAAAATTCTGATTTTCCAGCATTAAATGCAACAGTATTCAATGCAACAGTTAATTAACACAACAAAGATTTTGTAGACAAACATTCCTTCAGACAGACATTCAATAGCATTCAATGTAATAACAGACAGTACAAAAAACGGCCAACTCACCTTCCAACGGCAAGAACAGCATAAGCAACGGCAAGAACAGATAAGCAAAAAGGGTGACCGCGGCTGGATCTACAAAAATCGGTAGCAAATTAGTAAGATTCAGCAATTAATTTCTGCATATTGTGTTGAATTTAGATGTGAATTGAAAGAGGGAGAAAGCTAGGGTTTGAAGAGAAAGCTGCTCACGGTCACAAGCTCAGGAACGATGCAGAGCAGAACAAAACGCAGGTGTGAAAAATTTTGGATTTTGCCTTTTATAGTGACACATCTTATCCTATGCCATTGTGTGATTATGGAGAAGAAGGAAGGTTAACATGGTAATTTCAGGTGGGTCTTGAAAACAGACCTGTTGGTGTGTTTCAAAACCGGGCACCCCCCCCCCCCGGTTTAGTTTTACACCTGTTGGTGTGTTTGTAAAAGATTTCGGGCTGGCCCGGCGGGCTGCAAATACACTGAAATGAGTAACCAATCGCTGTGTTTCGCGCGGTCAACTGTAAAATTTTGCGAAATACACCAAACCAATCAGGGCCTTATGCTATTCAGTATCCACACTGAGAAAAAATGCAAAGACTATATTCATTCCGCAAAGAACAAATTACAATTTACATGTAAGGTGTAAACTCACAATTTTACTTGCTACAAGTATACAATAAACCAACCCAGTTGTCACCCTCACTCATTTCCTCTATGTTTTTCTGTGTTGTTTAATGTATTCTACACATCAGTTGCAAAAAGTCTGAGTGAATTTACATTTCAATATTAGATGGCTCAACGTTCGTATATATGGTTACTACATTCATAGTGGAATCAGGCGGAAACGACCACAAGAAATTTATGTTATTCTAGGACGTTATATATTCATCTAAAAAAAAATACATTCATCTAAAATTGCACTCTTACTTGGATATATATAATCAAAACTTGGATTTCTTAATCAGGCGGAAACAACCACAAGAAATTTATGTTATTCTAGAACGTTCTACGATCATCTAAAATTACACTCTTACTTGAATAAATATAATCAAAACTTGGATTTCTTAATCTCGTGATCACTTAAAAAAAAAGAAGGATATGGGTAATGTAAATGAAGAGAAAAAGATGTGTTTGAGTGGATGAAGTTTTTATTATTTTTTTATTTTCTTTTTGAAAGAAAAGTACTCTATCAAAAATAGTAAAAGAAGGTCACAACTTTGCACTGGTTCACAGATTATACCAGGCGAGATGATGTTCGGTCTAGATCATTAGTTACATCATTTTCTAACCCCGGTGTACATGTGTCCCAATAAATAGACTACGATCAAGTTAATGAGCTCTCAAAATATTGGATCACTAATGTTATGTTAACACAAGTACTTCCACGTTTGGCCAAAATATATGCGATATGATTTATCTATAAAATGTAGTTGCATCTTATTAAACTGCTTGATAAGATCATGAACCTCGCCATCGCCATGCTGGAACTTGAAACCTGCATAAATAGTTAAAAGCATAGAGCGAGTCCGACCGATTGTATCATAAGTTTATCAATAATATTATGTTGCAATGCTAATTTGAGTCCCACCCTAATTGACCAAATTCCAGCCATCTTAATACCTGTGATGGCCGATGAAACCGCTGCAGCCTGGATGAAGTTGAAAATATGACGCTTTATTTTATTATTTTTATTTGTTTGCATGATGTACTCTTAAGTTTGAACTACTTCGTTATTGCATTTAATTTTGAAAAAAAAAAAATTCACTTCAATTCTAAGCTAACAATAAATATTTATTAGTCAACGAACTTGACTCAACATGTTAAAAGAGAGTCCGATTAATAATTCAACACTATGAACTGGTTTTAACTCTAAAATGAAATTTCACCCGACTAACTTGAGGGGAGAACTATTTTTCCAAAATTAAAATTCTAGTGACATATTATGTAATGCCCCGCATCCCACATCACTTAAGAGTGATTGGAATAAAGAGTTAGACCACCACTCTCACATGGTATTAGACCTTTTGGCTGATTCCAAAAGCAAATCCGTGCGGGCTCAAACCCAAAGCGGACAATATCATACTCTTGGGATGGTCGGGTCGTTACGAATTATATCCCTACCTAATAATAATTGCTTGGTGCCATTCCTTATTTGTTTTGTTGCTTTTACTTGTTGCTTTTTATTAAATTGTTTGGTTTATAGCAAAAAAATAAACACACCACCAAACTAATCCAAAATAATCCATTATTACCAAACACTAGACATAATAAATGAGTTAGGAGTAAAGTAGATAAGATGCATTTTTTATTAAAAAATTTGAAAAAAATGATTAAAATGCATCCAATATTATTTAAAAAAAGGTGAACAAAATTCCAAATGAAACCGACTCGACTCGTCTTTCATTTTCCCAAGTAACGTACACAAGAATGGACTCATCATCATTATAGGCCACCATAGCTGGTATGATACCGCACACCAAACAAACAAACTTTCGATCAAACCCAATACCGACACTCTTAAACCCCACCACCGCCGGAGAACTCAAATTGCAATCACATGGCGGCTACGGCGGGTCCTACTCCAACTTCCACTCCTCCGACTTCGCAATCAATGAATGCCCGTGATTCTCCGGGGAGATTCTCCGGCGAAGTTACTCCTGATTACACTGCTACTGATGCAGTTGATCGCTCTTCCTCTTCCACTCCTAGTCCTTCCAGGCAGCTCGAATCTCCGGTACGTTTCCAATTTCTGCTTTTACTTCATTATTAGCTCGCGCCTGTTTTTAATTTTTACCCAATTTTGTTTTTCCTCAATTTCGATTGCTGAGGCTTTGGTGGAAGTTTTGAGTTGAATATTATGTTGGCTTCATAATTTGCATGTTTTGATTAAGTCAAAATTTGCTTGATATATGATGTTAGTGCACATCTTTATTGTTTTGTTTACTTTCAGAGTTTTATGCTTTCGAAGGAAGAAGAATACAGGCAGCTGTTTCGACTTCCACCTGATGAGGTCAGTAAATGCATTAAATTTACTATAATATTCTTATCTAAAATGTTAAATCATATTGTTGAATATATGGTAGAATAGAATATGATAAATTTAAGTGATCTCTTGCTAACTGTTTTATGTGAAATGCGAATTGTCTGATCTGATGTGTTGTCTGTCCCATAATTCTACAACTTTATAGGTTCTAATTCAAGATTTCAATTGTGCATTGCAAGAGAACTTTCTTCTTCAGGTACTTCATTTTTTCCTACCAATTTACATTTTCTCTAGGTCTTTATTTCTTGTTGCTGCCTTTAGAACTTATTTCCTTCATATCATGATGATGTTGCTGTTATTTGGCCGATTGAAGCTTTGACTTTCAGAATTTCTAGTTTTGAGAATAAACCATGCTCCTTTTGTAACTTCCTGTTGATTTTTCATCCTTGCAGGGACATATGTATCTTTTTGTCCACTACATCTGCTTCTACTCCAATTTATTTGGATTTGAGACAAAGGTCTGTCCCTCATTTTATAATATATAATCATTCATTTTTTTAGATTGTTTACGTTTGATTTTGAAATGGTTTTTTAGGAGGTTTCTAACTTTATATAATGTGTGTGGTGTTTGATTTAGTGGTAGGACCCACAATAAAGGTGTGAGAGAAATATTTGTCAGAAAAAGAAGCGTAAACAATAAAAAAAAAAAATTTGAGTACATGATTTGTAGTTTACTACTACTATTTACTTGGGTCTTCTTAATATGATACTGAGTCGTATGCGAGTTCATGTAAATCCTAGTTGGTTGATGCGTGGTTGCTGAATTTATTACTGTAGTCCACTGTAATGTAGTACTTGTTATTGTCCTGTGCAATAACATCGGCGATCTATGTGAAAATGGCAACTTAGCAGAATGTTAGTTAATTATGTCTCTCACTATAGAGTACTATGTTCATGAACATAATTTCTTATTTTCTTATCCCTTATTGACAAGATGAATTTTGACTGTTCATTTCAGAAAATAATCCCATTTCATGAAGTCACATCTGTACGAAGAGCAAAAGCAGTAGCTGTGTTTCCAACTGCTATTGAAATTATAGCTGGAGAAAAGAAGGTAGAAATCTGCCTTTGATATAAATTGTTTTTCTTCAAGGAATGTCGGTTGAGATCATCGATTGGTGTGGAAAAGTGCCATTTAGCACTGTCTCAAATTTCTGTTTTTTGTGCAGTACTTCTTCACCTCTTTTTTATCGCGTGACGAAGCCTGTAGACTTATTGAAGATGGTTGGCTGCAGAACAGTAATGAGTCCAAGGAAATAAAATATCTGCAGGTAAATTAACCTATGCTCTCAACATCTACTTGTTTCAAACATAAGTTTTAATTCCCAAGTTGCAACAATTTTCCATAACCTTCAGATGTTTTCTTAGTTAAGAGTCCTTTTTCCTTTTAATCTATACTATATTTAGTGTTTCAGTTTGACAATTAGTTAATCCTTGTTTTTGTCTTGAGGGATCAAAATGTTTCAGCATTCTATTACCTCCTATTCCAAGAAACATGTACCATACATTATGAATATGATGGAATTAATATTTGGTCACTATCAAGTTGCTGTCCATTACAGAGTGTTGGAACTTTTTAGCTATAGCTTTTCTTAGAAGTGAACAACATTTTTGTCCTATTCTTCTAATTTATATCCTCAACATGAGTGATATAATTGTTACACAAGCGTGTTTTACTCTTACATGTTGTGTCCCTTCTGTGAACTATTGATTTGGAGCTTTATGTTTCATCACTGCCATTTGAAGCCTCTCTTTGTCTGTGTTAATTTAGGAGACACAATCTGACGTGAGCAGCCAGATGCTTGACACTACTATAGTTGGAGAATCAGATGGCTTCATCTTACCTGCGGATGATTTGAGACTCACTGAGAGGTATGAATTGAAAAGAGCAGTTATATGCCTATTGAATTATGAGTGATGACGTTGGACATGGGAGATCTTCCCAAGCCATTTGAAATTTTGAAGCCACATGGTCCTTTGAGCCCAAGAAATTTTGTATATGCAAAAAGTTTGTTTGTATTTACTATCTGTTTTCTTTTATTGTATTATCTTGAAGAAGTTAACCAGTCAGTGATCTGTATGGGATGTAAAATAACTGAAAGGCTTGGTTTAAATGGTATGAATTGAAGACTTGGGTTCGATGTCTTTGACACAAACTTATGATCGATTTACACTACTTCCTTGGGATAATGATAATTTTTTTCTCAGTACTACTGGCATTTCGATTGGGAACGTAACAAATAATGTTGTTCAGAGTGATGTGGAACCTTGGAATTTAATTGTGAATATAGATAATGCACAAAAATGTAGGGTATGTTAAACATGTTGATTAGCTCAGATATGTTTTCCTCTTTCCCCTGATATTGGGGAAGCAGACATGTTTAGTTGCATCATTTCTGATATAAAAATTTGTGGCAAACATGTATCTCTTTCCGATAAATGCTTTATTCTTTGAATTGCTTTTTTCATGGTGCCCTTTGCGTGATGCATTTTATTTTGCAGCGACCAGAATGGCCACATATCAGAAGAATCCGAATTATCTGATTCTGTGAAACCCGAGATTGTCTCAACTTCTTCTGGCGTGCCAGCTACAAAAGAAGAAACTGTAGAACCTGTTCAAACTACTGAGTGTTCATCGTCAGAGAAATCTTCAGCTTGGGAGCCTGAGGATGCTGATGCACCTGGAGGTCGGTCAATATTCTTTCTTTTAGATCCATTCTTGCAGCAACTAAGATATTTATCAATCTGCTATTTTAGTTTGAAAACTCATTTTTTTAGGAAAAGAAACCAACAAATATGAGCTGTATGTATGGAAAAATAATTTGTATTGAACAATGAGAGTGACACCACAAGAATTGAAGTTACTGGTACTATGTTCCGCATATGTTTGGATTGAATTTTTAGGCATGTCAAGCTTCAAATGCACCAATAGCATTTTCACATAAACTGGCCTCTGCTGCTTATGTGAGAAGTAACAGGTTCAGGCAACTATTTTGCAATATTGAATACTGCCTCATGGCCTGCATTTGTGTTTCGCTTGACATTTCGGAATTTTTCTATGTTTATATATACTTGACTGGCATAACTTTGCTCTGAACAACACTCCATTATGCAGTTCCCGAGTGCTTTACAAAGTAGCGGAAGCAAAGTTTCCGGTAATATATGTTGCTTCTCATAGCTATTTCATGTTGGTTGTCTGATTTATCTTTAACGTGGATGGTCACTGATTACTGGTTTTGTGGTGCAGATACGTGTGGAGGATTTCTTTAACCTGTTCTTTTCTGACAATGGCATCAGTTTCCATGAGGCATTCCATAGAAAATGTGGTGACAAAGGTGACACGGAGATATTCTGACTTGTTACTGTACTGTGTCTTATTAGATGTGAGGTTTATCATAGTTGACGAGTTTGTTGTTATTTGTTTAAGATTTCAAGTGTACTTCCTGGCGCCCCGATGCGAAGTTCGGTCACGCACGTGACGTGTCATTTCAACATCCTATCAAAATTTACTTTGGTAAGTCTATATTTAAGTTGGTTTTCATTTCTGGTGTTTTTATGACGTGAGAGATGCACCACAGCTAACAAGTTTTGGATTTGTTAGGTGCAAGATTTGGTAGCTGTAGAGAGGTACAGAAATATCGAGTCTTCAAGAATGGGCAAGTCTCTTATATCACATGAAGTTCTAGTTTAATGTTGATAGGAGCTATTAATATCTTGCTTTTGCTTCTGTTACTATTAATATGACTGATTATGTTACCAATTTCTGATATTGAATATGTTTTGTCCATTGTCTATATCTAAATGGATCATCTTCTCATTCTACTTCTAGTGCCTTGACTCTGAGCATAAGCTGGTCACTACAAAACTATGTGGTTACAAATCATTGTCTACTACAAATGCAAATAGAAGTTTCATTATCTGTCAACTTTACCTCGAAGATAATCCTGCTGGACCTGGGTCATGTAAAGCATAAAGTTTTCACTGATTAAATGTGAACTACAGTACAACTCGCTGTTATATATGTATAGATGGACTATTAAGTCTCCAAGATTCGCCCGTTATGTTGAACTTGAAGAATTCTATTCGCTTGAGATCAGTCTATGATTACCCTTCGTTTGAAGTGCCTCCTTCCATACGGGACCAGATATTCCCCTTACCCTTACCTTTTGGGATGCTCGAATAACTACTCCAAAATTTAATAGTATGATTTTTTTAGCTATTACCTAAATTGCTATTACCTTGTTTTCTCTTCTCATAAAAACTAATTCTCAGTTTTTCTAATAATTTTTTCATTCTACTTTTAAAAAATTTAAATCCTCCAGTCAATAGTGAATGGACATATGGTCCGGGTCAGAGCGAGCATTATAGTACTTTTTGGTCATATTTATTTTATTTGTATTATTATTATTATTTTATGATGATTATTATTGTTATTGTTATTATTATTATTATTATTATTATTATTATTATTATTATTATTATTATTATTATTATTATTATTATTATTTACCTGTTAAATTCTTTACTCATGCCAGTCATTTGATCATTGATACTTCACAAGACATCGATGATGTGCCATACGGGGACTACTTCAGTGTGGAGGTATGATTTTCTTTTCAAATGTATATGTGCTTTATCCGTTTTATTCTTTTGAGGTGTGGATCTTGTAATGCTTGCGTTCTACTTTTTATCATGTGTCTAATACAACCATATAGATGCTTTCCACTTTCCATGATAATCAGGGTGCTTTGTAACATGTTGGTGACAGCATATTTTCATACCTATTTGAGTTCATTTGAACCTCCCTGATTATCATTGATACATGCCATTTTTTCCTTCTTTTCATTCTTTCTATCTTTTTTTTTAATACTTTTTTCCCTTCTATTTTGGACCCAAGTAAACAACAACTACTACTTGAAATATCATGATGGGAAAAGTATCCATGGGAAATGCTCTTACAAAATTTTACTTGCTTCTTATATTTGGGCCAAGATACTGGTAAAAATTCTGCAAACCAGACTGCTGTCTCATCATGCCTTCTCTGTTTTGCCTTTTGTAAAAGTCAGTTCTGAAGCAGCGTATTTTGTGTTACTAATAATTACTCTCTCAGTGCTGGCTTAGTACTTGCTCTAAAAAGTCTTCATCTGCAGGGTCGTTGGGATGTTGAGGAAGAGAGCACAGGTTCATCACGAGGCTGTGTATTAAGGGTTTATACTAATGTGGCCTTTTCAAAGAAAACAATGTGGAAAGGTTCGTTTTTCAGTTTTTATGTCTCAGGCTGTTGTTGTCATTGGGCTAAAAACTGAAGGGGAGTTTTAAATAATCAAAGTTATATTTTTTGTCCATAAGGATTCAATCACAGCCATATGAGTTGGTTGTTTTAAGACTTGCATCGAGAATAAATTTATACTTCAGTTAGAGTTGCTGAACTAGTGATTTGGATTTCCCTTGCTAGAAGCTATGCTGTGAAGATGAGTTGTTAAATCTGGTTAGGGATGGATACTGTGATTGAATCTAGAAACTATGATTTGGATTACTTGGTGAACTGGTGTTGTTTAAGATAACACTAGGAAATAGGAGTTCTCTATAGTATTAATCTTCTTATCTGATTATTTGCTTGGTGTTCATCTACTTCTCGTAGTGCTTTTGATGTTATTTGGATCTCTTCGGTTTTGAGGTCTAAATAAAAAAGCTTTTGGGTAGCATTAGTGCCTGGTTTGACTAGATGTTACATGTGCAGGGAAAATAGTGCAATCAACAGTGGAAGAGACACGAGAAGCTTATGGAAGTTGGATAGAACTGGTATCCTTCTTCCCCTTCCGTGTAAAATATGTTGCTTTGCTGGAGTTTTTTTAACTCTAAAAGATTGGTTGTATTAATTTTCAGGCACATGAAGTGTTGAAGCAGAAGAATCTTGAAAAGGATGAAGGTATTTTCTTATTGAAAATCACTTATCATGTATGACCATTGCTATGGATCTTATCTATGTTTTTGGTGTTGATGTTGTTTCTCTTGATTAATTCGACAGCCGATCTTGCATCTAGTTTGATTTCAAATAAACAAGTTCAACTGGAGACAAGACCAGTTACTCAGAGTTATGCGGAATTGAAGTCAAATGATGTGGGAGTTTCACAAGTCATACCCGATCGGACAATTGCTGACGCACAAGTCAATGGTCCTGTGCCAGGAAGTACCAATGAACCATCAGTTCGATCTGTTGTAGGAGATATCTTCGCCAAGTTCCCAACATCATTGAAACTGCGAAAATCACCCGCATTACTTTTGGTTGCTATTCTTGCTGTAATTCTCATCCTAATGCAGGTAAGGTCTCGTTTCTAGAATTATAAATCTTAATGTTGATCCTCTATTTGATTAACTTTTGTCTCAGACAGACCAGAAAGGATTCATACTCTTTTCTGGGCAAATGTCTCACATGTAGCCCTACCTTGTCTCTATGAGTACTTCATTTCTGGTGGGGGTGCTGTTTTAAGCATATTCTGCGTAGAATGTCCGTTAAAAAAAAAAAAAAAGAATTCGCAAATGCTGGATAATAAAATGGAAAGTAGATTCTTGTCCTTCAACTTTGATCTCTGTGCTTACGGGGACTTACATGTAGTCACACAGAACTTTTAACATTAGCATCTAGTCTTGATATATAGAAATTACAAAGAGCCACTTTAAATGCTTTAAAACCTACATAAACACCCTCAGGAGTGCGTGTAAATTTGACACGCAGTGTAACTTGGCCAAATTGAAGGGATGTTCGTGATGGCCTTTATTATGGAAGGGGTTTTACTTTTATCCTTTGGTTTCCTTAGATACTTCATATGCATGCTCTTCTGTACACTTTTGGTTTCTCATTGAGCCTAGAACTTACTGGGAAGAAACAAAAGTAGCTTAGTAGCCGGAAGTGGCCTTTCTCTGATTATTGAACTACTGGTGTTTTTTATTTGCTGCTGCAGATAAGCATCCTTGTCTTGATGAGTAGACCTCAGAGGATACAGATAGTTCCGCAAGGCAGCTGCATGGGCAACATGAACGGAATGGGTGAAAGCAGATCCGAAGTTGTTGCCTCCCTAAACAAACAAATAAGATATTTAAAGGACGAGATGCATTTTATGGAAACTCTACTGGACAAAATGCAGCATGAGCATGCCCTCCTGAAAGAAAAGCTCAAGGACTTGGAGCTCTTCAGGAACAGACGTCTGTGATTATTATATTGTAAGTACATGTTAGTTGACATATCTTTCTTCTCTCTTGGGTAATTAATTGTAAATGACAAAACAGTGTATTTAATACATCTTCACCCATTGTGTCCCCAACCCCCGACTGGCCTCGAATGCGCAACTATGAAGTTGTAAATCGGAATTTGTACATTCAACAGAGATGTAAATCTGATGTTGCCTAAGATATAGTGCAATAATTTTTTTTATATATTTGGGTGGACTTTTGCTTGTGCAAGAAATAATGACTTCACATCTGAGAATTGGTAAATTTAATCTCTAGGAGTACATATGAAACTGTATGTATACTGAACCAAAACCTGGCAAGTAGAAACAGTTTAAATACATTACATAATATAGGTTCTGTACTAAATAAACAGTATGAATCAAACTTGTGAAACTCGCTTGCGTTTCTTCATAAACATTGCAATATCCATTCTCCATGAGTTGCATCGCATCTCCAGTTAACTGGTAAAATAGCTGCTTGGTTGCATCTGACATTTTCTGCTTCTTGTCCTTACCTTTTAATCTCCTCAGAGCTTGTAAAACCGTCTCCCCAGGTTCAAGGACATCAGCAATTCTCCAGGAGATAACCGCACGCTCTTCTGCTGTAAGACCACGAAGCTTATGATCATCATGATCGTCGTCTTCATCATCATCACTATCGTTATTATAAGTTAGAAAAGTAGATATCTCTCCAGTTGAACATTGAGCAATATGATGACTATCATCAAGCCACGCATCTTTAATCTGGTCGGGGATCACATATTGAAAATAATTTCCATTATCATCAAAATATCCTTCTTGCCTCTCCCTTGCCAGATTGAAAGGCTCCATGGCAACACCTTGTTCGTCAACAAAAGCTTCATTATCCTCCTTGTACTCATCGCTTTCGTCATAGTAAAGCTCTTGAACATTCTTATTCCTTTGCATCTCTCGAATTTGAGCAGCAACGCGTGGATCTTTCCGCCTAGGAACATCAACCCATTCCCTTTTCGCAGTTTGTTTGCTCGAATCGCCATCTTCGACAAACAAACGTTTCATTCTTCTACTCAAAGATGATCCCTCCACCATCATATCGTAAGAATTAAACTGGATAGCTTGTTAATTCAAACTTCGAATGAAATAAATTGGCAAGCCAAGAACCGGCCCCAGTATATATAATGTTAGTGAATAGCCGTAGTATATTATTCCTAATTGGAGTCGAACTTGTCACCCCTTAAACATAACAAGGAAAGTAGTATTCCTATTAATTAAATAGTACTACCATAATTGATGCGGTAAAAATATGGTCACGTGGAAGAGTAATTATATGGTAAGGCTAGCCTTTCCTACCAACATGGAAAGGCCTGGTTTTTTATTGAAAAACCGGAAAACAAAACCGCTAAGCGGTTTCTCGCTCCGGTTTCTCGCTTAATTAAAAACCGGCCTACTATATAAGCAACCAAAACCAGCGAGAAAAAGAAAAAATCTAAAAACACATAGTTGAACGTGAAACTGTGTGTTTTCACGTTTTTCTCTCTCTCTCTGCCGATCGAACAAATCTCGCCGGAAATTTGACGGAATTTCACCGATCGGGGCTCGTTTTCACCGGATTGGAGCAGGAAAATCTCTGACGCACGTTGATAAGGTGAATTAACCAACAATTCTATTATTTCTATATGATTTTTCAATAGTATTTGATGATTTCTCCAATTTAGATCTATTTTTTCTGATCGGTTGTTGTTTTCCTGGATTTTTTGATGAATTCACTGTACGGAACATTCCGATTTAGCTGCTAGAATATTCGAATCTGCAAATCAACGATGGTGAAGAAGGAAGCTTCTCAGATCTGGAAATTATTGAATAAATTGAACCAGAGCAGCAAATTCGTACGTTACTATATACTTTTAAGCCTTCCTGTCCTGGTTTGATATTTATGTAGTATGTTTGTGCATATTTTCATTCGATAACACCGCGCTAAGGTTTTTAAACTATCGTGTTATGGTTTTAATCGACGTTGTTATAATATGTTTAAGCCTTTTTGTTGCTGGTTTTAAGTTTGTCTACCATGTTTCTGGATTTTTTCATTGAATCACGTCGTGTTATGGTTTTTAATCTAAATTCCGGATAATTACCAGCTGTAAGCCTTGTTGTTATAGCTCTATGTTTGTGTAGTATATTTTTGCATTTTTTCATTGCATCACGTCGTGTTATGGTTTTAAGCAACATGGTTATAATATTTTACTTCTTCAGCATGCTATTCTAGAAGGATGCTCGTCGAATTTGCAATTAATTGAAGAAGTGCAACATGAGCAGCAATTCTGTAAGCTGGTGTACTTTAAGCCTTTTGTTATGATTTTAAGCTTCTACATTATATTGATTAAATAGTGTCATCCTATAGTGTTTAGTATGTATGGTGTACTGTTATGGAACCTTGTTATGACTTTAAGATATCATGTAATGATTCAAAGCAACATTGATATGATTTTTTAGCGTGCATTAAGTTCAAATGCTATTGATACAGTTTTTAGTCATATTGGTGTCGTTTTAATTACTATTGTTATAGTGTTAACACCTTGTGGTATGGTTCTAAGCATGCTTGATATGGTTTATGTATTAAGTAGATTGTTAATGTTGTCTCATAGTTTTAAGATAGAATATATGGTGTGATTTTAAATCATGTTGTTGTTGTGGTTTTAGTTTATGGGAACCAAAGCGGTTATTGGGTTGTTTACGTGTTAATCGTGCTTAAGTTTTGAGTAGGTCCATTGCCAAGTTGCTACTTCAAGGTCACTTCTGTTCATAGGAAAGATGAGGAGATAAATGTGGTGTATTTTGACATTGTTATAATATGTTTAGTTTGTCTAGTATGTTAGTGCATATTTTCATTTGATAACACCGTGCTATGGTTTTTAATATGACGTGTTATAGTTTTAATTGACATTGTTATAATATTTTTGGTTTGTCTAGTATGTCTTTCTGTTTTTTTTTTTCATTGGATAACAACATGTTATGGTTTTTAATATGACATATGTTATGGTTTTAATCGACGTTGTTATAACATTTTCAGTTTGTCTAGTATATCTCTGCATTTTTTTCGTTTGATAATTAATGCCATGTTATGGTTGTTAATGTAACATGTTATATATGGTTTCTATTGACGTGATGTTAATTCAACATCGATTCTCTCTTTTTTTTTTATGTGTATGTACAGAATTTTACTGTGTGTTTTTGCGTATTTTGATGATTCTTCTTTGTTTTCCTGATTTTCGATAGATTTACGTTCCAATTTGTTGATCAAACGTTCAGATTTCAGATACTTGTGAAATCCAATTTGAGATGTGGAAGTAATTGAAGAAATCGAACCTTAACAACAATTTCGTAAGCTCCTGGATACTTTTAATCCTTGTTGTTATGCATGATTCTAAGTTTGTGTAGTATATTTCTGCATTGTTTCATTGAATCAAATTGTGTTATGGTTTTTAATCTGCATAGTATACTTTTAATACCGGTTGTTAGGATGAATTCCAGTTTCTAAGATATTCTAATTGTTACAGTTTCTAGCGTACATACGGTCATAAGCTCTCCTAGTTATAACATTATGTTCTACTGTTATTCTTTTATACATCACATTTATAGGTTCGTAATTGGAAACATGTGATTCTAGCAACATTTTTATTGTATTTCACCTTTTCAGCATGTTAATTGAACATTTTACATTATTCTGATTGAAATCTAGTGTGGTTATAAGTTGCATCACTATGGTATTAAGGCATGTTGTTGTAATTTGAAGTTTTGATGCTATGGATTTTAGTAATATAAGTTATTATTTCCATGTCGTCAATTGGTATATTGTTTAGGTATACATTTATAATTTTAATTGGTCATGGTATGTTTTACGTGATCGTATTATTATGGTTTAAGCATGTAGATGAACAAAAAATTTAAAGAAATGCTTTTTTTTTTTCATAAACAAAAGGACGGAGATTCATAATTTTATCACCGGTACCTGTAGGTGAAGATGCTAGGCCGACTGCTATTTTCTGGAGAGATGGAATGACAAAGGATGACTTCAAGTATCAGAAACACCAATTTCGTTGCTTCAAAGATCACGAACAAGTTTACTCACGAGAAGCCAATTTCAAAGATCCAGATTCATTTTGCATAAGAAACACCACATGAACGCTTGTTGTAATTTTGTTACTTTGAGAATACTAGTTTTAAAAACTCCAATTGACTGAATGTTTCAGTACTGACATGAATATAATGAAGCATTCAATTTTACACTTGTTGGCATGTTCTCATATATCTCATACAGCAATTGGTGTGTTATAAGTACCCTCGTTGGGTTTTATGTATCCAAGTTGTGGTTTTAAGTACCCATTATGTTGTTTCTAAAAACTCAAATTAAGATTTTAATGGAGAACGGTTGTTGTAATTTTGTTGATTTGATAATACTAGATGTGGAAACATCAATTGACTAAATGTTTTAATCCTTACATGAATGAACTATTTAATGTTACACTAGTTTATTGCATGATGTCTTGATTTTACGTTGCACCTTAAATAAAGTATAACAAAAGATTTTAGAAGTATAATATGACAAAATATATCATCAGTAACTCTTATGACAAACCCTTAAAACCGTAACATATCTCTTATAACCAGTTGGTGTAGTTATCAGTATCCTTATTGTAGTTTTAAGTACGTACAATTGTGGTTTTAAGTATCCACTATTGTACTTCTAAGAAATCAATTAAGAATTTAGACAGAAAACTAAACTTCACCATACCATGCTTGCATGTTTAAACCACTTAAGACCATACACAAACTAATTATACAAGAGCAAAGACTAACTGTTAACATCACACATTGACACACTACTCGATCCAAAAATAACATCCAACACACACACTTTGTCCAACAATCGCAAAATCTTCTATCTTAAAGTCATTAAATCATATATATAAAAAACTATAACCAGAACATATAAGAGTTTCATATTAAACCACTGCTTTAAAACATACACAAACTAATTGTTCAAAAATGCCAAAAGTAACTGCTCAAATTAGAAACTATTTCAAATAACATCCAGATAAAATAGTTTGTCCAAGACATTATTCCCAACAGTCGGAGCATCTTGTATACTAAAACCATAACAAGACGTGTTAAAACTATAATGTATACCCTTAAAACCATAGCATCATTATTTAAAACAATAACCATAACATACAATAGTATTATATTAAACCATTGCTTAAATATATACACGAACTAATTGTTCAAAAGGGCAAAAACTAATTGTTGATAAAAAACTACTTCAATAATATCCAACATAAACACTTTGCCCAGGACATTACAAATCCTACTTCTTGAGAATATTGTTGACTTTTGATGTAACTCGCCAATTATCAATCTTGCCAACTATCAATCTTTCATTCAATTGTCCTCAGCTCTATCATAATCCAAAACACCAGCAGTTGTACCAACAAACTTGGGCTTGCCTCTTCTTTGATCTTCTCTCCCTACATCGTTAATTTAGAAGCATCAACAACTCCAAAAAAATAAAACGTAAAATATCAGCAGAACCTTTAAAAGCACAATATTATACATTAAAACAAAAATATAACCCCTTAAAAATATAGCATGATCCCTTAAAACCATAAGAGTACACCGAAACCCCTTCAGCAACAAAACTAAAGTAGCAGAACTTTTAAAAGCACAATATTATACATTAAAACAAAAATATAACCCCTTAAAAATATAGCATGATCCCTTAAAACCATAAGAGTACACCGAAACCCTTTCAGCAACAAAACTAAAGTAGCATAACATTACACCCACTTAAAAACTATAACATAAGACCTTAAAAGTATAATATCATCAACATCTAAAAATATAAAATCTCCGCTTCCATAACCCCTTAAAAGTATAACAAGATCCCTTTAACCATAACAATACACCTTCACTCCTTCAGTTACAAAACTAAGGTACCATAACATTACACACCCTTAAAATCATAACAGACACACTTAAAATCATAAAACGACTTATGAAACTAACAACACCACAATTACGAAAGCATAAACATCACATAACCCTTAACTGTTAACAATATGCCTTAAAAACATAAAAGAATCCCTTAAAAAGCATAACACGATTTAAAGCAACATTTAAAATATTACAAAGAAAAAAAAAAGCAGCGTGAATACTAAATTATCAGAAACACAAACAAGCTCAGAAACCAAAAACACATTGCAAATAATTACAGAGGAACAAAAACTTCAAAAAAAAAAAAAAAAAAACCGAAACAAACTTACTATCAACATTATCGCGAAAATTTGAAGTCGTCTTCCTTCTCGTTTTCTTCGCCGGAACGTTCAGTAACATCCTAGATCGATCTCAACATGAAAAATCAGTTTTAGGAAAACCCTAGATCTGAACTGAAAAACACAAATTGAAGGTGAGTAACCGATCGAAGAAACCAATCGAAGAAAGCTGTAGAATAAACAGAGTGATTTGAGAAAGCAATCGAAGAAAGAGAGCTGATAGTTGATTTGATGAAGAAAGAGAAAGGAATCTGACGAAGAAGAAAAGGAATTTTCAGAGAGAAAAAGTGGATTCACGCAGTTACACATTAAACTATGTGTTTTTCTGTCTGACAATGTGTATTTATATGCTTACAAAAACCGGGTTAATCATAAAAACCGGTCAACCAATCGGTCCAAATCAAAACCAGCGAGTTTTTGTAAAACCAGGCCTTTCTATCGTTTTAGGAAAGGCCGGCCTCCCAGTAGACTTTAGCCACGTGGAATGCACCATCTCTCTTCCCATACTTTCGGATAGGACGAGTTTTATCCACGGAATGAACTTGGACCTGTCGAAAACAAGAGGGATAGAGTGTTATGGGGTAGGACCCGATCTACCTCAGTTAGATCGGGTGCGAATTAACGTTGGAAGTGTTTGGAAGCATTTGGACAACATGCATGCATAATATCTGAGAATAGTTGTGTGTTGTGGCAATAAATGCATGAGTATTTATAGGATACGAGTGTGGGACCCTCAAGGCTGTCACGGATGCTTGCTATGGACCGGACAAAAGGACGTTTTGTCAGTACTAGGTAGTACTATGGTCCCCTTCGACCCTATGTGCTTTCGAGGGATCCTGCTCGACGGGAAAGGTGAATCGTAATTCGAGCTAAGGCTAAGAGCCTTCTTTGTTCGGCTTTAATTGTACATTCCTCGATCCGTACTCGTCCCATAATCTCCTCATCATAAGTCCCCCAGATTTCGAGAGACAAAGTGTAGATGTCTGTCGAAATTTATTGAACCGTTTCGAGGGATCGTCTTGGCGGGAAAAAGACCGTTGCTGAATTTGAATCGTCTCAAGGGTAAAAAGGTCATTTCCATTGACGACGGGTCGTAAATGTAGACACGTGGCCAGCGCGTGATTAGCGCGTGGGGCTCAGTCGCCTTGGTTCCTGTGCGCAGTTATGATGGAAAAGAGAGGGGAAGAGGAGTAAAAAGAGTAAATTTCGTTTTTACTCCCATTATTCTTCATTCCCTTCCTTTCCAGAACATTTGTAGAAATCCTCTCTCTAGTTATCACCGTAAGTACAGTTGCCGCCGGCCAACCTCCCGGGAACTTCTCCGTCACCTAAACTTCAGGTACGCCTCTTACTTTTTCTCTTTTTGCTTTGCGGATTACTTCTTTCCCTTTTCTTACCTGCCGTAATATAATTACGATTGTATGCGTGTTTTATTTCCGTTTTGCATGTCTCTCTTTTTTCTTTTGTCGATTCGTTTCGGCTTCTTTTCTACCCTTGTAAGATCCTTTTGATTTTCTTGGCCAAATGTAAAAATTTGCTTAATAGGTTCCGGGTTGGGGTTTCTTCTGATTGTTTCCTCCGTGTAGACTTTGGAGATGTCGAAACAAATCGATGACCAACCCGGTGCCATCGGACCTTCGAGGGAAGCCACCTCTTTTAGTGTAGATAGACCTTCCCTTCCTATACATCCCGATCCTCAAACCACCTCTGATTCGTGGGAGTTTTTAACTTCGAATCAGGTTTTTCCCGGTAGATCGGTTATACAAGCCTCAAGCTTCCTTCTCCACATGGCTCGAGCTCGCATTAGGACTCCAAGTGATTCTACAATTTCTGCCAACGAACCGGCTCCGACTCGTGAGGTTGCTGGGCCCTCGAACCAACCTCCGATGGAAAATGATGGCCCTATTCCTGACCCTATACCCACTGAAAACAACGCCGATGGGAGGCTCTCGGAGGAGGTTAGCATTGTGAAAATCCGAGAGGCAGAAGTTCTATATGAGAAATTTGACATCCCCGACTCTCATGAGATTCTTATCCCCGGCTTCGAGGATCGCATGTACAATCCTCCGGAGGACTGCATCTGCTTAAACATCTTACATCTTGAGTACGGTTTTCGCCTCCCTATTTCCTCCGGGGTGGCTCGGATATTTACTGGAATTGGGTTGTGTCCGACTCAACTGCTGCCGAACGCCATGGGTTGCTTAATATCCTTCTGCGTTTGGTGCCAATCCGTGGGTCGTAGGCTTACGACTTCCAACTTCCTTCATTTCTTCAAGATTTTGGAGAGCCCCGATGGCGGAGGGTTTTACTATTTTTCCCCTATTAAGGGGTTTGAATTGTTCGGGAAGTTCCAATCTTCCCACGGTGCCGGTTATAAACGTCGGTACATTTATGTCCGACTCCCTCAGAATTCGGACAGAACGCCCGGGGTCGTTCCGACCCCAAGACTATGGCGTCGGGGGGCTAACGTGCCCTTGATCAAAGACGAAGATAGGGCACGATGGCCCAATCGCTACCAGAATGCTCCCCTCGAGAATCGGATCAACCCCTACAGTCTCTTGGTTGAGCCGATCCTCTACCTTGCAGGGATCTCGTCGGGCTCCGTACCAGAGATGCGGGGCATCCGAGACTTGAGTAAGTAGTTTGTTTTAGAATTTGTTCCAAGTATTTCCTTTGCTTCGATGAATGCTTTCGATACATTTCGAGTACTAACTTTCTCTTTATGCTCGCAGCTTATTGGATCAAGATGTCGAACAGATTCCTCCAGCGTCGTGCCCTTGAACTTCAGCTCAAGAAGTCTCAAGTGAGCAAATATACCGAGGCTCGGCCACACAACGCCGCGGTACTTATCCCTCAGGACTTTGCGAGGGATATCGTGCCGACGGCGGCCGGCGAGATACCCGCCACTCCTCCCGCCGCTGCCGCTCCTGTGAACGTGGAAGCCGACCCGGAACGGGTCGAAGAATCGGGCGGTCCGAGCCCAAGTGTGAGAGCTAATGAGTCGGAGGGCTCGAAAAGGAGATTCGAGGGGATTCAGCCTTCGACCTCCGATAACCGAAGCAAAAGGGTTAGGGAGGATACTCCCGTTATTGAGATCCCCGAATCCCCTACTGGGTCGAAGAGGATGCGCGTGCCTACTGCCGATGAGCTAGGCCAGGCCCGTGGTGGCGATAGAGCTGAAGTCTCGTTCCTTCGAGGGGAAGGCCAAACGGCTCTCGGGTGGACTGAGATGATGGCCTCGAGGGTCGATCAGGCGGAACTTGACCGTCTATCCGATGCCGAGGTTAGGGCTAAAGAGGCCCTTCTCCAAATGCAGGTAACCTTCGAGCAACTTTCCTAAGCTGTCTTCTTTTCTTTTCTCTTCTCGTTTTTAACCCCTGCTTTTTGTGCAGTTGATTACGGTGGCGAAAAATCTCTCCAGCCGTCTCGAGCGGAAAGGGTCTTTGGCCAACTCTTTCCAGCAGAGGATTGACGAGGAAAAGAAAGCGAGGCTAAGGCTCGAGGATGCCTTGAAGCGGAAAAACAATGAGATAACCCAGCTTTCGAAGCAAGTGGGAGCCCTCCAGGACCAAAATGCCAAGGTGACCCTCAGTTTGTCCTCCGCCGAGGAGAAAAGCTTATCCCTTGAAAATAAATCTGCTCAACTGGGGAAAGAACGAGATGCTTTCGAGGCAGCTCTTCGGAAGACTCGAGAGGAGGTTGTTAAAAGTGGCAGGTCGGCCCGTGTAGATGCTGTTCGCGATTTCTTGAAATCGCAGTCCTTCGAGTATCTGCTGTCGAAGAAGGATGCAGGTAAGATTGTCGAGACTAAAGACAAGGTGATAGGCCAGCTAAGGATGAAGAATAAGCTGACGGCCGACTTCGACGAAAGTCTAGATCTCGATCTTTCTAAGGACCAGAACTTCGAGGATCCGCCAATTCCCGAGTCCGAGGCTGAGGGCATCACTACTGAGGAGTACTTCACCGCTTTAGCCACTGAGGAGTTTTTCGGCCTTGCTCATCCTGAAGAGGTCGAAATTCCTACTTCGGCACCTATGCCCTCGTTCGTGGGTTCGATGTGCGAAGTTGGGAACGATCTACTCCAAACAGCCGGTATTGACGTGGGGAGTTATTCGCATTGAAACCTATCTGAGGTGGTTCGATCTGCTGGTCTCTTCTTCGCCAACCGAGAGAAGGAAGTCCTTGCGGACACGGCCCATAGCGGAGATCAAGGCAAGTAAACTTGTTGGCAGCCCCCTTTTTGAAGACTCGGTATGCCGAGTGGTCCTTGTAGCTACTCTCTAAATTATTTCCGAACAATTTTTCTTTCAGGGTCTGTAATATATAATTAGCTAACTTTTGACATTTGTTCGATGGTCTGATGTAAGCTTTTGTGCCTCGTACATTAACTTCGAAGAGGATTCGATCTTAGGCCTCCTATGTGAGGGTCGGTTGGCCTGGTCGAATCCTTCTCTTTTTGTTAATCTAAGTATTGCTTTTTTTGATATTGAGCTCTTCGTTATGTTTGTCGATGTTTCAGCTTGTTTGTCTTTTAATTGTTCTTTGTTATATCCGTCGATATAACAAGATACAGAAGAAATCCCTAGTGTCGATTCTTTCTTTTTAAAGTTCGAGGGATTTTTGGATAGTCATTAGACATAAGTACAAAACCCGTCGGTTGTCTTTGTCAAAATGTTATTTTAGGCTCGAAAGAATGGCTCGAGTCGAAAGATTGTCGGGGGGATTGTTATTTCCGTCGAAGTAACATCCTTCGACAATTTCCAAAGTCTTGTGGACTTTTTCGATGATTAACGGTCGTATTTACAGGAGATTTGTCCGTCGGTAATCAACCCATAGATCGAGATTAGATCATTCGAATTTATTGAGTTGGAACCGTATTATGACAAATTCATTCATTCATTTGCATCCCATATCAGTGACGACCCACGAAGGGTGGTTTGAGTGGGTAATAAGCTTGTCCTGGCTACAAAAGTTGGCCGATTACTACTTAACCATAAAATATCTCTCATCAGTGACGACCCTCGAAGGGTGGTATGCTAGAGGAATTTTGGTTGTCGCGAGTGGGTCTTGAAATTTTCCTCATCAGTGACGACCCTCGAAGGGTGGTGTGCTAGAGGAATTTGATTGCCAAAAGTGTTTCTTCTAGACTTCTGCTTATGAGTAATACTTCCTGAGGTTCTTGATGTTACAAGGCCTTTGTACTGCTACTCCCTCGAGATCAGAGAGTCGGTAACTTCCATTTGCTAGGACAGCGGTTACTTTGTATGGACCCTTCCATGGTTCTTCGAACTTGCCCACATTTTCGAGGATGCTCGTCTTTCGTAATACTAAATCCCCTACGTTAAGATCTCTTCCAATGAAGTTCTTGTTCTAGGCCCTCGTCATCAAGGCTTGGTACCTTAAGATCCGACCTCTTGCCTTTTCCCTTCTGGCATCGACCATGTCTAACTCGAAAGCTCGGAGTTCATCGTTCTTCTTGGGCTCGTAGTCTTGTACTCGAAGGGTTTCCACCGCAATTTCACAAGGCACTACCGCTTCGGAGCCATACACCATACAAAAAGGCGTTTCTTGTGTTGCTGTTCTTTGAGTAGTTCGATAGGCCCATAAAACTCCGTGTAATTCGTCAGCCCAGTCTGCTTTCGATGGTCCCAGACGCTTCTCTAAGTTGTCGATGATGGTCCGATTGGTGACTTCTGTTTGGCCATTAGCTTGGGGGTGGCCCACGGAGGTGAAATTTTGCTTGATTTCCAATTCCGAGCACCATGCTTTGATCTTTTTCCCTGTGAACTGAGTTCCGTTATCAGAAACTATAATCCTTGGCAAACCGAAACGGCAAATGATGTTCCGCCAGATGAAGCTTTGAACTACCCCTTCGGTGATTCTTCCGACTGCCTCGGCTTCGACCCATTTGGAAAAATACTCCACCGCCACGATCAAGAACTTCTTTTGGTTGGTCGAAGTAGGTAGTTTTCCAACAATGTCTATTCCCCACCTATCGAAGGGGCATGAGATCGGAGTTACTATCATCGGTTCTCCTGGGGCCGAGCTATTTCGTGCGAAACGCTGACATTCGTCACAAGACTTCGACTTCTTCCTCCAATCCGGAATGATTGTCGGCCAGTAAAACCCTTGTCTCCGAATTTTTTGGGCCAAAGTCCTTCCTCCCGAATGATTACTGCAACTCCCAGCATGTACTTCCTCCAGAATGGCTTGCGCCTCTTCTTCATCCACGCACTTCAAGTGGGGACCGTCGAAAGACCTTTTGTAGAGGTTCGACCCATCCCACAAAAAATTCATGGCCCTTCGTTGGATTCTTCTTGCTTCGTTTCGATCCATGGGGATGACTCCTTGCTTAAACATCTGTAAAAAATGTTTCTTGGTAAGTGGTAATCCCTTTTGGGGAATGTGTTTCGATAGGACGTTTTCGTCACCCTTCGAAGATTTTGTATCGAAGGTTTTCAAGTGTACCTTGATATCACTCAACCATTTGTGGTTTGTGTCGAGGATATTGACCTCGGCTTCCCTTTTCCTTTTAAGGTTATTGACTCCGATAGTCGGTTGTTGGACTGTCATGAGGGTAACCTGTTGTGGATATAAACATTTTTAAGTATTGGTGAATACTTGGTAAATTCGTTCTTCACGAATTGTTTTGACCTTCGAAATCATACCTGTCGGGTGTTTATGCTCTGCGACGAACTCCCGAACCTTGCCAGTCCGTCGGCCACTTTGTTGAGACTCCGGGGTATTTGCGCGATTTCCATGCTTTGGAATTTAGCTGCCATAGCTTGAAGCTCTGCGAGGTAGAGTTTCATTGGTTCTTCCTTTGCCTCGAAAGTACCCGCGTGTTGTTGGGCCACCAACTGTGAATCAGTACGAACAAGTACATGCTTTGCTCCCCCTTCAAGCGAGAGTCGAAGTCCGATTAGGACTGCTTCGTACTCTGCCTCATTGTTTGTTGCCGGGAAAGCTAGTCGGATTGCGAAGTCTAACTCCAAACCGTCCGGGTCTGTCATATGTATTCCGACTCCGCCTTGGCCCCTTGTCGAAGATCCGTCCACGTATACTTCCCAACGCGCTTCGAGATTTTCTCCCTTTTCTACCATTTCAGCGGTTAGTATGAGGTTAATGTCCTCGTTGACTCCTAAGAAGAAGTCAGCCAAGACCTGAGCTTTCTTCGAGCTGGGGCTTTGGAATTCGAGGGAATACTCCATTAGTTTGACCGACCATCGCACCAATCTTCCCGACAGGTCCGGCT
The DNA here is from genome assembly GCA_028274465.1 of Plantago ovata. NCBI lineage: Eukaryota > Viridiplantae > Streptophyta > Magnoliopsida > Lamiales > Plantaginaceae > Plantago > Plantago ovata. The sequence continues at coordinate 24,446,032 of CM051456.1, read as the reverse complement.
TCCCGAGGATTCTTTTCAATGGCTGCGAGGTGAGAACCACTATTCCGTGTGCTTGGAAATAAGGTCGAAGGCGCCTCGAAGCCAACACCACACTATACGCAAACTTTTCGATGTCGAGGTAGTTAATCTCGGGCTTAGTGAGAACCTTGCTTAAATAGTAGATTGGATACTGTTGATTGTCCTCGATCCGAACTAGTACAGAGCTAATGACTTCATGGGAAATGGCAACATGCAAGTATAAGACTTCTCCGGTCTTAGGCTTCGACAGTAGCGGCGGCTGGGACAAGTGGTCCTTCAAATCGGCCAGAGCTTTCTCACTTTCGGCACCCCACTCGAAACATTTTGCATTCCGGAGAACTTTAAAGAAAGGTAGACTCTTTTCTCCCGACCGTGAGATAAATCGACTCAGAGCGATTACTCGACCCACCAACTTCTGTACCTCGTTTATGTTTCGAGGGCTTGGAAACTCCTGAATCGCCTTAATTTTGTCTGGGTTGGCTTCAATTCCTCGCTGGGTGACCATGTACCCTAGGAACTTCCCCCCTTTAACGCCGAATGTATACTTCGATGGATTGAGCTTCATCCCGAATTTCCTCAAGATGTCGAAACATCTTCTTAAGTTCTCCACATGCTCTTGTGCCTTTAAACTTTTCACAAGCATATCGTCGACATAAACCTCCATGGTTCTTCCGATTCCCCTTTCGAACATCATGTTCACTAGTCGCTGGTAAGTGGCTCCCGCATTTCGTAGTCCGAAAGGCATGACTCGAAATGAATAGACTCCCGAGTAGGTGACGAAAGCCGTTTTATCCATGTCTTCCTTGGACATCGGGACTTGATGGTACCCTTGGAAAGCGTCCATGAAACTCAATCTCTCTGCCCCAGCAATGGAGTCGACCAGCTGGTCGATTCGAGGGAGAGGATATGGGTCTCGAGGGCAACGCTTATTGAGGTCCGTGAAGTCGTTGCACATCCTCCATTTCCCGTTGCCTTTGCTAACCAGGACCACGTTACACAGCCAATCCGAAAACTGTGTTGGCTTGATGTGTCCCGCCCTTAGGAGCTTGGCAACCTCTTCGTCGATTATCAGATTCTTCTCTCGGCTGAAGTTCCTCTGCTTCTGGCTCACTGGCCTCGCCTTGGGATCCACGTTAAGCCGATGCACTATAATTCGAGGGTCAATGCCTCGAAGGTCACTTGTTCCCCACGCAAAAACGTCTGCATTCGCTTGAAGAAAAAGTGTCAATGTCAGCTCAAGCTCTTCGGGTAGATCAGCTGCTATCTTGGTGGTTCTCCCGGGATAATCTTCCGATAATGGAAGGTCCTTGACTTCCGAACAAGGTTCCAGACGTTCCCTCTCGGAATGACTCGAAGGAAAATTTAGTGGATCCCCTTCGACAATCAAACACTGCTTCTTACACTACAAGAAAACAGCTAAATAGCAACCACATTTAGCAACCGATCGATCGGTTGCTAAAATTAGCGACCGATCGGGCTTTTAGCGACGGATGGGAGAGATTAGCGACGGATGGGTTAAATCGCCCTTAGAGCGGCTGGAACTCTAGCGAAGGATGACTTATCCGTCGCTATTTAGCGACGGATGGAGTTATCCGTCGCTAAATAGCGACGGATAATACCATCCGTCGCTAAAATTCCAAGGTTTTTTGTTATTTTTTTGCCGGTCAATGATCGAGCGACGGATGACTCCATCCGTTGCTAAACTATATTTAAAAAAAAAAATAATAATATAGCGACGGATAGTTATCCGTCGCTAATATAACGACCGATCGCTATATTAGCGACGGATCACCATCCGTTGCTAACGTCTTCATCTTTCTCCAGAACGATTGACAGAACGCATTTCTCCTCTCTTCTCTCTTCTTCTCCATTTTTCTCACTTCTTCTCTCCAATTCCAATCTTCCCTTATACTCCATCATTTCTTCCAATCTTGGTGTCAAATCGAAGCCAATTCAACAAGGAACGTAGTGATACATTCAATTTGAAGTGGGTTGTTCTATTTATTCCGCAATTAAAGGTACTAATCTCGAAACCTAACTTTTGTAAATTTGGTATTTTTTCAATTTTGAAGTGTTTTATGGTTTATTAGCTAGTTTTGATGTTAGTATTGTTCAATTGGGATGTTTTGGGATGTAGTGGGTTCGATTATGTTTGAGATTTGAATTGGGTTTGATTATCTTTAGGATTTCAATCGGGTTCGATTATGTTTGGGATTATCTACGTATTTAGTTTTGTTCAATTAGTGTAGTAGTGTAGTTTGTTTGGGATATACTAATTAGATTTGAAAATTGCATAAGTATAATTATAATGGAAATATGAGTAATTATAGTGTATTGTAATTAGTTATTATAATGGAAATTGTATAAATATAATGAAAATATAGATAAATATAGGTAATTATAGTGTATTGCAAGTTTTTATTATAATGAAAATTCCATAAGTATAATGGAAATATATAGATAAATATAGGTAATTATAGTGTATTGGTAGTTGTTACTATAATGCAAATTGCATAATTATAATGAAAAATATATGTAATTATAGTGTATTGTAAGTAGTTATTATAATGAAAATTGTACAAGTATAATGGAAATATAGATAAATATAGGTAATTATTGTTTAAAAAAATTGTAAGTATGAAGGAAATAACTCATTGATAAATTAAAGTTAGAAGATAATATGAGTATTTTTATTTCTAATGTAGAAATATTGGGAGTATATATAATGCAATGTAAAAAATTGATAACTAAAATGAGTACTTGGTGAAAAACAACGTTAGCCGCAATGTACTAAACTTCCATTGGCCAGGTTTAGCATTCAATTATGAATCCCGATCGTACTTGGATGTACAGTAGGATTGCAGATGGAATACTTTTGCCTATGTTTGTACAAGGGGTCAATGCATTTGTCGAATTTGCATTGTCAAAACCCGAGTGTTTGAGTACTGGGATGATGAAGTGTCCTTGCAACCATAAGAAATGTAGTAAGCGTCAGTACTTACCCTATACGGTGGTTGTAGACCATTTGAAGCGTAATGGTTTTGTCCCTAAATATGAGGTGTGGAATCATCATGGTGAGGCAGTTCGTTTGTTGGGGGACTATTCCATGTTGTCGGGGAAGCGTAGGAAAATGCAGGAGAGTAGTGCTACACCAGGTGCTTGTACTCATGATGATGCCACAGGGGACCGGATGGAAGAGATGGTCCATAACGCTGCGGGTCAAGAATTCACGGAGGGTGTTGTTAATGAGGAGCCTCCGAATGCTGAGTCACAACAGTTCTTTGACTTGTTGGAAGCGTCCAAGATGCCACTCTACCCGGGGTGCAGGATGAATGAATTGTCCTGCTTGTCTAGAATTATGAGCAAAAGGAGGGTGGTGGGAATTCAGAAAACAGCTGCAACGATTGGTTGAGTTTAATATATGCATGTTTAAATACCATGTTTTTACATTCCGTTCGACCGCTATGCATGCGAGGGTAGGCGGCGCCCTCTTATATGTCGGACCGCATATTTATGTATGGGTAGGCGGCACCCATTATATGCTTGACCGCGTTTAGAACTAGAATGGATAGGCGGCATCCATTACGTGTAGCTCCCCTTGTTATACTTGAATCTTTTTTAAGTATTCACCAACGTATGTGTTTCGATGTTTATTTGTAATTGTGTAGAAAGAATTCTTCCTTCCGAAAGCATTGCTGATGGATCTCTGGTGGAGCTTCAACTCTCACGGTAGTTCCCTTTACACTACAAAATATCAGAACTTTACCGACGGATAAAATGACGGATTTTATCCGTCGGTAAATAGCGACGGATCGGGCATTGTTAGCGACGGATGACGGATAACGAACAAAGTTGACCACTTTTTTCGTCATCCGTCGCTAATAGTTTTTTATCCGTCGGTATCTTAGCGACGGATAACTTATCCGTCGCTAAATATTAAGAAAAAAAAAAAAAAATTAAATTACACTTACCGACGGATAAGCGTATCCGTCGGTAAGCTCCATTTATACCGGCCGCGACTGGCAGAACGCCATTGCCATCTTCTTCTCCTTTCTTTCTTCTTTCCGTTTTTCACACTTCTCATCTCCATTTCTCCTTCAAAACTTCACCATTTTCATCCATTTTGGTAGCAAATTGAAGCTTATTGCACAAGGAACAAGGAACAACCTTCAATTTGGATTTTTTTTGGTCAATTTGTGCAAAATCAAAGGTATGAACTCTAACCCTTATTTGATTTTTAATTTGGGAATTATCTAATTGTTGGTTAAATTGTCAAATGTATGTTACATAGTAGTTGATACAAGTATATTTTGCTTAAATGTGTAGTTGATTGTTGTTAAAATTGAGTAATGAATCGATTTTGGGATTTTATTAATTTGGGGATTTCTTAAATTATGGAAATGTATGTTAGTATTAAGTAGATATTAGTTGTTATAGTTGAATGTTAGTTTTGGATTATGTTAATTTGGGTTTGTTAATTAAAATCGAGACTTAGATCAATTTGGGGCTTTTTTAGTTTTGTATTTAATCGAATTTAATGTTCCATAACTAGGTTATGTACTTATATAAGGTTAATTTTGTAGTTGAATACGATAAAATAGAGTAATTTATGAAAATCGAGACTTGTAGCTCAATTTGGGGGTTTTGAAATAAAGTGAAAATGGGTTCGAGATCCAGCGGTGATTCAATAGAGATAGAGTATCAGAGTTTGTTGAAGAAGGAGATTAGGCCTGCTCTTAAGGAGATTGTTTGGGCATGGCAAGGTGAGCAGAGGCAAAGCTAGCCGAGCTCAGGAAGCAACTAACACTAACATATAAATTAATCATGCCTACTCATATAGTATGAGTGTTTTACACTTTTGCTGGTTTTGCAATAGTGTTGGGTATTTGTACTAATTGTAAGATTCTTTATTTTTCCTTCTTTTTTGGTTTTGTGTTTTTGTTTTTCTGAGATTGTGAGTTATGTTCATATTTTTATGTATGTAAGCTTGGTTTGTAGATAAATTCCCACATGGACCATTTGTCCAGTGTATGAAGTAGATGTATTTGCTATCTTAAAGACTTGCTTTGCACCAATTATATACATTAATGGTCATGTCCATGTTCTCTCACATGATAATTGGCCTGTCGAAATATTTTAGTACTCCATTGGCTATTTCTGCAAAACTTAACTATAAGACATCTGAGTTCTTCTTAATCCAAATAACAGATGTGCAATTCATATGATTATGAACAAAGGAAAATGAATTTATTCAATTCTGAAGAGGAGAGTGAAGAAAAATATGATAGTCACATCATCTGATTCATTATTAATGAAAAAGTACGCGCCGTCTGTGGGAATCGAACCCACGACCACGTGGTTAAAAGCCACGCGCTCTACCAGCTGAGCTAAGACGGCTTGTTGAGCAGTACTCTGTTACAAAGTACTTATCCAATAGAAACGTAGATCATAAATAGAATTTGGTCGTCGTCTCTAACAATATTTCATTCCCTTTCGTCTTCCTCGAACCCTAATTAACAGGTTCCCTCCCAAATCGACTGAACTCCTTACCCCTAACAATAGAATTTGGGAATGAGAAATGGAAGTTTTCTGCGGGTGTTGAAGCATACGAGTGTAATAGCTGGGGTGTTGAAGAATTTCTTGGAACCCAATAATGTCATTCGCGCTCAGTATCAGCTGAACAAGGTTTGCTCCTACTCCAGTCACCCCGCCCAATCAAGCAGTGAAGAATTTGAACCCCAACTATCTCTAGATTTGATAAAGATAATGGATCAAAAGCTATCTGCTATCCAGCACCGTCATGCTCATCTTCATGCTATTGTCAACCAGGCAAGTTTTTTGGTGCATGCCAACTGTTTGTGAAAATGCCTGACGGATTATTCTGATGTTTATGCATTGAAAAGACAGCCTGACGCCTTGCCAGAAGAATATTCAAAGGCCAACAAAGAGCTCAGGAAGCTCCGCGATTCAATTGATCTCGTCACTGATTTGAGAAACAAACAAAAGGTTGTTTAGTGATTATGGACTTAATTGATTTCTGTGTTTGCTGATGTGTGTATTTTGGGTTGATAGTCTTTCTTTGACAGGAGATTGAAGGATTAAGAACAGTTATTGCGGAAAGCCAAGACGACAAAGGGATGCAAGAAATGGCTCACGAGGAATTAGACCAAGCAGCACAAGAAGAGAAGCGCCTGCAGACTTTATTGCTCAAGTCCTTGCTGCCCAAAGATGATGCCGATGAGCGTGACTGCATTTTGGAAGTCAGAGCGGGTAAACACGTTGTTCTTCGATAAAATTCATTAATCTGTTTATTACACAGTATAGAGGGCTGATGGCATATTAAGCTAGCTTCTAAGCATCTGCTTGAATGTGTAGTTTGTTATTGACTTATTGCCCAACATCATACTAAGAAGGCTTTCTATAGTTTCACAAACTGAGCTCAGTCTAATTGCATCATATTCATGGCTATCAGACTATTTTGTTTGCTTCAGAAGTCACTTCTTGTTATGCGGGGTCCATTAGTAGAGGTTGGTTGTGTAGGATTCTTGCTGTTGAAGGTTACTGATATTTACCTAGACATGGTACTTTAGTTCCTTTTTAGTTCTTATTATTGTAGTTTTGCCAAGTATTAACAACTTTCAAGGGCAATAAGAAGTTTCTTCATTTGGACTTTGTGTTTAATATAGGCTCTGAGTATCTGACAACTGTTTAGTTGAATATATGCACCATGTTTTACACTAATTGATGAGAAACAAGTAGCTTTATCCTTCGCATTATTGTGTTCAATGGTGTAAGGGAATACACCACTGTCCCTGCAGGGGTATACTACTCAACATGCCTATATTCCATAAGACAATGTAATTCTGTGAATATAGCAGTGAAAGTCTCTTGATGCCCTCCACGAGATGGTTCCATTAATTTTTTACCAAGGAAGTTAGAATCTAGAACCTTGCTATCATCTTACACTGTCCAAAATAAAAAAAAACTTCTATAGTGAGATGGTACTTCACCATAGCGATTCTATTGAAAATGCATGGTTAATTGCAACCAGTCTAGCAGAGAGCAGTGAGATGTTAATGCCTGCAGCTTTTCTGCTCTTTGAGCAGTAAAACAAGGGCATTCAACATGTCCTATCGGGGTGATCAAATCCTTGACCACTGCCATATTCTTACAAATGTAAGAAAGATCAGTCAGTTGGACAGAAATTTCTGGTTGAAATATAAAAGTAAGTATTCCAGATGACACCAATACTATAGAATGGCAGGTGGTATCATAACAAAAGTACATAGTGATCTGTTTTATTTGGGAAACACTACACCCCTATATATTAATATTTGGGAAATTATCAGTTTGGTAACTGATTCTGGCTTCTCACTCTCTGTAAGGTAATTAAATTAATAATGTTGATCTGTAAAAGGTAATTCAATCCATATATTAATCAAATTAATAGTTTATTAATTTATATAATAGTTAGTCGATTATATATCACTTCCGATTCTAATAATAAAAAAAAAAAGTAAATCCTATAGGCTAAAACCCTTTAAGCTCCCCAAACCTTGCCCATACATATAACCCCCCACTTTCTCCTCCCTCCCTCCAAGAATCCTCAATCTATAACTTGATGCATGCCTTTTCTTTTTTGACGCTTACACATTTTCTTACTTGCTGTATCCCTGAGGTACAAGGACATTGTTTGTTTAATAACAAGGTAATTTTGTCTTAGGCACTGGAGGGGACGAGGCTTCTTTATTCGCGATGGATGTGTTCAAAATGTAAAGTCTGAGCCTTTTTTTCCTGTACGCATAGTGATCTGTTGAATGATGTGTGTTGTTTGCTGACTTGTCAGTCCAATAACAGGTATGAGAGATACTCATCTAAGAAAGGCTGGAAGTTTGAAACTCTGGATTTGGCAGAGTCTGACCTGAAAGGGTACAAGGTTGGTGGATTAATTGCCTTAATGTGTTCCCCCCATCAGGCATCGCTTTTTCCATGGCCATAAGTTACTTTTTTCTATGTTCATTGCATCATCAGGAAGCTCGAGCCGCAATCTCTGGTGCAGATGTTTATGGGAAACTGAAATTTGAGAGTGGAATTCACAGAGTGCAGGTTTGGCTGATTCCATATTTATTGTGCATTTGGAAATCTTTTGTTTTTTTTCTATTCTAATTGACCTTTTTATAATATTCTGCAGAGAGTGCCAGTAACCGAGAGAGCTGGGCGAGTTCACACTAGTGCAGTGTCTGTTGCCGTTCTTCCGCAGGCAGATCAGGTGAAAGTCATTTAGTTATCTCTTACATGAACGCCTACTACAGATTAAAGATTTTTTAATACCCTAACAGTCCAGCATGATGCTAAGGCTCTGTCCGACATGATGGCTACTACCTAGTTTTCTCCCTACAATTTTAAATTCCTATACTATTAAAAAGAACTTTTTATTAGTTAGAAGTGTTGATTTTTCAATAGAAACCCCAATCAAACATATGCAAATGAATCCAAATACAAGTGTTGAGTTATTCTTGATTTATTATAGCTAGTCTTGAGTTGGACAGAAGTTTAGTTACTTCTGTTGCGTGGTAATTGACTAAATCTCCTTTCGTTTTTGTCCTTCTCTTTTTGCTTGAAATATCTGCAGGTAGATGTACAGTTGAGGAACGATGATCTGAAGATTGAAACTTATAGGTCTGGTGGTTCAGGTGGTCAGCATGCAAATACCACCAACAGTGCTGTCAGAATTACTCACGTGCCGTCTGGGTTGACAATTGCCATACAGGATGAACGCTCTCAACATCAGGTGACACGGCACAAAGTTTCTTTTGTTAATGTTACCTTAGGACGAGACAATAATGTACCTAGGTTTGTTGTATATGCATGCATATGTATTGCTCAGGTAATAGTTTGTCCTGTTCAAATTTGCTTCTTTCAATTGGAGGTAGTCACGTATCTTTTCCATTTCCAACTCAAACTACCGCACGCACGTGAATATTTTATCTCAGTATCTCCTAATTCCATATCTAGAGACTAGTATGCCCGAACTTGATTCTTGACACTTGGGTACTTCATTCTGCAATTCACATAGGTGGGTCCAGATTGTTGCTGCACAATTCTTGTAGCATAATATGGCCATTACGTTTCTTGTCATATATAAAAATAAAAGCTCCCTGCTTCTTAGTATGAGCAGCAACAGCTTCGGGAAACTCTGCAATTTGTTTTGTGGTCATTGTGCCAACTTTATTATCCTGTGTTGACCTTTTTTTTCTTTCTTCTTCCTATGTGTCCAGAACAAGGCCAAAGCGCTGAAGCTGTTGTGTGCGAAGTTATACGAGATGGAGAGACTTAGGCTACACGCAAACCGTTCAAAACTTAGAGCAGATCAGGTAAATTGGGCATCACTTTGGTGAAACAAATATGCAGCATATGTATAATTTAATAAATCAGCTATTCACGCATTGAACAGATTGGGAGTGGGGACAGGTCAGAACGCATCCGAACGTACAATTTTCCCCAAGGACGAGTAACAGACCACCGTGTCGGTATCACCTGCCATTCTATAGATGGCATAATGCAGGGAGAGAGTTTGGATATGTTTGTGGATGCGCTCCTTTTGCAGCAAGAAATGGATGCAATTGCATCTTTCACTTCTAATGAGTAACTTGAGGTTATTTGCCTGACCAGTTTAGTTGTTTCTGGTTGGGTATGTTTTCGGGCATATTGCCTACCGGATAGTGCTAGATTTCTGTAGTTTCCGAACCTGGTAACATAGATATGTACTATATTATTTATCATTACAACAGTTAAATATTATGGTTAACTTATCCAGGAATCAGAAGATGCAGTTTTTTGCATTATGAGAGATCGTGTATCATGTACTATTGCGTACTCCAGTTTCCATGTACGTATACTATTTGAAGAAATAAATATACTTTCTATACCACTTGAGTGTATAATGTAGAGGGACAGATTTGAGATGATGGGAGGATGAAAAAATCGGAAGGTTTAAAGAGAAATGGGAAAGTGACCGACAAAGTCTCCACGCTCGCATGGACATTTTAATGGTTATTATAGACTTTAATTTAAATGTAATTATAGTTGTTCGGGACGACGAGAGTAAAGTTGAAATCTTACCCGCTAGTATTACTTTGATGGGTTAGAAAGTCTAATAAAATATCAAATTAAAAAAGAAAGTTAGAAAGATTTAAATTAACCCTTTGGCGCCGAAAGCATGTTGGAGTCCCGTTTATTCAAGTTAACTTTTCGTACTCTTCTTACCAGTTATCTAGAGGACCAATGCCTCATGCATGGCAATCACTTTAACTCTTGATGATTGCTCTGTTTGTGGGAAATAATCTATTTACCTTTTGAAACCATGTGATAATAGTTAATGTTGACGTGAAGGAAATATAATAACCATACAGTTGTTAGTATCTACCACTAGCTAATAATTAGTTGCATGTGACCCAAACAAAGAAGATGTGATGTGAGATGTATTGACATAAGATTTTTTAGGAAGACAGCGCCGTGTAACTAGGAAATTAAGTTATTAACCAACTTTGTCTTTCATAAAAGCACTTCATTTCATTACTCAAGTTTAATGTCGATGTTTCTCGTGTAATATGAGTTAACATATCTCGGGTCTAATTTGAGTGGTTTCTTTTTTTCTTATCTTTTTCCCGATTATCCTTGGATATAAAATTTAAAAAATATATTTTTACACTGATTTATTTAGTGTAATATTAATTTTTTCTAAGTTACATATATAACCAACTAAGTCATTTATAAACTGTTCTTTTCGTCTAAACAGAACTGAACGGAACTGAACTAAATTGAACTGAACTGAACAGAACTGAATGCTCCTGAACTGAACAGAACTGAATGCACCCGAATTGAACTGAACTTATTTGTATTATAAAATATAACTAAGCAAAAACTGAACATAATTGAACTGAACTGAATGAACCTGAACAGAATTGAACAGAACTTAACATAATTTAAATTAATGAGTTTTCATACGAAGAGAACAGAGCCTTAAGCGACAACTAAACCAATTTCACTACAAGAAAACAGCTAAATAGCAACCACTTTTAGCAACCGATCGATCGGTTGCTAAAATTAGCGACCGATCGGTCTTTTAGCGACGGATGGGAGAGCTTAGCGACGGACGGGTTAAATCGCCCTTAGAGCGGCTGGAACTCTAGCGAAGGATGACTTATCCGTCGCTATTTAGCGACCGATGGACTTATCCGTCGCTAAATAGTGACGGATAATACCATCCGTCGCTAAAGTTCCAAGGTTTTTTCTTTTTTTTTTTGCCGGTCAATGCATTAGCGACGGATGACTCCATCCGTCGCTACACTATATTTAAAAAAAAAAAATAATAATAATATAGCAACGGATGGTTATCCGTCGCTAATATAGCGACCGATCGCTATATTAGCGACGGATCACCATCCGTCGCTAACGTCTTTACATCACCGACAAGCAGAACGCATTTCTCCTCTCTTCTCTCTTCTTCTCCATTTTTCTCACTTCTTCTCTCCAATTCCAATTTTCCCTTATACTCCATCATTTCTTCCAATCTTGGTGTCAAAGCGAAGCCAATTCAACAAGGAACGTAGTGAGACATTCAATTTGAAGTGGGTTGTTCTATTTATTCCGCAATTAAAGGTACGTTACAAGTGCATGGTTCATAGCCTGAAGAAAATGTGGAAAGAAAACCGTCCACGTACCGGTGATTGGCCCGGAGATGCAATTTGGGAGGCGTGGAAGGTGTATTGGACTGACGCGAGAGTCCAGGCGCAGGCTGACCAGAACACTGAGAACCGGAAGAAGCAGCCGAATGATGGGAGCCGTACCCTGCTGACACACCGTTTTGGCTCTGAGTCGATCGCTACAGCACATGTGAGGTAGAAGGTAAGTATATTAACTTTGTGAATTCATCATTCTTATACTTGTTATTTACTTGCATTTCGAACTTTCAAACTAAGTATATGATGCTTTCATGTGTCATTCAGTTGAAGGATAAGGAGAGTCTCCTATTCACCCTGTTCTCGAGATCTCAGAAGGCCAAGAACGGACAGTGGTTGTGTGACGAGGCCACAGCAATTGCGGTAAGTATCAACAATACATGTGTTTATTAAATACTGATGATTTCATAACTAATTAACAACATAACTAACACCTTATACTCTTGATTTATAATTTCAGACGGCCTACGAGGACAGGATTCGTGATCAGGTTCTCACTGTTGAGGAAATGAATGCCATTTTCCTCGAGGTGAATCCTCCAGACGAGAAGGACCGTCGCTTGGGACTTGGGAGTGCAGCAGCCGTCCCTGAATTGGACTCGAGGCCGACTCGTCGTTCCCGTGCCAGTACATCTTCATCATCTTCAGCAGCAGCAGCAGCTTCCGCTCGAGAGCAGGCCCTCTTACTTCAGTTGCAGGAGAGGGATGAGGAGATGAAGAGGTTAGCTGAGGAGCAGGCTGCGCAGAAGGGACAATTTGCTACTATGTTTGCTGAGCTATATGCGAAGCTGGGGATGCCTCCACCTCCCTTTCCATGATACCCCTATCCTTTTCGACTTTATTTACTATTTTCTACATGAATACTGTGTACACTATGATATTATTTTGGATTAGTATTGTGTACGTATGATTATTATTATATGTATGGAGGGTATTGGTACATTTATTATGATTTTTTTGGATTATTTTTTGGTTTATTTGGTCTATAGAATTTCTGTAACATGTTGCTTAATTAAACAGGTTGCATTTGATTTTGAGTCTCATTATTATATCTAAAAAAAAAAAAAAAAAAAAAAAAGAATTTAGCAACCGATGGCCTCATCCGTCGCTATATACAGCGACAGATAAGGCTTATCCGTCGCTGTATATAGCGACGGATGAGGCTCATCCGTCGCTAAAAGTCCGGTGAATTTAGCGACGGATAAGTCATCGGTTGCTAAAAGTCAACCTCATTTTCTGTCGCCAATTCGCGACGGATAACTCATCGGTCGCTAATTCGCTAGCGACGACGATTTTAGCGACGATGATTTTATCCGTCGCTAAAAACACCGATCGGTCGCTAGCGTATTTAGCAACCGATCGGGGAGGTTTAGCGACGGATGGTTCCGTCGCTAAACTCCACGTTTCTTGTAGTGTTACCCAATGGTTTCGATCCCTTTCCCTCAGAAGGGGAAACTGCTTCGATGGACTTGGTCGACACACAGTAGCATTCCCAAGCTTCTTTCGGGTCGCCTTTGACCTCGCCAGCCCCAGCCTTGGTGGGAAATTTTACCTTCAGATGGTAGGTGGACACCACGGCTTGGAATTGGTTGATTCCCGGCCTGCCGAAAAGGATGTTATAGCCCATTTCGCTGTCTACCACAACGTATTGACAATGATGGGTTGCCTTGTTTGGTTTTGTTCCGAGGGAAGTTAGTAACCAAATGGTCCCCAGGGGCTTGACTACAGCTCCTCCGAATCCTGACAGGTTTGTCGAAACATCCGCAAAGCCCGTTCCTTCGATCTGTATCCTTCTCAAAGTGGCTACCGTAATCACATTGACCGAGCTCCCCGTATCAACTAGGACTTTGCTCACCCCAAAACCCGACACGACCATGGAGATGATCAGAGGGAAGTTGGGCTCTTGGTTTCGAGTAACCTGGGGGTCGGGTACGTCTGAGTCGTCGAAACTTAATGTGATCGGGTGAGCCTCGAGGCTTCCTACATTGAAAGTAGGGTTATCCGCCGTGTAAGCACTTCGCATCCTTCGAGCTGTTCGATCCCTTTCTTTTCGAGAGTCACCCCCCGTTGGTCCTCCAGCGATGTACTTGATCTCCCCATGTATTGGTGAATTTTCGAGATCATCCTCGGATCGGACATCTCTTGATTCTCGGAAGACGGTTGACTGTTGTGGGAGTGGAAGCCTGGGTGGTCGAGAAGCTTCGGGTTTTTCGTGTAATCTTACGGATAAGACACCATTCGAATCTCTGAATTCCTCGACATATCCCTCTGTCACAATGCGCTCTAACTCGGCCGTGAGCTCGATGCACCTGTCTGTATCATGACCTCGCTGTTTGTGAAATTTGCAGTACTCCTGTGAATTTCTGGTGGTGTTGGTTTCTTTGTGTTTCCGGGGCCATCTTGTACCTGGTAACCCTTCCACGATGGAGAAAACTTGTCGTTGTGGGTACTTGATAGTTCTAGGGTTCTTCCTGGGGGGGCGTTTGTCGGAGTAACCTCTTTCTCTTGGTTGATCCTTGACTGGTTCAATGCGATCCTTTCGGGGAGATCGCTCTCGTCGCGTTGGAACCTCGAACGCCAACTTGGCTTCCTTATTCATCCTCTCCTCCTCGATGTATTTGTTCACGATGTTGGACAAGTCTTCGGGAGTCTCAGGCTTCTCTCTCGAAACTTCCGACGCGAGCCCTCTATTTCGAGTGTTGGAAAAGAGGGTCTGCCTTCGAAAGTGCATGGGATGGTCATCCACCTGCAACGCCACTGCATTGAACCTCTGCCACCACTTACGGAGGGGCTCGTCTTCCTTTTGGACGATATCTTGGAGGCAACTGCTTGCTTGTCTTGACTTTTTGTAATCTGTGAAATGACCCAAGAAGGCATGCATCAGGTCCGCGTACGATCGAATGGATCCCGCCGGCATGTTATAATACCATTCCGTGGCAACCCCTTCGAGGGTGCCTGGAAAGACTATCACCATGTCTTTTTCGGTGTGTCCATATGTCTGCATCATGTTTTCGAATTTAACCCTATGTTCATGAGGACAAGTGGTCCCCGAGTACTTGGGTAAATTCTTCGGCACTCTCTGGCTCGAGGGGATAGAATGGCTCATCAGTCTTCGTGACAAGGGATTAGGCGCGAAGCCGGTTTCCTTCGTAGAACGTTCTCTCCTCTCATCGTACTTCCTTGCCTCCCTTTCGTCTCTCCTCCTAAAATCGTCGTGATCTGAGCGGGGTCTTTTGACCTTTTCCTTCTTTTTCCGGTCATGGGCTCGGAGAAGCTCTTCATACTTCTCCCTCTTCCTCTCGAGTGTCTTTCTGTCCCTGTCGAAGTGATCCTCATCTGAGGAGTCGGAGTCAACTGGAATCGTATACACCGAGTGGGTGCGTGGTCGATCCTTTTCCACTTCTTTCCCTTTGCGGGATTGATGTCTCTCCCTGGGGGTGACTATCGAACTCTCGGCTAAGCTCTCCGTCGTCTTCCGCTTCGAGGGAACCTGAGTTCGGCTATGAGTACCCTCCGTCTTGGCCGAACGCGTGCTATGGCTTTGCTGGTTGCTTCTCGTGGAAAAGCTCGGTCTCGACTTTTCCTTCACCACGACCGATGCTAACTGAGGTTTCTTTGGGGGGAGTCTTCCGTCGACAACGGTTTCACAGACCGTTCTCACGAATTGTGTGAGTTGTCCTTCCGTTATCAACATTGGTGGGCCCGTCGGAGGGGCGAGGGGTTGCGTCGACTCTCCCGAGTGGGGATTGTCTTGTCGGCTGGATTCCATTGATTCTTCGTCTTCTTCCCGTTCAGACTCAGCACGAGAGGGTTCTGGAATCATGGGTACCGGGTTCACGCTTTCCACAGTTCGGTGTTCCCTAACCGGCGCTCCTGGAGTCTTCTTTTTCTTTGTCATGGCAGTTATATGGTAACACTCTTCCTTTGTTCTTCGACTACGGCTTTTCGTCCAGATTTCCCACAGACGGCGCCAAGATGATGCGGTAAAAATATGGTCACGTGGAATGCACCATCTCTCTTCCCATACTTTCGGATAGGACGAGTTTTATCCACGGAATGAACTTGGACCTGTCGAAAACAAGAGGGATAGAGTGTTATGGGGTAGGACCCGATCTACCTCAGTTAGATCGGGTGCGAATTAACGTTGGAAGTGTTTGGAAGCATTTGGACAGCATGCATGCATAATATCTGAGAATAGTTGTGTGTTGTGGCAATAAATGCATGAGTATTTATAGGATACGAGTGTGGGACCCTCAAGGTTGTCACGGATGCTTGCTATGGACCGGACAAAAGGACGTCCTGTCAGTACTAGGTAGTACTATGGTCCCCTTCGACCCTATGTGCTTTCGAGGGATCCTGCTCGACGGGAAAGGTGAATCGTAATTCGAGCTAAGGCTAAGAGCCTTCTTTGTTCGGCTTTAATTGTACATTCCTCGATCCGTACTCGTCCCATAATCTCCTCATCAATAATATATATAGTAGACTAGGATGGAACCGCGCTATGCGCGGTGCAAATGGAAGCATAATATCTATATCTTTAATTCGGATGTTGGGCTCGCCATGGAAATTTGGTAAAAGTTTTTTGTAATACGATGTCACTACACATAATTTTATTTCTAAGTCAATTATCATCTTGTTTATCTGTTTAAAAAAAAATTATCATCTTGTTTATCTACTGTCTTTCTCATAATTTCATTTCGTTTGTTACATTTACAAGAGAGAATAAAACACAATAATTTATGGAAGTTCTTTTTCCCGTGTAGAAATAACTGAAGATATGATGAGTTTTAATAGAATAATTGTGTGAAATAATCATTTTTCTATACCTGAAGCATACTTTAAGAAATCCAAAATACAAGCATCAGGATTATAAACCACCCAACCCCATTCATAAAAAAAGGAGCTATCTACTTCAATTGATCAGTTACATACAGATACATCATACTACTCCATAAACTACATATAAAAAATAAAACACATTAGTTAAACCATCCAAGTCAGAACAATAAATAAAAATCAAATGCCATATCCAAAATACTCTAGAATTTACTCATATGATTATGAAATACATTAGTTGAGCAATTTTAGATATTCGTCCATGATTAATAGTATGCTTCAAGGACAAACCAAACATGACACAATCTTAGATATATAAAAAACCAATTTCTACAGAGTGGACTGCGAATTCAGATGAGCTAATTGGATTATGTAGAACCATCTTGAAAGAAGGCCGTGCAGGAACTGGTCGAGTTCAAAATCAGCCATGCATTCTTTACATGTAAGTTGAGATTCATTATTGATTGAGTAATATATTGACCCGTGCCCAATGAAGTCTCCATAAGAACAATAGTTATTAACTTCGAAACACCAATGACTGCTTAGGTTCTTTATCCTTAAAGCCAAATTATGCCTACACTTTCTCAAGTAATGTAGCCCCGATGATGCATTCCTCATTTTCTTTAGTGCAACCAACCCTTGTCTCCTTGCTGAATAATCATTTGTCAATACCCTAAAAACCATTTATGCATACTTGAATTTTGGATGTTCTACAAGTTTCCCAAGAAGAAATTCACGCCTATCAAACTGTTCGCTACCAAAGTAGTCGGCCTAAACAAATAAACAACAAAAAGTTATTATATAGAAAATAAATATGAAAAATGATAAAAAATAACCATTCATAAAATAATTTACCACCAACATCCTATAATAAATCTCGGGATTTCCTGCCATAATGCACTTGTCCATGAACTCTTGTTCATATGGCTCGGGGCGTTTCCAATCTTCTCTTGGAAGTTGAAGTAGAATCCAGGATGTTCATATATGCGCTTATACTTCTTTTGGCTAACAAAGTAACAAACCACATTCAATAATATTAAAATTATGATTATGTGTAACTTTAATCTATCACATAAAGTATAATGAAACAAACTTACGCTAGAGTTACACTCCCACAGTCTAACACGGAATGAATTGCAGCCTTAAACATGATGATGAGTCGGATCTCCATCGGAAGTTCTGAGAACACCTCGAACTTAAATGGATCCATTGATCTATGTATATTCAATTCAACTAAGCAAGTTTTAAATTTCGGTCTTCAATAATAAACCAAGCAATTTAAACAAAGTATACAGTACACTATCTTACATGGGGAAGGAGTTTGGTTTCGAACACTATATGAAGACAACATGAAAGTTAAGGGTAAGTTCTCATGCCAAGTGTATGAAACCACTTGGTAGATAACATTTTTACTAATATTCTGACAAAAGGACTTGATCGCATTACAGAAATAAATTTAACCCAGCTGAATTTTCAAGTTTTATAAAAACCATTGTCAAAATGCAAATGATTGGGCCATGTATCTTCCACGAACATAACCCTTTTTTTCATTTTTTCTTTTTTTGTTTTTTAGAATTTCCATCAAGCACATCCAAACCCAGGGATAAAAGAAACTAAGATAAAATAAAATTAGGAAAGAAAGAAATTGCTTTGAGATTAAAGTAAATATTCAAATGAAAACTAAAAAGAAAAAATTGATGCCAAATGCCAGCTGCATTGAGGTGATTTGATAAATTATATAAGTAGAAGTCTCTACACAGTTATACGATCCATAAATTATATAAGCATGAGTCTCTATACACTTATATAAGCATACACATTTATGCTTGCACTCTTCACTCTTCAGGTTGGAAAATTTTCAAACAATTCTTATACATGATTAAAGGATAGGAGGTGGATGATTTTTACATTCTTGCATTGCAACCTCAAGAGAGACAAATCATGGAGATATCTCAAGTATTATCAAAAGCTTATGGCATTGTTGATGTTGAAGTATACTGGATTAGTGCAAAAATTGTGTAAGATGCAAGGTTGTAACCCGAATAAAAATCTCCCACGTTATACCAAAATTGTTCTTCTCTCTTAACTCAGACATCTCACCTCAGACTTTTCAACTAACCTGTGTCAATCAACTACGTATACTCAAAAATCAAAATCTGAAAATTCATCAGCAAAGGAAATAAAATTGTTCCTAAGAAAATAATTCAATAAAATTTTGAAGCAAGTAATGTTAGTTGAGCTGCCAATTGAAATGGTTCTGGGTGATAATGTTGTTGTAGGTTCCTTTATGGCAAGTACCTTACAGTGAAAACTCTTACTTATGTTCATGCCAACGCCAATGACACATATATTAGACAAAAGCTAACCTTAACCATAAGATAAGGTGCATTTTTGGTCTTGAAATTAATGCTCTGGATTAAATAAAATAAGATGAACCAACCCAACATCTAAATTAAACATTACTTGGAAAAGTAGCTTTGGCGACAGTGGCCACTAAGAAAGTAGCTTTTGCTAGGTTCGCTAAGTTCGCCCTTGGTTTAGACATGGAACTGGGAGTTGAAGCGTACACTGACTGACGTAATGTATGCTAATTACAATATTAATCACTCAATTGAATAATTTAGTAATCACTAAAAGTGATTGATTATCAATCTAAACTGAAGTATGTTAACTTGAGAAGGAAATTAAGAGCTACACATACACAGAGAAAGAAACAAAAGCAAAACGTCACATTACACTACGTACGTAATGAAATGAATGATCCATATATATCTTGTTTTGAACATTTGTTAGATTCTTTTTCCTAAACAATGAAAAAGCAAAAAACAAGAAGTTTCTATACAATCTACTTCTCCTTTTTCATAGTATTAGAAAGAAAAGGAAAAAAAAGCAAGAAAATGGGATTCATGGGAGAGTACCCCTGTAGATTCTAGCAAAAAAATCAGTGAATGCACATATCTTATAATTCAGCTATGAGCTAAGCATCTGGTGCCATAAGGAATTTCCACCTCATCTACAAGAACAAGCTTGACTAAAGGAATTGGGTCTTATAGCTGCTCCAGCGTTTGTAAGCTGACATATGGATCAAAGAGCAACTTTTTCCTTTGGCATGCCTAGATGCAACTACAGAATTATGAAAATGAGTGTGGTCCTAGTATACTTATCAAACATTGAAGAGGCAAATTGCCATGAACACATAGCTGCTCCAATATGTATTTACACAAAAGCACAGTTTGCTTATAAATTCTGAAGAACAATTCTAGTTGAATAACAAGGATTAAAAGGTAATTAATTAACTGACCAAACATTTAATTAACTTCCTACTGGTCCAATAATGTCCGTAAACAAATCAACACAAGAACCAGGGAGAAATTAAAAGATAGCATGTTATTGATTAAACATCTCTTCATACATGAGTACATGGTTAAAGGATACTCGGTACTCGTACACTTGAGACATAGAAACAGGCAAACATCATTATCTTGATTAGCATTCACACGGCAGATCAGTTTTAAAATAGTAAATTAATGTTTGTGGATACCCAATTAATTATTTTATGCATGAATTACAGCAGCACGGACACATCAAGGTAACAATTACCAGAACTGAAAAGTAAGAACTGAGTTGAACAGAAACGCAAACCACTAAACAATTAGGTACAAGAGCTTCAACAGATTTATAAAAATGGCCACTTAAACTGTAACAGAACATTAATAACCCATAAACAAAGTCTGCGTAAGCCATAGTTATAATTTTCACACATGCAGCCGATAGAAGTATATATCTTATTACTTTACCAAAATTCGATGATCCATAGATGGCCAGATACTAATACAATGAAGTATGGAACCAATCTCAAAGTAGTTTATTCCTTAACTAAATTTGACAGTAACAGGCCACAATAAATACAATATAGAATCAGAGAAAAGACATAAAACAAAAATACCTCCCGAGTTCTCAGAATGCTGAATCAACTGCTGTAAGTTCAAAGGAAAAAGATAAACATGATATTAGTTTTTTCTGGTGAACCTAGAAGTAAAAGAGATATCTGCGTATGTTTTCTTGAATTTGGGAGAGCAAACGATTCACAGAGAAGAAGAGGAGAAATTGAGCTACTATTTGGTCGTCCGTTCACCCTTCAGATTGCGGTTCAACTAAACCCACAAATACGATGCCGCTTCTTTACTAAACGACCGGTCCACTTGATCATTTTGTTAAAGAAACGACAGGAAGTTTCTGTTCAAAACAAAACCGGTACTATTCTTTTTTGCTTCTCTCTTATATTGTTGTTTAAATCCTAAACGGAATCGGAATCAAAATCGAACCGGAAACGAATTATTATCAATTTATCACTCATCATTATAAATAGAAGGGAAGAGAGACATGTAGGCCTACAATTAATTTATCAATTACACATCTTCACAACCAACGCGATGATGAGAAACCCTACGGATGATCTGAATCCGCGAATGGGCTACCTAACCAAGAACGAAACAGACGTCAAGCTTCCTCGACCTACGCGCGTAAAGAACAAAACGCCTGCTCCAATTCAAATCACTGCGGAACAAATCCTTCGCGAAGCTCGGGATCATCACGAATCTGAAATCCGACCTCCCAAGCAGAAGATTACTGACGCTGCTGAGTTGGATGACTACAGGTTACGACAGCGCAAAAGATTCGAAGACCAAATCAGGCGACCCAAGTGCAACAGGACTATCTGGGTTAATTATGCCAACTGGGAAGGATCACAGAAGGAATTCGAGCGTGCAAGGTCAGTCTGGGAACGTGCTCTCCAGGTGGACTATAGGGACCATACATTATGGTTCAAGTATGCAGAATTCGAGATGAAGAACAAGTTCATTAACCATGCTAGGAATGTTTGGGACCGTGCTGTTGAGTATCTACCTAGAGTTGATCAACTCTGGTTTAAGTACATTCATATGGAGGAGATGCTCGGGAATGTCGGTGGTGCTCGTCAGATTTTCGAAAGGTGGATGACCTGGGTGCCCGATCAACAGGGTTGGATTTCTTATATTAAGTTCGAGCAGAGATATAATGAGGTAGAGAGGGTGAGAGAGATTTACGAGAGATTCGTGGAGTTTCACCCGCGAGCTAGTGTTTGGGTTAGGTTTGCGAAATTTGAGATGAAGAACGGCGATGTTGTTCGCGCTAGGAATTGTTACGAGAGGGCATTGCGGAAGTTAGGAGGAGATGATGATGATGAGGTAGTGGAGTTGATTATGGCGTTTGCCGAGTTTGAGGTGATGTGTAAGGAGACGGAGAGGGCGAGGTGCTTATACAAGTATGCTCTGGATCATATACCCAAGGGGCGGGCGGAAGAGGTGTATAAGAAATTCGTTGCATTCGAGAAGCAGTATGGCGACAAGGAAGGGATTGAGGATGCGGTCGTGGGGAAGAAGAGGTTTGAGTATGGAGAAGATATTAGGAAAAATCCACTAAACTATGACTTGTGGTTTGATTACATTAGGTTAGAACAAAACAGTGCTGCTGATAAAAATAGAATTGAAGACATATATGAGATGGCTGTTGCCAATCTTCCTCCAGTCCAGGAGAAGAAGTACTGGCAGAGGTACATATATCTATGGATCAACTATGCTCTCTACGAGGAGATTGATGCACAGGATGCCAGTCGAGCTAGAGATATTTATGACCTGTGCCTAAATATAATTCCGCACGATAAATTCTCATTCGCAAAGATCTGGCGAATGGCTGCGGAGTTTGAAATTCGCCAGCTTAATATTGCCAGAGCCCGAAAAATACTAGGATCTGCAATTGGGAAAGCTCCAAAAGATAGCATATTTAACAAGTACATTGAGTTAGAATTGCAGCTCGGCAACATTCAACGTTGTCGGAAACTGTATGAAAAGTACTTGGAGTGGTCACCAGATAATTGTAATGCCTGGCTTAAATATGCAGAGATGGAGAAGTCTTTGGGAGAAACTGAAAGAGCTAGATCTCTGTTTGAGCTTGCTATTGAGCAGCCCGCCTTAGATAGACCGGAGCTTGTATGGAAAGGCTATATCGACTTTGAGGTATCCATGTCAAATTATGAAAATGCCAGACTACTTTACGAGAGGCTATTGGAGCGTACAAAACACTTGAAGGTGTGGGTAAGCTACGCAAAGTTCGAGGCATCTGTAATGCATCCAGAAAGTGATGCAGATCATAAACGACGATGCATTGAGCGAGCCAGAGCTGTCCTTGGAAGAGCGACTGCCTATTTTACGACATCTGCTCCCGAACAAAAAGAAGAAAGAGCGATGCTCTTGGAAGAATGGCTGACTATGGAAAGCAGCTTCGGTGAACTTGGAGATGTTGATTTGATTCGTCCCAAGTTGCCAAAGAGACTTAAGAAGAGAAAATTTACAGAAACCGATGATGGTATTGGCGGATACGAAGAGTTTATCGACTATCTCTTCCCGGAGGAGGCACAGGCAACTAATCTCAAAATCTTAGAAGCCGCCTATTTGTGGAAGAAGCAGAAGACCGCTTCTGTCTGACACACTGATGATTAACTTGTACTGATACAGAATTTTTATTTATTTATTTTTGGCTGTATTTATTGATATTTTTTGGCTGTATTTATTGATTATTGTTTGGCTGTGATCAGTTCCTTAAATTGTTGCTTGAACTCTGTTACATGGTAGTATGAAATTTCTCTGTTTTTCAACAAACTGAATTCGCATTTGCCACATCCTACGTGTACTTTCTCATGTGATTTATAGCAGAAGAACCTGCTGCTCAAAGTTTCGCGCCACTAATTTAACTTAAGCTTGCGTTCGGAGATCATATTTCAGTTTCCTCCCATCTTGTCAGTAGTTTCTGTAAAAGTTCAACTTTAATGATATACTGCTATCATAAAATTTATTGATGAAAGATTGATGGGAGCCGAGGGGTAAATCTTTGAAGAATAAACTAAGGCTACAAATCTAACTTTTGTTTCTATACAAAATCAATGTGGTCATTTTTCACTGGCACAATTATTTTACTAGCAATGTTATTCACCTATAGTGCATCTAATACTACAAAATCAATGCTGCTAGTTCGATGTATGTATAGACTATAGACTATAATGATAAAAGTACATCAGAATCCGGGCAGAATTGAGAGGTCGATGATTCCCTTTGGAAGATCTGAAATTTTTCGCAGGAGTGCAAGCCTGTTCTTTCTGATTCTTTCATCCTCCTGAAGAAGATTTTGCAGTTAGTTGGACTTCTTATCTTAAGAAATCAGGATGCTTAGAAGAAACTATGGATGACCAGAATCCATTGATAAGCATTCACTTTTTCACAAAAGTCTAGTATGGAGGCTGATGCAAGCATATATATGATCTTATTGGAATATGGGGAACGTACCACCATAACGAATACACTGTTGAAGAAATCTTCCAGTGGTTGCACTAGAACATAAGATGCCTCAACGAAATTGTCCACTTCCATGTCTGAAATTGGCAGAAGAATCATAAGAGGGAGGTAAAATGGAGGGGGTAGAGAATGTGATGATAGAACGCAAGTGAATCAACTCTAGCCGAATAACAGAATTGAATATGTATTAGAGATATACCTGGATGAATTTTACCCCTCAATGATGTATAACTGCTCCATAGTGCTCTCTCTTCCTGAGTCTCAAAAGCTGCTTCATCCACCTAACATGATGGTTTTTGCAGTAAGAGATACATTTAACGGAGAGTGATCATAAAATGTCAAGTGAGACACTTACATACATATATCAGCATGATTTCGTGTAGCATAAAAACACTAATTTCACAATGAAAACTAAAGGTAAATGTTCGAGGAAAACTAATGATTTGCACCCAAAAAATAAAAACGAGAAGCACAAAAGATGTTTCCTGCATAAAGGCAAATGAAAGCACCTCAGAATCATCATTGACATCCTTTCCACGAACAATTCTAGCAGGGCGAGAATACGCTTCAATAATTTTCGGCAGCAGCTCACCTTCTGATAATGCTCTCATCTATGAAAAAAATAGAAAAGCCAAGTGATACACATGAACACCACAATGCTGTATCAATAGGTCAGTCCTTAAATAATTTGAAAAGGCAATCAACTAACTTCCCTCTTCAAGAACACGAGTAATTACAGATGTGTGTGCACGCAATGTGTGCCGTATAATGTATCTATGTCATGCCTAAAAATAACAGATTGATACATGGCATGGCGCACGGGCATAGAGTTTTAAAGATGAAATAATGCTATCATTTTACAGTTTTTGTTCGAATACCAAGAAAATAGAATTTCAGAAGACTGGAGTCACTCATTTGGACAAGATGCCAAGCCCATTTATGCATTGTTGACTAGTACTCATATGACCAGACCTCAACTCAGTTAGCACTTCAAATTCCCATATTAGATATAGAAGAAAGGCAGAATAGCTTGAACTCTTATTAAACTTGTGAAGAGTCATTTCATAGGGATTGCAAGAAAGAATAAAATGAAACAGTAATCCATTCGAGCAACCGTATCATTAACAAAATCTGGCCCGTTAAGTCTTCCTTATATCAAGCAAGCACGCGTGAATGGAATACCATCACTCACTTTATAAGCAGACTTGGTTGCCAGACAAGGCCGATTCGCACGCTCAGCGAGAACTGAGCGAACCACTTCTGGACTTATTCCTTGGTCCACCTGCCAAAAATGGAGAACCCGTGAAAATAATAAATCATTACAACACAACAAAAAGGGAAAGCTCGAGCCCTCATATGTTACATATGTGAACCTCAGATTCCATGTCTATCATTCATTATCATAGTGTACATTTGTTTGCATAATCATCTAATTTTTCTTCTTTTTTTGTTGAGGGGTGGGGGGTGTCGAGATATATATGGAAATTAAACCAAAAGTTGATTCGTGATAATTTCCACTAGAGCTTATTTTTCTTCCTTCTGCAATCTGTACTTCATAAAGAAACATCCCTTTATAAAAATTATTTTGAACCGCTCGACAAGTTGACTTTTAATGACTATCTATTTCGTTCTTTTTTTCTTTTTCTTTTTGTCATTTAGAAAACTAGAGGCATTTAGAAAACTAGAGGGCTAAAGAGAAAAGTACATACCAAAAGTTGTTCGAGTCTCCGTGTTACAAATTGATGTACCTAAAACAGGAGAAGATATTGTCATATGTTCATTTGTCCAGGAGTAAAAAGAAAGAACAGACTTCAAGATACATGGTCAATCTGCTGTCTAAATTTTTGTGCATCTACGTGACAATTTCAGTTAAGAATGCAGTCTAAAACCCACATGGAAAGCCAAAGGTCCCATATGGTTAAGAACTGAATTCCAGCAAATAATCTGCAACTTCATATTTCATGAAGTAATCATGTGTTTCGGAGGGAGATATGTTATGGAAGCAAATATCACCGTACTGGAATATCAAGAAGTTAATGGACGGGAAAAAGAAAATTTACATACGACTATGTCATAGAGTTTCAGTGACAGTAATTCGTTAGCATTTTAAATTTGTTTTTATGTACTTCTTTCTGTTTGTGTAGAATTTATGAGAAGAGCAACGAATACATTACATCGTCTATTGTTTGTGCTTCTACTTGTATTGGTTGAACTGCTGCAGCAAGTTCCAGGGCATGCATAAGCTCCAAATCCTTATCTGTTCCAACCAACAGTTGCACCTACATAATATTAAAAAGAAACATTATTTCTTCTCTATTAGGAAAAAATTGCGATAACTATGTCAATTAAGATCAATTGTGGCATACTAGACCGTAAGAGATTCTTCGCAACCCAAAAGGATCATTAGTGGAGCTTGGCTGACAACCCGCAGCAAACAACCCAACAAGGCTATCCAACCTGCAGAAAAGTTACAGTGGTCAACTCTAGCACAGACATACACCGACAATAAACAAAATATAAGCTTCGTAGCACAAAGATCTGTGTGTGGTAGTATGAACTATTGATATGGATAATGCAGAAACACGCGCATGGCTGCAATATCTATCTCCACCCCTCATCTCACACAACACATCTGCACCAAGGCATTTCACCTCCAAATACTTATCGGGCCATATTTTTGCTCCTTTTTAGTTTATGTGAAATTCACAAAAATCCACCAGCCTGACCGATGCATTTGAATGACTATGTTATTCATGACTTAACGATAAGACATACATGTTCTTACAATGAGGCTGCACTTACCTTTAAATTATATTGTCCAGACAAACGTTATCTCATTTTATAGCACTCATGTAATGTAAATATGTAATCATGTGTCTATGATAGACACATCTCTTCAACGTGATTTCTTTTAGGAGTCCACCCCCCAATATCTTATCTTGTAAGAACACTGCTGTAAATCAGTACTGAACTTCTCCATTCCAGGGCCACTGGCTTGAATTAAAACATGACAAGTATAAGCATCCTGAGTGATGGGACAATAGAACATAATCAATCTAGTGACTTGCTAATTGGTGTATCTTGCTAATTGGTTTACAAGGTTGTCTAGATGCACATCACTCAGTTTCCAAGTTGATCATCGCCCATCAACTTGTAATTTTGAAGCTATGAGAAAGCCATATGGAAGAAAGGAAAACCTTGGTCTCATATACAAAATGCATAAATTAATAGGCATGCCTCGTATAATATTCCAATGATCATCAAAATAGCATTAACAAAACATTGAGAAGATACATGAGAGATTAGTTCCTCTTTACCTGTCAACTATTGCCAACACTGCTCCAGCCTCGGTTTTTGGAAGTATATCTCCAGAAGATCGAGGAAGTGTGATCTCAAAAAGTGCATCAGCCACCTGAGATGGAAAGGAAAAGAATGCTTAGGTAACCAGAATCCAATATAACTCTGGAGTCTGGAGAAGGAAGCTTTTTATGGAGATTAACAAGAGGTGAATTTGAAACGAGAAGGTAAGAGGGACAAGGAGACTTTTAGCGATAAACAAAGACACCCATTATAGTTGTGGGGGCATCTGTCACAGTTCTATTAGTTTAGTAGCACTACTAATAAGCATATTTAGCAGTAAATAATTAGACAGGCATCAAATTGTCAAGCTATATGCTGTTGTTAGCATAAGTTACACACACGTTTCCGGAGTTCAGGAAAATAACTTTTGTAGCTGGGAGGAGATGAAGAGTTGCCAATCTAAAAAACCAAGTCCCATTCCATTAAAAAAAGGCCATTGAAACAAATTCAGACTGAAAGTTACAAACTGTATGATATGCAAGCAGTTCCATAAAGGATAATAAAAAAAAATTGCACTTTGCACAAACCTGTTCCGAACAGCCATCTCTTAATGCATAGTGACGCGCCATTATCCCAGCGAGTGAGGTAAATTCTGTAACAACTGCTGATGCAAGATCTGACATAGCCAAAGACGCAGCATTCTGAAGGACTTGAATAGTATCTTCATTTACCCTCAGAAGCGAGCCAACTTTAGTAACCAGGTGCTCTACCCGTGTCATCTTGTCAAGCATTGTTCCCAACTTTTCCTGACATTTGCTCATATCAGGACAAAAAATTACAGGGTGCTAAAAAATATAGGTATTGCTGATAATTTTATGCTATCATTTCTAAGGTCATTAGAGATGTAGAAACAACTAAAGCTCTTCACTGCAAGTTCTAAATGTCGTGCATACCCTAAATGTATAATCATAAGTAGTTGGTCCTCGCTTGTATCAGACATGCAGAAGAGAGAGGGAGGAAAAGAAAAAAGAAGAAACAAAGAGGTCTATCATTTCTGCAATAAAAGTACCCTACACACCAAGTCAAACTAAGATTGCTGAAGACACTTACATGGAAAAGAATGCCCTTCAACTGACTCCGAAATTCAGAAAATCTCTTACTTGTGTCCAGTTCATAAAAGAATTTTGCATCTTCATATCGGGCTCTGCAAACATATACGTCCACGGTTATGCAAGTGGAAAATAGAGTAGAATTTTTGTGAATATTGCTTTTTCTTTATGTGACCAGTTCTTCAACAAGGATAAGTGGAAAATAGAGTAGAATTTTTGTGAACATTGCTTTTTCTTATGTGATCAGTTCTTCAACAAGGATAATTCAATCTTAGTTGTGAAGAAAGTTAGAAACACTAGTGCAATGTTACAGAAAGGGGGTATATATCAACCTGAGTACAGCTTCATTTCCTTTTTTCACTACCATTTCATTTATTGCTCCATTTGCAACCTGATCCCACAATAGAGTTTTAAATGTCATTACCGTGTCATAACCAACAATAAAATGAATTGCCGGTGGAATATGATTTGCTGGTCTTACAGCAATGAAATATGGCAATAGATTTCCTTCCTGGTTGGTTATAGCAAAATACTTTTGATGCTTCTGCATAACCTACACAGTTCATTGAATTCAGACAGTTCAGTATAATCTTATTAAGTACACCAAGAAACAAAAGAAGCATGACTCAGTTCAAGTTACGATAACAAAACACCTGTGAACATACGGCCTGCGAGTCCAGAAGGCCTAGCCTATCCCCTCATCAAAGTAAAAGTAGGGATAGCAAAAGCATGCACCCTTAATAGAATCTAAAGGAAATATATCTCAAAGCAAGTAGAAAATGACAAACCATTATTAGGAGATCTTTTGGAAGCTCAAGAAAAGACTCGTTAAACTTTCCGAGTACTGGCACAGGTGCTTCAACAAGATTCACTACCTAAAAGACAGAAATATAACTTCAGAGTTTATCTCAAGGATGACATCAAGAATATATAATCGCATCAACCCGTTTCATACCTCATCAAGTAATGCGCTTTGCATGACAAGAGACCCATTAATACTTTCTACCAAGGGCTTAGCCTTCTCCAAAATCGTCTTCTTGCGTTGCTGCAGAAACCGTATTCAGCACTTTGCTGATACAATTTTCTATAAAAATACCAAACTGGGGAAAGTTTTTATCAATCACCTCAATATCAATGGTGATTCCAGCAAGCTGCATCACATCAGCATAAGATTCTGCACTTTCTACCTTTGGAAATGACAAAAAACAAAAAGATTCATATGAGATACATTTACTTTTCAGAAAGGTCAAATTATTTACTACTTATAAGTAACAACATTTCGTATTGAAATCCATGTGGTGTTAAGTTTATGACAGTGATACCTTCACAGTAGCTGATGTGGTGTTACGAAGGCCATGAGAGATATCACCACTGTAAGATAAATATTGAGATCAGGACTATCTAAAGAGTTTTCAGGATAGACTGCATTTATATAAACACAATCTCCAAGTTCCTATCATAAGGATTGCTCAGAGGAAATCAGTATATGCAGATAGCAAAACAGCATAACAATAATGCATGAAATCTACGAGGACCGCAACATGAACTCTAAGTATCCCAAGGAGACCTATGTGTGAGAGGAAAGCTCTAATGTTGAATTCATAGTTATGGAAACTAGCCCAGATACAACTTCAAACATAATGCGCAAAATATCGGCCAAATGCACAAATATACAGTCAGAGAAAAGTGGGAAAACGGGTTGCATACCTCTCCTAAATATTTTGGATCTGTGATTTGCTAGATTATTCGGATTGGTGTTTTTCAGTAAGATGATATTGTTATAGATTATTTATATGCTATCGTGAAAGTACATAGCGAATGTCTTTCGTATTAAAACTCAATATGAGTACAATAAATGATAAATATCTCTGTAAATGCTGGGGCGTATAGTGAAAAACTGAACCAACTCTTTTCTCCAACTCCAAAGCAAGATTTTGTGCTTAAGCCAATGTGTTCTTAAGTGATATCCAATGCCAGAACTTGCATAGAAGGTAATCATACATCTATATTCTACCATCAAAGTACGCAAATAAAAAACCAATATAACATCCAGTGAGAAACAATACAACAAATTTGTGCTTCTGTGTTTCATGGAACACAGATTTTAACAAAATAAAAATAATAACAAGTCAGCTATGAAAAATTACCTTAGAGAACCAGCAAACATAAAGGGAACTACTATATCTCCGTGTAATGCCAATATCCATCTGATGGGTCTACTGAACATGACCTGCAGAGATAAAAGTGGTTTGAACATAGCACATGAGGTCAAATTCCAAAGAGCATAATTTCTAAATTGACCATGAAAACATACCATTCACAGACAAAAGGGCTTTAATCCAGTTACATCTTCAAGAGACAAAAGAGGGGGAAAAATTGCAAACAAAAGGATAGTTTTATATGATTAAATTGAAAAACTACAAAGTACTAGTATATTATGCAACTGAGACAGAAAGACAACAATAGACACTAATCGTAGGAATCAAATTCAGTTACAATATCTGTAAAGTTTAAAATAAATAAATAAATAAATAAATAAAAAGGCAATATATGCACACCTCAGTGATTGAGGATGACATGCAATATTCACAATAACACTCAGAAGCAAATTACATGACTGAATACCATAATATGGCGTGGTATAGAGATAAGAAATGGCTTTGGCCACTCAATTGAAGGAAAAACTGGGGCATGCCCGACAGATAAACATGAGATAAGCTATGAACATTACATTACCGCAAAAAACATTTAATGTGGTGAAAGATGCCAAAATGCAAAAAAATCACAAGGTCTACACACGCTATTTAATGAGCGCAAGTACAAATGAGAAACAATAACTACACTGTTACGAATTATTCATCTAAACACTTTTAGGTGTCTAGGACTCTAGATAGTGCTTCAATGGTGATTATTATGAAACCCTGGGGAAGGAAATATGTTACTAAAAGTAGAGAGAAGGAATCTGAAATTCAATTAGAGTAGCACAAACCTCAGAATTCCATCGCATGGACTTTGGGAATGATATTTTCCCCAGCAACCCAGGTAACTCTTCCGTGAAAACCTGTTGACAGCAAGAAGTATAAAGTTAAGATCATCTGAAAGGCATGTACCATGAATGTGAAGTACAAGTTCCGAGTGAGATGGATCCCGAAATGTGGGATTCAGCCCTTGCTTTACAAGCTCATATTTCTACTAAAAAAAGGAAATGAAAGGATTTGTATCTTTTAAAAAAAAAAAAACTTTGAATAAGCAGCAAACGAACTTGCAATGAAATTTCTAAGAACTTCAGGGACAAAACTGCTTATCCCCATATCCACCTTCATTCCACAAGATCAACATGTTTTGCAAACAAGTAGGCACAGGATGTTTTGAACCTTTTCATTTAATTATATATCCTGCTCCTACTGGTAGATAGATGAGATGACTAATAACACAGGAAGAAAGGCAGCAGCTATGTTTGTTTAAATATACCTCCACAGCAAGACGTGATGGCTCCGTTGCTTGCACATAGATATATTCCGTTTTACCTGAAAGAAAGTTAAATAAAATACCGGAAACAGCAAGCTGACAAAAAAATATGAATGAAGAGTAAACATCCTATAAACAGAAAAACAAAAACTGAAATAAAAGCTCCTGTTATATGGAAGAAATCAAGACATTCAATACTCAATAGTAATTAAGAAACAGCCTTATCCATAGTGAAGGCAACCTGATATTTCAAATATACCTTGATTTCCTTCATCCATTGTCCAATAATGATCTTACTGTTCCTAATCATCAGTAATCAAGAACCTAGACTACCTTTTGTCATAAACATTGTATCCTCTAGTTTTCATTTCCTTCACGTACGTTCACTGTAGTAAGAAATACGCTTGCACTGTTGCTGTATGTCACCGTCATTTATTCATGTGATTTTTGCTTTAGCTTAGAAAACTGTGTGATTCAACGACAATATGACTAACTCTTACTAATAGTCGGCATCATTTAGAATTAGAATCTTTGAGTATGTCATCTAATGGTATTAGTTTGAGTTTACTTTGTCTAACAGAATAATCTTTTAAGGCATCACCCATGTTTTTTACAGCAGGTTCATAACAAGTTTAGACACCTTGAACTTGTGGTAAACAACCATATTCATGTGAATGATTCTAGCATAAATTCAAGCACGCATTCATTTGTACGGCATATTTCCTGAGAACCAACCAATAATAACTTATCTGAGCCACATGAAACACAAGGATTATGTCACCAGACCGAAGGGTACATCATATCAATAAGACAATTACATTATTATGTGGTATCACCCAATACATATATACCGATTTTACTCTGAATCTATTAAGCAAAGTTGCTTACTGGGCAGAGTCCAAACTCCAAACATATTTATCACTAGAAAATATGGTATTCCAAAATCCGAAGTCCGTGATATGTTAAAACCGGGTATCAATACAGAAATTGAGAAAATGCCCTTGATAACTACATATGAAGGTACGGATTTTCTAGAATATCGATCACTACTAGACATATAGAAAGATAAACTAGAACATCAGCAGCAGAAACGCCACTGATTGAAAGAAAGAAAGTAAATAAAATATTTGACAAGTTCAGACTGATGTACCTTCGACCTTTCTGTACAGGGAACTTAAAGGAACCCCATTTCTGCGGCAAAAACCTTCAGCAGCCTGCCCATCAGCTAGAGTTAGTTACAATCATGATATGGTGACACAGGAAACAAGAAGAAAACTAATGCATGTGAAGGCTATAGGTCGATGCACAAAGGTGAATTAGGTTGCAAGGCATCCATTTTTTTGGGAGTAACCACCAGAATAACCCGTTTCAAACAGAAGAGCATCTACCAAACTATACAGAAGGTACCATTATATGGGAACAAATTTACAACGCCGTATTTCATTTAAACCAATCATGAAAAGAGTTCAATTTTAAGGTAAATAAACAAAATGCCTCATGCATAAAAGGAGGGGAGGTTGAAAAGACATCAATCAACGGAAAAAATAACATTGTACAGCATTCTGTACATTTTCGAAACTTTTTCATTTGCTATCAACTTATTTATTATTGTGAATGAATTATAAGAAATGTAAATTATCACAAAATAATAATAATAAAACATAATAAGGACCGGACCTTGGTAGGGTTTCCTTCCTGATCGAATGCCTTTGATGCTGGAGGCCCCCGAACCTCAACTTGGTTTGCTACTTGCCTCTCACATAGACTATCAACATGGACCTGCAAATGATAATATATATGAGGTGAGGTGTAACAAGCAAGATTCATTAGCAAACAAAGAATAATAACAATATATTCAAGCTCAACCGACCACAAGCCTACGTGGTGTGCCAAATATCTGCACATTGCCATGGTTCAATCTTTGTTTTTCCAGCAACTGCTTAACAAGATCTTTGAGCTGCAATGATCCACAGACAAGGCAAACCATATGACTACAAGTTCCTGGGATCAAGAACTTTAAATGATATAACAGGAACCAACCCGATGCTATAGGAAACGTAATCAAAGATATATCAATGTTAAATTTAAGCTGGGGGAGAAGAACGCATTACTTGGTTGCAAGCATTAACCACGTCGTTAGGCGGCAACTCTTCTGTACCAATCTCAAGAACAAAAGTCCTTGGTCCAGCAGATATCTGTAAGCCAAGTGATAAAGAATGTTACATACCACTAAAGAGAGTCTGCAGCACAGATGAGAACTTGGGCACCTATATTCCATTTATATGGGAGTAATACACACACCAAGTGGCACCATGACAACTAGGTCAAGTTTACAAAGATGGAGAAGAGAGGTTCATGAGAAGATTTGAAGGTTCAACTCAATAAAAGTAGAATTAAATTTGTTCTAGCTAGTCAAAATATCTGCATTTACCAATTCCTATATTCTGCAGATTACATGATACTGCTACTTTTCAAGAGTTTTTCATAAAACATGGAGAGAGAGAGAGAGAGAGAGAGAGAGAAGCAGCTCCATCTTAGGATGTATGGCTGGTGCCTAGGTCTAGGATGTTAATTTATTGTGGATACAATCAATGATAGCCTGTTTAAACTAATGTACTCTTATGTGGTATCTGGTATCTCTTTACACAGAAATTTAGGCACACTAATCCTCTTTATCCACTGACTCACAAATATAGAACTTCTTTCATGAATACAATCCCCAGAGAACCGAGGACCATAAATTTCATCACAGTGGATGCACAAGTATGATATTCACTCCTCGAGTCGCATGGCTAATAACTAACAAACATAATATTCTGTGCTAGAAAGTCAAATAAGATCTATAAATGAAAGATGGTGGAAGCATAAACAGATGAACATTCAAATTTCTTAGAGAATTGAGAGCTTCAACTATCAAAAACAAAAAATACATATAAATAGCTGAGGTACCTGTTTGGTTGCTTCTTCTAGGTCTTCTTTGCAAAAGCCATGATGATCGGCATGAGATGCCACACCCAATGGGTGCCCAAGAGACTCCCTCGTTTTTAACCAAAGCTGTGCAGATTGGCGGGCTAAACTGATAGGAGGGAGAAAAATATATCACTCATGATTTGTTCAACCATCACAGTAGTAATAACAAAAAGGGAAACCAGGCATTAACGCAGGTTTTTTTTTTAAGGTAACATTAAGCAAGGTGATAGAGCTCCTGAGGGCTTGGAGGAGTCTGAAAGATAACAATAAAAATATTTTGTGGAATCCCATACCAGGCTGTGTTATTTGGTGCATTTGGGTTGAGAAAAACAATGGATGTTCAGAAGATGTTTCCAACTCGGAAAGGCATTTTCTCATTAGTTTGTTGGGGTTGTTACTTTGCAGCTTTAATAGAGCTTCAAGTAACCCTTTGCCTGATTGTAGTAGCTTAGTGCCTTTATGTCTGAGTTGCGGTAATACACATCCCGTGTATGTTCTTTCTAATAAAATTTTCTTATTAACTTTCAAAAAAAAGTATGGACATGTTTGTAGAACCAAAAATATATGGATCCAAATGCAGTAATTAAGTTGAAAATGTAAAATGTAGAAAGAATATCTGGAATCCTAAGATAAAACTTGAACATGTTCAAGAGTTCCAAGGCAAGCCAAGTGTGTGTGTTTTGCACACTTCAGAAGATAATTCATCTTCTATAACTCATACGCACCTGGAAACATGGGAATAAAAAAAGCTCCATCACCAATTATATCAAATAAATGAAAAGAAGCTTACTGACCTACGCATTCGACCAAAGTAACGAGCTCTTTCTGTTACCCCCACAAATCCTCTAGCATCCAATACATTGAAAGCATGAGATGTCTTCAAAAGCTGATCATACCTAACATGAGAAAATATACACGGATGAATATCAGCTAAACTTTGAGCAGCAAAAGATTTAGCAACACTAATAATGTGTTCAAAAACACTATTTTTTACGAAACCCAAAAGTAGGGAGAGCGAGATAAAGAAATTACGCAGGAACTGCAAGGCCGAGCTCAAGCAAACGACGAGCTTCTGCCTCAAATAAATCAAAATGACTGTGAATATGATCTACGCTCGCATGCTCCAGATTATATGCACTCATTTCTTTCCTGAATCAGATCATAAAAATCACATAACTCTTTTTATTTAAAGAAGAAAGGAGGAAATTAAGAAACTGACATCTCTACAGGAAAAAACAGAGAGTACAAGTACACAACTACTCCATCTATGATCAAGCTTCCCATTTCAGTTTTGTTTTTTGCTCCGTTTGACCTCATATTAATCCTAAATCATACCGGAAACATAATTTACGAAGTTATACTATTATATTATGAAATATAACCTCGTAAATTTACGTTTCCAGTATGATTTATGATGAATATGAGGTCGGACGGAGCAAAAAAAGTCAACAAAAATGAAATGGGAAGTTTGATGATAGATGGAGGGAGTATATCACAAGACTTCTGACACATTGAACGGGGTTCAACTACAAATGAAGTGACCATTCAACTAAAGAGGAAAAAAAATAAAGTGTTCAAAAGTGAGTTATATCATACTCCCTCCATCCAGTTCACAAATTCCCACTTCTTTTCGAGCATGGAGATTAAGGCATCAAATAAAGAATGAGAAGGGATAAATTTGTAATTGGGTGTTGATGTATGAACAAAGAATAATAAAAATTGCAATTTTAGATATGGATGGGACTGCCTAAATGGCAAAGTGGAAGTAATCAGCCAGACGTAGGGAGCATGTGATAGATTGGTAAAGGAAAGAAACCGTGTGGTAGTTTCTGAAGCATGGCTCGACACTCTGGATAACATTCAAAAACTTAATTAACTTGTGCTATGCTTCCAACTATGCAAACTGAGATTTTTTTTTTTAAATAAATATTGCTTTTCTTTTAAAACGGGTTCAACGAAGATACAATGGAGAGGAAGGTACTACTGAAATTATTTGGACAGCCCAAAGCCAAAACTAAAGCAACTTTACAGAGTAAAATAAATAGATATACAAATAAAAATTTAAAGAGTTGTATAATAAATAACCAGCATTTACTGGACAAATAAGACAGTTTAATCAGACAGTTTACTCATTCTCAAGAAAAAGCTCCCCATATGTGATTCCATTAGCATACTGAATTTTCTTGAAATGATCAACTCCCTGAAAAGGAGAATGAAGAAGTATGTCTTAAACATCAGGCAAGCATGTTCAGGTAATCAAGAAGAAAAGCTAGTGACATATGAGAACCTGAAGAGACATGAGAATTCTTTCAAGACCATAAGTAATCTCAACTGAAACAGGCAATAATTGGATACTTCCAGCCTGGAATAACAAAGAAGAATGAAAAAAGGTGAATCCAATTGGAATTGAAGAACAACCAAAATATAAACTGGGGTAACATTATATTCGTGGTCAGTAAACATTGTTTATTAGTAAATTTTAGCATTAGTTGTAGGAAGACCTGCTGAAAATAGGTAAACTGTGTAATTTCCATGCCATCCATCCAGACTTCCCAGCCTAACCCCCAGGCACCCAACACCTAACAGCAACAGGAAACAATAGATACTTGTTAGACAAATTAAAAATCATGTAAGTGGTAATAATAGCTGCATCTGCAACTGACTTAATACTATCAGCAAGTGCAGAAAACTAAGGTGCATGAAAAAAGGCCAAATACAAAACAATTCCACCTGGGCACCAGATAGAATACAATTTGTCATGCAATAATCTACATAAAGCTCACCGGGCTCTCCCAGTTGTCCTCAACAAAGCGAATGTCATGGTCATTAACATTAATACCTGTCAACCATCAAACTGTAGTTACACCAAATGAAATTATACGCGGGGAGATAATTATATAAATTAAAAGAATTAATGGAATGGAAAACATCATAGATACTTCAAATTTTCAATGTGATGATAAATTATGAGGAAACAACAAGCTTTGATAATCTAATGTAGTAATGCCTGGAGTAATACAATGGAACTGCTTTTGACTTATATCCCAATTTTTAAAAGACGAAGATGTATTATAAATAAACACAAGGGAGAAGACTGCAGCTGAAACTGTTGAGGGTATAACTTCAGCAGCAAAAAAAAATTGAAAGATGATAAAAACAAATGAACAGAACAAAAGAGACGATCTTCACATGCTAATACCAATTATAAGAATATTGACCTAGGGCAGATAAGCTCCGAATAAATAGGTCTTGTGAGTTCCCAGGATCAGGCTTTAGTATCACCTGACATAAATTTCAAGGACAAGTAAATAACAGAATGTTGAAACTGCCAACATAACTTATGGAAAAGCTTCTAACTATATCATCAGTTAATTTGGTTTCCACACTCTTGTGGTTGAATAAGCTCAAACTTTACCTGGAACTGGGTGTGTCTTTGAAGTCTATTTGGATTTTCACCATATCGACTATCATCAGGCCTGATACTAGGTTCCACATACCTACCATCAGAAACTACATGTCAGTAACAACAGTAACTCCATTTGGTTCTGGAAATGGAAAATGCATAAATAAAAAACTAAGAAACGGTAACATAGCTGCACTATGGGAACATGTGGACCATAACAAGAGGCCTTAAACTTTGTGTAGATGTAAGATTGACTTCAGAGAGGAGGCAGGAGGGAAATATGCTGTTTGAAAGTTTTTATCTTAAATAGCTGGAAACTGCATTGGACATAATATTGTTCATATGGGTCAAATCATACTCTTTTGAAGTGAAATACAGAACTTAGGATTGTTGTAGTAATACAGAATGAGGGTTTCTTGGAGTTCATTTGCATGTCTTTAGTGTTTGATTTAGATTTTATACAGAAATATACTAATAGAATATGTTAGGAGTTTGGGATGTTGGAAAAGTGACCCAAATCATGTCACTGCCCATTTGTATGAATTTAAAATTTTAGGGAGAAAAGTGGGTAATGGATGCCAAATCATGCAGTTTTGAGCCACACAAAAAATGGATCAAACAAAGTCCAAACGGGCTATTAAGCTTCGGAACAAATAAGAGGTCCACATGGAGAAGAACAACAAGCATCAGATATGGAGTGAAAAAACAAATTTAACACAGAAATTATTTGAACTGCATGCCACTAATGGAAGGTATCTCCTATCAGGATCCACAAAATCCCCCAAGACTGAAGAACTATTTTGAGACATATGGTTACTTCAAGTTTTTTCAACCTTCACAGTGGTCAAGCCAGTAACAATTATGGCTTTCAACGATTCTTGTCTGATTACGGCCAAGTGTTTGTATAAAGTCAAATTATCAATAAGCAGATACTTATATTTAAGATCTAACAATTATATCCGAACTGGGAATGCATTATTTGTTCATGCAATTTTATTAACACAAAATGTACTCGATTTCCTTCCTAAACATATCAGCACCCAGATGAAAAATTATTAACCTACTTCTAAGTATGTCCACTGGATATCCATTTTGTCCCTTTCTGTTAGAGATAAGATGTATAGAGAATGTAAGTTTTACAGGAAGAGTTCAAGCATTCTTACGCGACATTCCATGGTTCTGGCCCAAGAACTCTTAAAAATGTTAGAGGATTCATAGTCCCAGCTCCAACCTGCTCAACAGTCAGACAAAAAACACAAGAAATCAACAGGGGTCTGTATCTAATACATTTGAGGAAAGGCAAACAAAATGCAAGAGACGAGCCGGAGAGGAAGTTTTTAAGTTTAAAAATAAAAATAATAATAATAATAATAATAATAATAATAATAATAATAATAATAATAATAATAATAATAATAAATTCTTCACACAACTCTCAGACATAGTATACAATATGCTTTAACTACCTAACTCCACCATGTAAAAATTGCAAGTTTAGTAAGCTCGGGGCTGAAGCTGCATATAGTTTCAATTACCTCGGTATTACTGCATTGCATCACAGCACATCCCACAGAAGCCCAATACTCCTGCACAATTCAAAATACGAAACTAAATTCCATGCATAAAACCATCATGATCATCATTTGCACTAATAGGAAAATCCCTTCACAATGTCCGCATTGATGAATTCCATACCCATTAGGTCATCACAATTTTCCCTTACATGTAGTAAGTACCATCACTCCCGGTCATTTCTTTACGTTTGTTTTGTTTTGTTGACTTTTTTTTTCCTTTTGACTTATGATTACTCCATATTTACTCCTAAACGGTAACACAATACTAATTTATGAAAATACATTTGTCTCTAATATAATTTCATTGATTATTTAATTAATTTTTCGGCTAGTACCACTTAAGCCCTAATTCAAGTAGTTGGCATAATGGTAAACATAATAGCTAACTTTTCAATAACTACACAGGCAGAAAAATAGTTGCAGGAGCAAAATGCAATAAGTGAGCATCGAAAATTGAAAACCTGAAGTCGCTGAATTGCTTGCTGGAAAGTGAGAACAGAGGATGAGGATGAAGAGGTTGATTTGTGGTTATCCTGCTCCGACGAAGTCGTAACCGAAGAAGAATTGGTTGCCGCGGAAGAAGATAGGCCTCTTGAGGCTGAGGAAATGAAATTCGGCTGGTAGAGGAGAGGTGTGGCAGGATTGAGCTTGTGGCGGCGAGTGGTTAGGAGGAGGGAGACATGAGGCCTGAATCTATTGGGTGGTTTTCTGAATAATATGGATGTTACTAATGGCAATGTCAGTATCGCCATGGGAGTGGCTGAAGCTCTGTGGTTTTAGTCTCTTTTGATTGATTGATGGAGTGTTGGAGAGGTTTAATTTGTTTTATCCAGGATTGAGGAGGAACAGATAGATGTTCTTGGGGAAGAAGATTGGGTAATCAGGCGTTTAGTGAGGCGGATTGATTATATTAATCTCGGCTTGTTTATTACAAGTAGACAAGCCTTTTTTTTTTTTTTTTATTTAAACATGTATAATTTCAAACAAAATTCGTCGCCCCTAGGCACCAAAATTTAACCACACCGAATTAGTTACACTAGAGAAACTAACTTCCACATTGCATACATCACCACATTTTTAGCCAACTTCCAAACATAAACTTTGAAGTTCGGAAAAACGAGGAGTTAAAGTGGCGAAGAAATCAAAAGAGCTAAATACAATGAAGTGTAGTAAAGTATAATAGTTAGAAAAATGAGATAGTCATTGAATCATAACATAAGTGTAATCAATTAAAAGAAAGAAAGTAATATCCTTATACTTAGTAGCTTCCTTAATATAATAGGTTCCCCATTAATATTGAATAGGGTGCATCTCTTTATAAGAATTGAGCTTTATGTTCGCTTTTAATGTACAAAATTCATTTGTCACATGTATGAATTATTAGAGCCTCAGCAAATTGGTGGAGAGGATTATAGTTGTAAAATAAATCGGGAGCAAAATAAAAAGACTTTCTAACCTCATATTTCATAAATATTTTTCATATATAAAACTATGACAATATCATGACATGACAAGACCAAATTTGTCAATATTTTTGCCGATGTTCTGTTTTGTATCTCACCTTGGCAATGATAAAGACATGTTGATTCTATGTGACGGTTTGGACTTTACAAATTGTAACATGTTTTGGAATGTTGATTATCTAGTTTCTGGGGCGTGCATTTCCCAAAATGAAAAATTGGTACCTTCAATGGGATGAATAGAGTACATATTGGGACCTAAGTTCCTTTAGAAAAATGATTATTAAAAATTTTCTTACGAGAGGGATATAGGTTGTAAATGACAAAGTTTATTCAAAAAAGAAAAGCCATCACTCATCAGATTGTTTTGTTCCGTTTTAGTGTTTCTACATATCTTTCTTCTGATGCGTCATTATCAGAAATGAAACGCAAAAAGTCTTCAAAGCTGTGTTCTTCGTAGGACAATGGGTGCTTCTCATCGACAAGTTCAGGAGCTGGTGTCGCTTTCTTTCCTATTGCCAAGCTGTGAATACTAGCAATTGAATGTCGCTTCTTCTCAAAATTTAGGATTGCTCGGTGAACAACACTTTTGTATCGCCCATTGCTTAGCACTTCGATTTGATCTCCCAGCTGCACTACAAGGCCTTCTTTAACCACAGGAACAGATTGCCATTTTTCATTGTTGTCCATGATTTCCAATCCTTGACAACTTTGGAGTAGAATTGTTAAATATCCATAGTCTGAGTGTGGAGGTAGGCCCAGTGCTAGACTTGGTTCTGGACAAGGAGGATAAGAGTTTACAGCCATAAGTTGCAAGCCTTGTTCAACGTCTTTGTGTAAGTAATCTTCCTTTAGACCTAAGCTTTCAAATATTAATCCCATTAGCTTCTCATGTAAGTCATGCACGACTTTTGCATAGTTTCCCATTATGTCCCTGCACAAAAAATTGTACACTTAAAGAACCTTACATGTCCAGGGTCCCAAAATAAGTATGGTGACAAATTTTGTTTGAAAACATTGTAGCTTTTATGTGTCAAGTTGTCATACAGCCATAAGAATTCTTACTTGTAACTTGGCGGGTCTGAAGGCCACAAATCAACCCAAGCTGAAAGTGGATGTGAGTAGTGCTTGAGGAAGTCTCTCCAATATTTTATTTTGTCGTTGACATGATTTAGACTGGTGCCATACCTTACAGGTTCATGAACATCAGCAGATGCAAAACGCATCTTAGTTGCATTTGGTAAATCAAAGAACATTGCTGCAACATCTAGCGTGTCATTTAAGGATGAAATTGGAATGCCATGTCGGATAACCTGAAGAAAAAAAAGAGAGAGAGAAACAATTAATGTGATTGTGCAAATATTGATGTGGCATAAAAAGCGCATGCATGCAACATGTACGTGTTCGCTTTTTCTTAAAGAGACAGTTTATCATAGCATAATGGTTAAATTCATTGATGACGTTCGTGTGTTCAAATATTTTACGGTATTGCAAGTGAAAAAAGAAGAAAATAACCTACAAATATGATTGCTCATGTGAAGCTGATCAATACTTCATTCTCTAAACATTTTTCTCTAATTAGCTATTG
This sequence comes from Plantago ovata, assembly GCA_028274465.1. Taxonomy (NCBI): domain Eukaryota; kingdom Viridiplantae; phylum Streptophyta; class Magnoliopsida; order Lamiales; family Plantaginaceae; genus Plantago; species Plantago ovata. The sequence continues at coordinate 24,403,181 of CM051456.1, read as the reverse complement.
TTGTTGTGATTAAAGCACGCATCGAAGTTGCGTTCCATGGTGTCTTAATATTGGGTTTCTCGAATACAGTAAAAGAAAAAATTTAGAAATATTGGAAAATAAAGTAATGTTCAACAAATATGAACTATAATGAAATAGTGCAACATATTTACACTTTTTATTAAAACGTGCTGAAAATTAAATTTTCACATGTGCCATTGCAACATGCATTGCATGCAACTATCATACATAACATGCTTATGAAGTATACCTGAAAAGCTCCTATTTCTCTACATGCCACATGCAGTTTCTCCATCACCTGTGAGCGACAAAGAGGATCCTCAAAAGAGGAAAGGTCTATAACTGGCAAACTGCTTACTAAACAATTTGGATCATGACCGTAGGAAGGGCAAGGGCGTTGGGGTGGAGGTAGTATGAAGTGTTTGGGAACTGTGGTTAAGCCCATTTTTGAAAGTGCCGTTACACTAGTAAAAGTGTTTGGTGAGCTCTCTCTCTTCTCATCCATGTTTATGGTAGTTCTATATTGAACTTTACTTGAATGTTATAGGTCAATGACAAGGGAAGTAATTGGCTATTTATAAGATGAATAAAAGAACAATATGTATCTGATCAGGTTAGTAATGTCTATCTTTATATCTTTCCTTAAATGTAGTAGTCCGGGACCCCTCATGGGTTGGTATGAACGATCTTACTAGCAAGCAGAAAATATTACTCTAATTTAACAAGTTAATATAACATACTCTTTTGCTACAACTTGCATGCATTATGTTGTCTAAAGCCTATAAAGGTTCTTTTGCGACACGTTTTTTATTCGGTCACACACCCTCGCACCAGGATTCATGAAAATCTCAGCGAAACATAAAAATAAGTATTGAGACATATCCATTTTTTCATCTTACCAAGATGAAATTCAATGTATTAAATACTATAACATTTTCATTTTCTTCATAGAAAATAATGTATTCATATTTATTTTCAATGAAAAATTTAAAAAAAATATCCGAAATTTATATTTTTCAATGAATCCAAACTAAAACCTATCCTGAAACTGATACTTTATCCCATTTCATCAGTGCTTGTCTGTATAGGTGTGGTTTTCGAAAGCTGTCTTTTTGGTGATGATTGTAATTATAGGAGTTATGTTCCGTGTATTTGATTGTAAAAAACTTACCCGGAGCATTCCTTATGCTCTTTATTAATAAAATTAATTTTTGCTGCTTCAAAAAAAAAATCAGTGCTTGTCTGTAACCCGAGTTTGGCTTCGTATGTGAACACATTTACCCTACTTACTTTGTCATTGTTATGAGAATGAAAATTCATTCATTAAATGAATAAAAAATGAAGAATTCAGTTATATAGTATACGAGTTGCTTCCCTCACCATATTGACATGGGTCCCGTTTGAGTGATGGACTAAAACAAGGGTGGTATTGGAGAGCTTTAGTGGTTTTGTGAAAAATTCTAAAACTGCTTACAACATAATTGGACGAAAATGGATTGCATATCCCACATGCAACTTGAATTTCATGGGAAACATTTAATTACTCCTCATTTTAAGGGCAAACACCAAAATAGAGTAGGGTAATGAAGTTTTCTTTGACGCACATATTTATGCTATATTTTATGTCCTCATTTATCTCTTGTCGTCATATAGAGTTAAGATTCGCTAGCTATTTGGGCTACTGATTTATCTAGTATAGTAATTCATGGTTGTGGCTATCCTTAATACCTGCTCAATAATTCAGTTTCAAGGTTTGTTTTTTAATTAGTCCTAGTTGTATACGGTTGTCACCTTGCGTACTTTCCGTATGCATAGTATATGGATTTTTAACTTGTGTACCAATTCTTGTAAAAAATGCAAAAAAATCACAAAACATTGTTTTTATGAAATAGTGAATAAAGTGTACTTGCTCGTGCATATGGGTTTGAGATAGTGTCTAGAAATTAGTTTTTTTTTTTTTTTTTTTTTTTCATTTTACCCAATTGCATGTAAAATTATTTATTTACCATTTTCTATGTAATTTTTTTTTTTCCTTTTACTTTGTTTTAAGAACGTATTCCCTCTCTCTTCTCTTTAATTTTGCATTTCTTTAGCCTATTCTCAAGAATTTTAAGTTCATTTATTTATCTTAGCTTTTAGACATTCACCTTGTTTTTTCTTTATAAATCTAGATGGGCATGCTAAATTTTTTTCTAAACTACCTTTATGCCAATTTTAATATTTAAAATACTATCCACATTAATTCAAGGTTAAAGTTATACATGTTAATGTAACATTATTTCAATATCAAAAATGGAGAGAGTAGTAACTAGTGTTGTTTAGTTTTGACGCGCCGTCTTTGAAGAGCAAATGCAATTCATATTAATGCAACACGTACTTAGTTCGTCCTTTTACTTATTTTGGCTCAATTGTTTATGTTATGTGTATCTTCAAACAATGGACTGACTTATGTAAGCATATATAGGAAGTATGTCCATTAATATTAGTTATATCATAAATAATACCTGAAACCATCCAAAGTAAAACCGCAACAAAAACCAGACACTAGTTTTTGTGTGGTACAATCAAGTACGTACTCCGCTAATATTTTGGGATTAATCCTTATCCAAGCTCCCGTTCATTCATCGCTTATTCAACCATATCAAGTGGTATTGTAGTTCCATGCTATTACATATGAGTGATGTTTGCATTCACATGCTTATTGACCTTTGATACCAAAAATTATTAGTCCGACATGCAAGTGCATGCACTTTTTACTTAATGGAAGAGGTTATTATTGGTCCCCTAAGACAACAAGGTAACATATTAGAAGGGGGTGAATAGTATTTCAAAGTTTTTGCAAACTTTTGTTGTCTAGTTCTTAAATAGTTTCTCAGATATCTGATAGACTGATACTTATAATCAGAGCGCGAAAGAGTTTAAGTTAAATGCTAGCTATACTAATCAGAAAACTGTAAAGACAATTATAACAGAGATAATAATAGCTTGCATGTTGAAATTAAGTGCATAAAGTAAGTAGGGTCCATTACTTCTAGGCCCCTCCTTAGATCACGAAATTACATGTAAGTGACCATCGTATTTTCTATTATGTTCAAAGACCCATTAGATAGTTTTAATTGCATTCAGGTCCACGAATTTGACTTTTGGCGAATTAAAACGTGGAAAGTACATTTTTGCCCTTGGTCAAAATTCAGAATTTTACATTGACCAAACAATATTAATTAATGCTTATTATACATTGACCCCCAACATTTTATATTTTATGAAATTGACACTAAAAACTTCTAAAATTTTCAAATGAGTCCAAAAACTTATTGCAAATCAATCCCAACAAGATTAATATTCAAAAATAAATCCCAAGGTGTTTTTTTTTAAATAATCAAATTTTTTTTAAACAAGTCTTCTTATTCCTAAAGACTCTGGTACCGGAGTCCGGTGGGAGCTGCCACGGCAGTCCAGATCGGAGCTGCCTTCCGGTACCGGATTATTTGAAGAAGATAAGAAAAAAAAAAGGAAAAAGGAAAAAAGGAAGAAAAAAAAAGATAAATTAAAAAAGAAAATCTAAGGCCATGTTTGGGGAGATGAGAGAGAAAAAGCCAATATTTTTTTGTCAACCCAACTAAGGAAAAATGGACCCAGATGTAATTAAAAATACGATGGTCCTTTAGATGAAAAGTGAGCATCTAGTGGGGGTCCAGAAGTAATAATCCCAAGTAAATAACACCAGTTTATAGTGGTATCTAAGAATGGCGTAATCTCTCAACTAATCCACTTGTCCTTTCCAAGATGAAATTCACTATGTATCAAGGATTTGAGTTCCGTTACAAGTCCTATCTCTAGATGAATTTCTCAACCACAAAGCACACCATGCTTTGTATTTACCTAGGGATTTTCCTCAATCAATCCAGATCAAATAGTTTCACCCTAAAAGATCTTTCCTCAACTTGCTTAAGCCCTAGAATCTTCTAAGAGAACCTTTCCGTAGCTAACTCAAGCTCTTGGAATCCTTCTCAAAGACCTTTCTCCTATTCTTAAAGCTTTTGAAATCTTTCTTATCCTTTTAAGTTCACGCCATGTGGTTCTTAAAGGTAGGTGTTATGAAGTTCGCTTCTACACTTAAAATACTTTTTCAGGTATTTGTGTAGTGGAATGATCAACAACTCTTCTTCAGAGTAGCAATTCTTTTAAGAATTTCTCGGATCTTCCTAGCAACAAGATTGTACTTTTTCAGGAGAATGAACTCCTAACTTAAAATCAGTGGTACGACTTCTTCAGTAAGCGTAAGGCAAGTTTGACACTGATAACTTGAATTCGGATAACTGTAAGATTTCTTTCTTAAGATCAGGCTTTTTGAATACTTGAAGATGTGAAGAATTTAAGCTCAAGTTTGTTATCGCTATTTCGGTGTGGTTTCTTCATCTTCTAAGTCCTTGTATTTATAGTCACAAATGATGTCGTTTAAATTTTGAATCCGTTGGACTGTAAATTCAAAGTACATGACCAGTCGCTATCACAGCGTACTCATTTCCTCGAGCTTTTCATGTTTTCTTGTAAAAAGCATGTTCACTCGAGCTCGCTCAGGTGCATTAAATACATAGTACCGTTAGTGTATTCTCCACGTTTTATCTCTTATAAGACATTCAAATGGTAAGAAAGCGCTTGTACATCACTGTTTCAGTGAGTCACACAAAAAGTAATAAAGTACTCAACATTTTGAGACTTTATGTCTGTCTGAGAGATATTTACTGAGAAGCACATGTTCTCGTATTTCTGAGCTCTTATATCTTCAGTTACTTAGTATCAAATATATCTTGTTCAGAGATGTATTAATTGGAGTAAGTCCTTTCTTAGTATTCTTAAGATAATGATTTATGGAGAATAATACAGACTTTTAGTTAACTTACATTGATCTGGTCTTCAAGTGTTGATCCTTTGCTGATGGAGGCTCCTTGCTGAATGTCTTCAAAAAATGAAAATTACAATGAATTGCCTAACATCCTATACAAGTAATTAAGTCTATCAGAAATCTGGCTAACCCTTTTACAGTTATCTCAAGTGAGAACGAAGAGTTTATATTGCCAAACCCTTCTGAGCTAATCTAGCGTTCTATGTGACTGCTCATCAAAATGCTAAGTCCTAACAGTTATATATGAAATTCTATATTTAACCCCGTTTTACTTACTTTTAGCCAAATTCTTGGAAAAATCAAGATCTTCCTATAATTTAGGAAAATCCAAATTTTAGGTGATTCAACCGGATTTGCGGGTATGTGTCGGATGGGAGTTTTCAGGCATATTTTGTCGGCCTTAGTTCATTAAATGTAGATTGTATGTTGTAGGTTTTAATATATTTTCCGGAGATTTTAGTATCTAATTAGTGGATTTTAATATGCAATTTGATTTTCTTTAAACAATTAGAAAAAGTCACACAAGGCATTAAAATATTCATGGTCAAGCTAAAAACATTCAGGAGTAAATCAACATGTGTGCTGAATAATATATTAAATATCTCATGATTGATAAAACACCCAGAAACAAGTTTACAACATGTAGTCAAGACCTAAAAGCATTTATGTAGCATATATTTTTCACATGAGCACTTGAAATATATCTCATTAACACCTTCAACAAGCTCTATACGTCTTTATGATGTCATATGACAGTGAACCCAATTTCATTAGACTGTGTTTTCCACTGAAGTAATTTTTCTCATGTATTTGCAGTTGCACCTTTCAGAATCTTTGTGTCATCTTGGGCGAGATCATCACCAGCTACACAAAGCAATAATAAAATTTCGTAAAACAGTCCGTTGAAGGCTAAAACATTTAGAAGTCTTGTATGTTGAGAACACTTGACGACAATTTGACATAAATACATAAAGCAATCATATGAGCATTAAAACACTCATACTTTGTAGTACAATAGTACCCTACATTGATCCCACATCACTTAAAAGTGAAAGGGTTAAATGGTATATATATATGTGTAGCCACTCTTCATGATATGAGACCTTTTGGGTGATATCAAAAAGTAAACCGTGAGGGCTTAGGCCTAAAGCTGACAATATCATACCATCGAGATTGGTTAGCCAAAAGTAATTTCTTGTCCATTGGGTCGGGTCGTTACAGGTGGTATCAGAGCGTAACTATTCGGAACTACATGAATTAAGTGCCATGTTGGGTAAAGTGCTACACCGTATGTGGTAGGAGCCACCTATTGAGTGTAAGAAAATACGGTCAGAGTTACCCCTAGGGTACGCAGCGGAATTTCAAAAATTTTCTTAACATACAGGTTAATTGATTATGTATATGCCGTATATATGTAAACACGTCAATTAGAATACTAACCTTACTTCCAAAGCAGCTTCCAAGTCTTCGTAATAATCCGGTGTATCTTCTCCTTCGTCGAAGTCGAAGATATCTACAATACTCTGATTATCTGCAAGACAATAAGAGTTAGTTTCCAGCTCCTTGAACCTCAACATTGGTATCCACGGATGAACAGCCTATCGGAAGAATGCTAGGATATTCTTTGTGTGACCAAGAAGACGGGGCGGTGATTCCTCCGGCAAGGTGGCGCGCGCGTGGGGCTTTATAGAGGAGGGAGAGTTTTTATTTTCTCTAAGAAAACTGGGTATTCAACTGTGTGAATGTCTATTTGACTGTATATCAAAAGCTCTCCAATAGTCTACTATATATAGTAGTCAATAGAAGCCTAAAGCACAAGCAATTAGACTTCGTAAAGGAATAAGAATCTAATTATTATCGCACTAGGAAACCAATATCAAGTCTAGATTCATTCCCAATCAAATTAAAACTCAATTAGGAAAATCTAACTTATCCCTTGGACTTCTAATAGAGAAAGGAGTCGAACTCCTTCCCCTACTCCACCTCCTGCGCGCGCGCGCGCTCATGTCCTACGGGAGATAGGTGGGTCCCAATTTTGGGACCCACTTATAGTTCTAAGGCAATTCAAACTCCAAGTAGATTTTGCCCATGTGCATATGTTAATTCTAAATTAACATATCCTTTCAAATCAAACCTCTATTATATTTTTAAAATATAATCTTTAATTGTATTTACATAAAATACAATTAATTAGCCAATTCAATTAATAATTCCAAATCATTAATTGAGCCACCAAATATTATAATTAATTCCAAATCAATTATAATCCATCAATCACAATTAATTCCAAATTAATTGCGTTTCCATCTTCAAGGATATTCTGATAAGCTGAATCACCACATAGTGTGACCCATAGGGCCTCATTGTATTAAGCAAGTCCTAGACTAGGCAAAATGGAATTCCTATACGGTTCCATTTGCAATATTAATACATGAGGACGTTTGAGAGGTTTCTCAAAGCAAACCCTTTCGTTGCGAAGTCTGTTGCGCTCAACGCGGCGATGGTAACGTCCCTTCATCTGACTGACTCGGATGCATCTAGGATCGATGATGTGTCTATCCCAATAATACATCCATGGACGTCTTAGGGAGTTGCTTGGTTACTAGGATATACTTATGACCATCATAATATATCAATGCACTGGCCAGTGACTTTACCAACACAACTATGAAGACTTATGAGCAGTACTCTCCTGTGCTACACTTGAGAGATGAATCCTTCACAGAAACACTTATCATCCCCATTTGTATGTATCCATAATCCTGGATCGTGTCTTAGGTCAACTGCTTATTCAGAGCTGACATCGACGGGTCCACCAAGGATATGGGGCAACAAATGTGATGATAAAGTCCTGTAAGTCCAAAGGACGACTGACATCACTTCAACAACTTACCGGTTCCCATAGACACTTCGGCGTAGAGTATACATCGATGGGAGTGTCCGGTGGGTACTTCCATTGTTCGATAATCCTTATTCGAACAACTATGTGCAGTTATGGGAACGTTTCTCGATTGTCCAACAATCCGTTCCGTGGCCGTGGGATCGGCGCACACTTGGTCCAACAAGTATAACCTCCACGCATACTAGTCTCATCTGGTTCATTCAGACCCCTACATCCGAGATGAACCTCGACTAGGGAGAGTTTGGGATAGATGATAACTCACATAGCTCCCACTATCTGTGTGATCGGTCATCTATCCG